>BSBM01001138.1:3547500-3907500 GCA_027924585.1 Larix kaempferi
ACCACCATCATCATCAACATCTTCATCTTCATCATAATCCCCCCCTTCCTCATCAACAACTCCATCATCATCATCTTCTTCATCATCACCATCACGATCTTCATCACCATCACCATCATCATCAACGTCTTCATCATCATCACCACCATCATCATCATCAACTTCTTCATCATCATTGTCATCTCTAGGTTCCTCATCAACATCTCCATCATCATTATCTTCTTCATCATCATGATCTTCATCACCATAACCATCACCATCATCATCAACATCTTCATCATCATCACCATCATCATCATCATCATCATCATCATCATCATTGTCATCTCTCAATTCCGCATCAACATCTCCATCATCATCATCTTCATCATCATCATCATCTTAATCATCATCATCATCACCATCTTCATCTCCATCACTAGCATCATCAACATCTTCATCATCATCACCATCATCATCATCATCAACATCTTCATCATCATTGTCATCTCTAGGTTCCTCATCAACATCAACATCATCATCATCTTCATCATCATCATCATCACCATCATCTTCATCACCATCAACATCACCATCAATATCTTCATTATCATCACCATCATCGTCATCATCATCAACATCTTCATCATCATTGTCATCTCCCCCTTCCTGTCCCATACCCAAATTCTGAACATTTTATGTTGTCAGAAAAACATTATGTTTTATGTTATTTTAAAGTTTTATGTTATTGACCAAGTGGGGTCAAGGATGACTGTAATTAATTAATCTGAATATTTTATTATTAATAAATAAAAGACGACACAAATATCCAAAGGAGACTGTTGAATGAGTGTTCACTGACCACTAGGAGGAATGGACTGGGGTGGAGAGAAAACTGACACTTGGCAGCATCCTCAACTCACTTCTAGCTATTGCAAGGGGAAAATTCCCTATTTTTATGGTCATGTTTCCCAAGAAAGTGGAACTGAGCAAGTGGCTCATTAACTAAAAACAACAGACCAAACGACCTAGGAATACTTTATCTACCCATCGAATTCAGCAGGAGGTTGTTCATTCTTACCTTCTAATAATTTCTGAAATTGGAAAGACAAGAGAGCACAAGAGATTCGATGAGGGGAAGGTTAGAATTTATTGAGTGAGTTAAGACTACATTATGAACTAGTGTAGCCACATTGCTGAGTTCAATATTGCTAAAAGTAGAATTACTAGTGTCAAGTGCTACTGATGAGTTGCAAAGGAATTTATTCATAGTGGTTCAGTGAACAGGCTCGGGGGTCCTAAGGAAAGGAACTTCGTTGTCTTCAGGAAAAGGTTGGGTGGAATGGGCTCCTTTGGTTGTTTGTCTCTTCTACAGTTACCAGGTTCAAATTGTGTTATCTGATTTACTTTCTGTCCAATTAATTACTAACGATATGAATATTATTATGTTATTAGTTTTTATTACATCCTATATATCTTTTGACTGTTAGTAAGTTTTTGTTTTCTACAATATTAACTACTCTAAATATCCATACACCTGTTAGGTTTAAATGCTAAGTGGATAGTTAAAATTTATGATTAAATATGAGTTATAGATTAGAAATGCTCCCTTGTATTTTTCCACACACTATTTCAGTGTCGTACTCTAGTACAGGGAAGATGAATTTAAAAAGATTCCAATAATGATATGCAATAGATAGATTTGACTGCTGGATCATCATAGATAAAATCTGTTATGTTTCAGTACAACCTTTATGCTTACATTTCAATAAAATATCTTATGTAAACAGAATAATTAATAGTAGCTCATACATAATCAACACATTGCATTTTATAGAAGTAACAGCCTTCGAATACTTTTCTTACATAATCAGAACATAGAATATAAGTATAACCTTTTGCTATAAAGTATAGTAATCAAGTAAACATTTTAAATATTGACAGGAATCTCATCAGAACCAAACCCTACATTTATGAATATTGATTTCGTAAAATAGTATTCCCCACTATGATTGCATGATAATAGTAAAAGAAAAATCCACATCAAACCTTGAAAGTTTCCATCATATTATAATCATCGCAGGATTTAAAATAATTTCTTTTCTATACCCTTCAAAACCTTCATTATTTATTCTACCCTTCAATACATTCCAAATTGATCAAACAACTATAGAAATAGGTTATAAATCTAGCTATCGGTGTAATTCACTTTTGATACAAACCAAGGTCGTATTGTGTTTCCACATAAGTATTTCACTAAAACATTTCACACAGAAGTATTGTAAAACCTTTCGGAAAGAATTATCATTTATTCAAACCCTGTTTGTAAACTACACTTAGTTTTACTAAGAAAACATTTCTCTCATCTACCAAAATGAATTACAAGACCAGGGTTCGATACCCTAAGGTATCTCCCAGCCGATATACATTTTTATAAATCCAACATTACAACCTGTAAAGGCTTCTGCTATGCAAATGTGCAGGGTTCAAAACCCTTAATATAGCCAGAAACAAAACTTTAAACACAATAGGCAGTTATGGTAGGGTTTATCATATTGCCTTACGGCCAACACTTACAAACATTTCTTAAAATTTTAAACATTTCAACCATTCAAACAACAACAACGAGATTTTCCCTAAAATTTGAGTATCAAGCAACATTACAAAATAACAACGAATGCCCAAAGCATTCTATCAGGATTTTTCCATTTTCAAACTACATTTGATTTTGGAAAAAACCATTTTATATTAACCATAAAATTTATACATGTACTGTAATGAAAGACAACGTTGAGAAACCAACGCAGAATGAGGTCGAGGGTTCAAACCCTCCCTATACCAAAAATGCCATACGGCTTAAATATTACAATGACTATAAAAACCAAAGCTTAAAACAAAACTGAATTCTCGGCTGAACCAAACGAAGACCGGCATCGTGCCAAGCTTCACCATACCCTTCCAAAGTGTAAAGAGATGCTCAAAGGGAGTCAACGAGGATTACTAGGGCTTGTTAAGATCTTAGTCCTATCTGGTTAAACTTAAAAAGAATGCCGAGAAGAACCTGCCATTGCGACAGGAAAAAGGTGGTTAAAACTTGAATAGCTCAGGCTTTAAAACTTAAACTTTGTTAATGTTAAACACTCGACGAAATAGTGGGTTGACCACAACTTCACCTGAAAAATCTCGTAGCACACCTAAACACCTATGCAACCTATTACGCCTTTGACATCAACACTTGAGGTGCATGGTTCACCATCGAATCCAGTAAGGTAATAGCTCTGTAATGGCTTGGCTCATATAGCTTGCTGGTAAAAGAAAATTGTAAGTTATAGGTGTCAGCATCGAACCCCGAGAGAGACACCTGCAAACCATTGTTACAAACCCTAAGAACCCGAGAGCCTATTGGCCTCTCCACCTACACTCTATGCAAATGAATGCTCCAGGTATGGTCTCATTGAGTAGTTCAAACTCGGTTAGGGTTTAGCACATGAACCAAAAACCTTCACGTGAAGACCTGCCATGAGGGATGCCAACAGTCATTCCACCCAAACTCATTTAATAAACTTTAAATGCCTTAGTTACCAGTTACATGTGCTTCCAATGTAGAGATCAAATGAAATTTAATTAGGATCTTCACTATACTTATCGTATAAAGTATGCCGATACATTATAACCATGGCATTCATGAACTACACTATGCTTACAGCGTAACATATATTTTTGCATAAAGTCAAGCATATAGGGTATAGTTTGTACGTAGAACCTTTTCATAATAGTCATACTATGCATATAGTTTAACACTATAATGTGCACAAAGGTGATAACATCTAGCATAAGGTATAGTGCACTTAATAGTTATAAATAATTAGTATATTGAGCATAAAGTCCAAACCCGTAGGTTTTATCACAAAGTACAAAACCCTTAAGGCAGGGTTTGGGGTTATATAAGAGCTTGGGTAATATAAGTTAATAAACCGTTGTGCATATAAAATCTATGATGAAAATTTAAATATATTAAGCTATGACTTGATTGCAAATGAATTAAAATGGCATGAGCAAGATCGTGAACATGAAGTTTAAATGCTTTGGAAATACAAGTAAATATACAAGACTTTAATGAACTTTGTAAATTTCCTTTCAATACTACTAAAGATGTACATTTTAAACCTTTGGAGTTTAAGAAGGTCCATTTTTTTATATATACATCATAATGCTTGAAAAGAAGTATCGCCCTTACCTGCGATCTACGATAGAAGTTCAAGTGCATTAGCTAAACATCTAAGTAAGCGTCGGGGTGCCCATAGGACCCCTTCATCATCAAGAAAACAAACATTTAGAAATTATAATTAAAACAATACCATAGCTAATTTACGATGTTTATACATTTAAAGAAGTGGCCACCTTTAATTAGAAATAAAAATGATCTTAAGACATGCAGCAGTAATCACAAACATAATTACATGCATTTAATTATTTGAAAGTCGAAAGGACATTTATGATAAACATAGCATGCACTTAACGTAACAGGTTTTTTTAACTTTGGCGACAATTCGAAGAAAGTGTCATCCTAATAAAATAACTAGGCTGTCGTTTAATTAAGGAAATCTTCATTTATTATACTTCCGCATAACAAATATATGCATTTAATGCTACATAGAAAATTTTAAACTTTTGTGAATTGATGGGGTGTTACATGTGGTATCAAAGCGCAAGTTCTAATACTAGGCCTGAAGTGGCTCACTCTCGCAAATAAAAAATTAGGACATAATTGCAAATTATTATTATTATTATTATTATTTTATTTCAGTTTCAACATTTTACAAATTTAGTCTGTAGGTATGGAAGGACCAGAAGAGTCGGCTGAGGACACATCCCTTAATAATGAATAGAATAATAATGAACAAGGACACATTAATACATAAAACTTATTTGTTAAATTGAACGATAATTCATCTGACTTCTTATGAACAATAAAGGATTTAAAATTTGAGATAAAAATGGTTAAGAAAGAAAACGAACGAATCCTGAAAGCTCAAGAGGAGCTAAACCAAATCTTGCTGAATAATTTTCATAATAATGATAAAGATAAAGGAACATAAGATAATGTTGAATCTGGAACTATGTCCTACCAACGTAAGGATAAAAAATAAAATTGACTAATTATGACATCAACTCATCTTCTGAATTTTATGAAAAAGCATCCAGGAAAAAGCACAAGTACTCCAGCGATAGTAGTGAAAGTGACTGCTACAATAAAAGGAAGAAGTACAAGCCATACAAAGAAAATTTTGGTGAGTTTAAAAATATCAAACCACCAAATTTTAATGGAGAACCAGAAAAGAGTGAGATAGTCGAAGCATGGTTGTCCCATATGAATAAGTACTTTCATACTTACAACTACTCAATTCATCTAAAAACTAAAATGGCAATTTATAATCTGACTGGAAAAGAAGACATCTAGTGGCAAGATCTGAAACGAGTAAACGATTTAAAAGAGAAAAGTGTAAATTGGAGTAATTTTAAGAAATATTTTAAAAGTAAGTTTCTGTCGAAACAGTATTATGAGGAACGAGTTAAAGAGTTTTATGAGTTAAAGTTAGGTCCCATGGATATGAGGGAGTTATGCAACAAGTTTCTGAATTTACTAAGGTATGTGCCTTATATCACTGAAGAAAAGCCAAAGGTACAGAGATTTCTAAGCTGTTTTCCCTCTCATATAAAGGACAGAAATGAGTATGATGGTCCTCAAACTCTTGAAGAGGCCATGAGAAAAACAAATATCTGTTATGAACAGAATAAGAAAAGAGAAGGCATACCAAGATGGAAAGCAAAAAGGCCTAATAACTTTGAACAAAGGAATAATCAATTCTCTTTTAATCGCAACTTTGGGAATAATAATTCACGTAATTACTCTAACAGAAAATTTCAAGGAAATAATGCAATAGGTAATACAAAGTCAAAATTTATAGCTACAAGAAACAATGATCAACCTAAAACTTTTGTTAAAAATAATGAACAGAAAGAACCTGTTAATTGTTGGGACTGTTAGGGACCTCACTATGCATCCAACTGCCCACTCAAAAAGAGGACTATCAACAACATACATACAGTACAGGAGGAGGCTATTGTTGGTGACTTAGCAAGGGAGATGCCCAGGATAAATGTAGCTTTGTAGAACAGACAAGCTGGTCATCAAACTTCCATGCTTCAAGTGGAAGGTATGATGAAAAATAAACCCATTTCTATTTTAATTGACCCAGGAGCAAGTCTTAGCTATGTGTCACGTGATTTAGTTAAATGTTGCAATCTGAAAATAGACAAGTTTGATAAATCATGGTTGGTTCAATTAACTACTAGAACAAAAAGAAAAGTGACTGATTATGTAAAAGAGTGTGAATTATTGATGAATCAGTTTAGGACTCATGTTGAGCTGAATGTGTTACCTTTAGGTTCTTACGATGTTCTGATTGGAATGGATTAGTTAGAGAAGCATGGGGTAATGTTAAATTGTTTTGAAAAGAATGTTACTTGTTTGAATGAAAAAGGTGAAACTGTAATAGTAAAAGGAATTCCTAGAAAGACTTTTGTTAGACAAATTTATGCTTTACAAGTTAAAAAGTTTGCTCGTAAAGGGTGTAAGTTGTTTGTTGTAAATGTAATTAATGAAGAACAATCAGGTAAGGAAGATAAGTTAAAATTGGAAGACATACCCATTCTAAAGGAATTTTCTGATGTATTCCCAGAAGAAATTCTAGGACTACCTCCGAAAAGGGAACTAGATTTCACCATTGAGTTAGTACCGAGAGTGGTACCAAACTCAAAGGATCCTTAAAAAATGAACATTCTGGAGCTTAATGAACTTAAATGACAGCTTAAGGAACTGATTGATAAAAATTATATAAGGCCCAGTGTGTCTCCATGGGGAGCACCCGTAATTTTTGTTAAAAAGAAAGACGGAACTATGAGTTTATTCATAGATTACCGGCAGTTAAATAAAATGACCATAAAGAACAGATATCCTTTTCCTCGCATTGATGATATGTTTGATCAACTATGTGACACGGATATATTTTCTAAGATAGACTTGAGGTCAGGGTACCATCAAGTCATAATTAAAGATGAGGACATCTTTAAGATTGCTTTTAGAACTCGTTACGGGCACTATGCATTCCTGGTTATTCCTTTTGCGCTGACCAATGCCCTAGTACTTTTCATGTGTCTTATGAATAATGTTTTACAATAGTACTTAGATAAATTTGTGATCATTTTTATTGATTACATTCTCATTTACTCTAAGACTAAAGAAGAACATGACGAACACTTAAAAATAATTTTTACAAGTGTTAAGAGAACACCAACTTGACGCTAAGTTCAGCAAATGTGATTTCTATAAAGATAAAATACAATACCTAGGGCATGTGATATCCAAGGACGGAATTGCAGTAGACCCGGATAATATAAAAGAAATTAATGAGTGGCCTACCCCTAAAGACATAACTGGTGTACAATCTTTTATGGGAATTACATGTTACTATCGTAAATTTATAAAGGGATTCTCTAGAATAGTGAATCCTATAACTTCTTTAGAAAAGAAAGGCAAGAAATTTGTGTGGGATAAGAAATGTGAAGAAAGTTTTAAGAAACTAAAAGAACTATTAACAACGACACCTATTCTAAAAATTGTTGATCCAAACAAGGATTTCATCATGTGCATTGATGCATGCAATGATGGACTTGGTGGAGTCTTAACACAAGAAGATCACGTAATTGCATATGAATCTAGGAAGTTAGAGATTCATGAGAAGAACTATGCAACTTATGACTTAGAGTTGGTTTCCATAATACATGCGTTAAATATGTGGCGCCATCACTTAATTGGAAGAAAAATTACTTTAATGACATATAATAAAAGTCTAAAATATTTGTTGGATCAACCAAATCTGAACGCAAGGCAAGCTAGGTGGCTACCTTTCCTTAGCAAATATGATTTTCAGATTCAACACATTAAAGGTAAAGAAAGTAAAGTTGTTGATGCCTTCAGAAAAAATGTTAGGCTAAATTTTGTTTCAACAATCAACACTTACAAAACTAATCCAGAAAATCAGATTAAGGAAGGAATCAGAATGGATGAAAAATATAAAAATTACTTAAAAAGGTTGCTGAGGATAATGTTGAAAATTTAATAACAGATTTTAGAATTGATGAAAGATGATTAATGTTGTGTAAAAATAGAATTTATGTGCCTAATGTTGCTGAAATTAAGTTGTTGATTTTAAATGAATTGCATAAAAGTCCATACTCAGGGCATCCTGGTTACCAAAATATGATAATAATGCTGCGAAAGGATTATTTTTGGCCATGTATGAAAAATGAAGTAGCTGAATGTATTACTAGGTGTATAGAGTGTCAGCAAATAAAGGATGAACATCAACACCCAACTGGATTGTTGCAGCCACTGCCTATTCCAGATTCGAAGTGGGATATAATTAGTATTGATTTTCTTACTGGTTTGCCTAAAAATTAGAAACATAATGATTTCATAATGGTAGTTGTGGGTAAGCTTAGTAAAGAATCCCACTTCATACCTGTTAAGACAAGCTACAAGGCTACTAACATTGTTGAATTTTTTTTGAAACAAATTTTTCGTTTGCATGGGATTCCAAAAGTTATAAATTCTAACAGAGACTCAAAGTTTACAGGAAGTTTTTGGAAGTATTTATTTAAAGGTTTAGATACTACTTTAAATTTCAGTACAACATTTCATCCACAAACATCTGGACAAACTTACAGAGTTAATCATATTCTTGAAGATATGTTAAGAATGTATGTTAGAGATCAGCCAAGTAAATAGGAGGAATATTTGCATCTTGCTGAGTTTGCTTATAATAATCATTACCAAGGTTCAACAAAACTCGGTCCATTTCATGGAGTAATCCAGTTAACAGGTTAATGTTAGGACCTAAGTTATTAACAGAAATGGAACTAACCATCAAACGGGTTGTTACACCCAAAATCTACTCATCACCAGATTCAGGTATACACCTCTGAAGGCACTTGGACTAATAATCATCCTGGGAGGGTTTGTAGCAATTTGTGTTGGGTTCTGAAGGGTCATCGCAGGTTGCATACCAGCAACATGCAACGTCGTAGGTTGCACCACTACAGGGTGTGATGAGGTCTGTTAATGGGAAAAAATAGCTTATTCGAGATCCTTCTCAAAACTTGCTCATTTGGGGGCTTATCCCTGACCTCTAGGAGAGTTGGTACTCGACCCCTAACTCTTTGGGAAGATCCCCTATCTCTCTCCTACCCTTCCTCAACCTATCCTATCCACACCCTATCCATTTAGTCCTATATAAGTGAGGCTCATTCCCATACCAAAGGGAGGAAGACTAAGGTATCCATATGCTGGTGAAATCTACCTTAGAGGAAGGCTATAGTATCTACATGCTGGTGAAATCTCTCCTAAGACACTCCATTCACCTCTTGGAGAACTCATGCTTCCTTGGAAGGATATGGCAATTGATTTGGTCAGAGAAGGGCTGCTACGTTAAGTCTATGGTTGTAGTCCTATATTTCTATCATGTACTCCTCTATTTGCAGTAATACAAATGCTTTCCACCAATATCGTTCTTATGTGTAATGATGTTGTGTTGTTTACCTACTTAACTGTTTACATAGATCTCTTATTGTATAGATTCTCTTTACTCGTTTCTCTTTTCTGTGTGTTGACAGGTCTTGCAGCTTTGATCTGACGACCATGGGACGTGGATCAACATTCGGAAGAAAGGATAGCGAATCAAGGAGGCAAGACATCTAGCACTTGATCCTTAAGTAGATCTAGGAAATGTGTTTGTAGTCTGTTCTATTTGTTCTAGACTCGCATTGAGCTAGGGAGATCCTGCTCGCGTCTGCTCGAGTGGATTGTCTGGTAACAAATTTGGCAACCATACTAGGGAGTACTGTTTGTTTTGTTTAGTGGTCAGTCATCTGAAAGTCATTTTCAGTAGATTACTTCACACGAGCTTGTTTATCATTTTTGCCATTCACTTTTAGATCTTCATATTGAAGGTTTTGATCTTCTTCCTCTGAGTCTATACAACTCAGTTCCAAGTCTGTTTATGGTTCATTATTGAGAGATCTGATTCATTTTTTAATCTAGAACTCACATGTCGCACCTGGGAAGTGAGAACAGAGCGACACTATGTTTTTATGAGTCTCTGTCCTTTGTCTGTTGCTTACTCGTCGCGGTCTGTGAATTGATGAACTGCGACACCGTCGCACCTTTCGTGTAGGCAACCTGCGACGTCGCACTGTCTGCAAAGACAGAGTTCATTGATTTGTCCGAAGTTGACATACAGGAATCCATCCTCTCATTTTATAGTCTGAGTCTTAGTCTGATGTTTGGACTCCCTCTGTGCTGCGAGATCCAGCCAGAGACCACTTTGATAATTTGTGTGTTGAGAGTTTTGTTTGGTTTGGATTGATTTCGGGTTCCCTCTTGGACAAGCTTGAAACCGGTAGTGGTGGATATCTTGGTCTCCTCCACCTTCATCCGTTCATTCTTGCATTCCCTTCCTTCCATCCCTAATCTGATCATTGCATTGGATCACCTTATAGACCTCATCTACTTTTGTCTTGAGCTTTGCTTGCTTAGTTTGCTTGCTGCTGCTTGATTTTGAGTTAAGTGTCTTTTCCGCTTGGTTGAGAGCTTATCTTTTCTTGAGTTTTCTGAGTATATCAATGCTGCGAGTAGTGTTTTCTTTTCAGTCATTTGGATTTGGAATAAAAGTTGTTATCAAATATATTCTTTGATGCATCCATTTAAAGATTAAAAATGCTTCTTTCCCTTTTTTTCTCAAGGAATTATTGAAGAAAGGTTGTTTGCATTGGAAAAGTCTCATTGATTTTTTGGAAAAGTTTTATGAATGTATGATCTCTTATGTTTTTCTCGAATTATGAATCATTCATTTTTCTTGAAAGGCTCAAAGCACGCTTCAATTTTTGCGAAACTAGTTCCATGCTAAGGAAAGATAGATGCATTTTTTTATTTTTGTTGCCTTTAGATCATTGAAAAGAGAAATTGAAAAGCTTGCATTTTCCGTTTCAGAATCCTCTCATTTCATTACTTAGTGTTGTTTTGATTTGAAAGCGAAAGAAAAAAAAAGAAAAGAAAAAATGCTTTGATTTGGATAGTAGTGTTGTGTACGTTTGTGTGTTTCGTTGAAAAAGAAAAGAGTACTTTCATTGTTAAATTTGTTTGAGTTGAGATTGTGTTGCATTGAGTTTGTTTGGAAATACCATTGGAAATAAAAAGCTTTCTCCTTCCCATAGGTGGAATTCATCAAAAGAAAAGAATATTTCGTGCATGTATCTAGGGCTTGCATTATGCTTCCGATTATGTACTCACCTCATGCATTCACCTAACCATCCAAGATAAAATTAACGGTAGAACTAGGAAAAAAATTTAGCAACTTGTGTGTAAGTTAGAGATGTGTTTCGGCGTCGTTAAGCATGGAAGCTGTCGTTACTTGCCAACACTATAGTCTGGGGGTATTGTAGTCTTCCACGTACATCGGTATATCGAGCTCCTTCACGTACCCACCAAGTACCCTAATCCATACTTGGCATATATAGAAGGGTGTATCACGTACTTGACACGTATATCGGAAGGTCTCGTTCCAACGGCTGTGCATTAGATAGCACCACTACAGATTTGAGCTCCCACGTACCTTGCGTATATCGAGAGACACCATTAGGATTCCTGAAACCAACCGAGTTAACCACTTGGATGTCTTGGAAAAGCAATACACCAGGAACAGCACTCGGGGAGATTAGCATGCACATACTGTCGAAGTAATCGGGTATGCAGGCAAGGGTATGGTCCCAATCCTCCTTGTCGCATCATATTATTGGACGCTACAATATATTGCGGTTTGCGATGCCTTGATAATCCCGTGAGTTTCCAGACTTTTGAATGCACTCTGTCACATAAGTTTGCTTGTTGCCTTAGTTTGAGTAGGTTTCTTGGACTGCTTTTCTTTTAGCATACCTTTAGGAGAAACGCTGTTTCGGCCTTTCTGGCTGATTTTCCTGATACTCTGGCGGATTTTCCCTGGAGAAGGTCCCATAGGATCTTGAACTTGCCACCCAAATATCCCCTTAATCCGGAGTTTATTTCGATGGTAAGAATGGATCAGCGTAACGCAGTCACAGTTATTGAAGTAGGGAACCCCACCTTGAATGTTGGCGGACTTTTGTTTCCACCAGATTCACTTGCCTCTCATCCCCCGCAGGATGAAGAAGCACACACCCCCACTTCTCAAAACCTTTCTCCCATCATCCCAAGAGAAGTTGGATCGTTGGAATGGATAAATCAACCCCAGGATGACCCTACAGCAGCTGTTGGTCTTTCAGTAGCTTATTGGACATCTTCTACAGACCACCCAGTGGCTCATTTTGCCATCTCATCCTCATCCACTGAGACTACCCCAGAAGACACTTTAGCTTACTTTCGTGGCCAATTGGCTCACTTTTGTTCCATGGATGAAGAATTTCGGCAGTGAAGTCTCCAATGGAGGGTTTAAGACCCATCTTTACCTCCTTACCAACCTATCCCAGTTCATTCGATATCTTTCGGATCACCTAAAGCACCCCACCACATGACCACTAATGAGGTTGGTCAACCCTCGCAAGAGTCCAGTCCTACACCTCAAGTGAACCAACCAGTGGAAAAACAATGGTCCAACACACCTGTCACTACCATGGTTACTTTACCAGTTCCTCCCCCACCTCAAAATTTGAGGGGAGGGTATTCCATTCCTACGGATTATCTTATTGGTAATGTTATTACCATGGTAGCTAGTCAAAAACCTACGTTAGTTCAACCTTTGAATAATGGTGAACCTGTTGTGGTTGGAAGGAAACCCCCGTTTCCTAACCAGAACATAGGCGGTGGAGTCCCCAACGGACCTTCCGTTGGACCTTCCCAACCCGCTAGACCATCCACCATGGGATTATCTCATGTTGGAGGGCCGTCAAATGTAACTCAACCCTCATGGAGTCAAATGTATCCAGCTTCCGTTAACCCTGTGCTGGGCCAACCTAATCCCGGAAACGTGCCATCTGGGATACCTTATCCCGGGAATCCATACACTCTATGGGGGAAACAACCTGTGTTGCAACACGGACCCCAACCGACTATCCCTCAAGTACCACCACCCCCGATCTGTCCTCCCCTACCTCCTGCCGGAGGTGGAGGACCCCGACCTAACATTGGTGGAGGCCCACCTCACTTTACTTACAACACCCCTCACCCCTCTAGTGGTGGCAAGAATGGTCCACCATCTCCTCCAGGCGGAGGCGACGACAGACCACCCTATTATGGTGGAGGAGGACATTTCCCTTCGGGTGGCGGCGGTGGCCCACCACCCCCTCCAGGCAGAGGCAGTGGAGGACCTAATTACTATGGTGGTGGTAGTGGTGGTGGAAACCCTCATCCTTCTGGTAGTGGAGGTAGTGGGGGCCCCCATCCATCTGGCGGCAGAAGTGGTCGACCACCCCCTCCAGGTGGAGGCGGTGGTGGTCCACCTTATTATGGTTATGGACCCCCACCTCATCCCGGTGGTGGTGGCGGACCTCCTCCCCCTCCCGGAGGTGGAGGTGGACCCCCACATTAATGGAATGAACCACCTTATGGTGGCGGACCTCCTTACGGTCCAGGAGGCACACCCCCCTACGGTCAGTTTTATCCTGGTACAACTTATGGTCAGTTCAGTCCTTACACGCCACATCCGTATTATCAATACACGCAGCCTAATCCACAGCTTCCCTTTCTGGATACTTTGGACCTATCTGACCTCTCCCATTTAACCAATGATCCTATTTACCATGGATCTAACTGGCCACCAATTCCAATGAAACTTTCGCCTGATATCCCCAAGTTTGACGACAAGCCGAGTGAAGACCCCAAGAACCACATGATGACATACCACTTATGGTGTTCATCTAGTTCCTTAATGGATGATTCAATTCCTCTTAGATTGTCCCAAAGGACTCTCACCGATTCGGCTTCCAAGTGGTACATTGAGTTGCCACCACACTCTTTTCCTGATTTTGGCTCTCTTGCTCTGAACTTTTTGACGAATTTCTAGCTGCCTATATGGTATGAAACTGGTACTAATCTTTTAACCTCGCTCCGTCAGAATACAGCCACTCACATTTCGGATCACATCCTTGAGTGGCGAAGGAGACGACGTCTCATTAAAGCTCCAATTCCAGATCAGCTCCTTGCAGATTGGTTTACAAAATCGCTCATTCCCACCATAGCAAAAGATGTTTCCATGCGAGGTGCTGTCACTGAAGAACAAGCCATCATGAGTGCCCATCTGTTAGACCTGGTCTACACTCAGTCTGGCACTCTATTCAATATTTTTCCTGACACACCCCGGGATGTTAATGATGCCACGAAAACACATAAGGGACCCCAAGTTGATGGAATCATTGGTTCCCTTAACACCTAGCCTGTTGTTAGCAATGTTGGATCATCCAACCCAACTCCGGTTGGTCACAGCACCGCCAAATCCACTACTCCTGCTGTAACTGAAGAGGTGAATTCTATTCAATCAACTTCATCTCAGAAGTTTAATGGTAAGAATAAGAATAAGGGGAAACCCAAAAAGTCTTCTACCCAGCAAGAACCTAAGAGCAGTCCCGACGATACTAAGTAGAAACGAAAACTGAAATATCCTTGTCTACTGTGTGGAGAAGACTATTTCTCCAAAGAGTGTCCCCATAGAGACGAAGTGCAAAAGTTTCTTAGGGGTAAACCGACTCCCACAGTTCTCAACGATCTCTTTCCTACTCAAAACCAACAGATGATTTCCCAAACCCCCCCAGCCCAAGGGGAACCATCCAATACTGTGCATGTTCTCATGTTGCGTAACGAGGTGATCAATTTGACTACTCGCTCGCGATCTTACGAAATGGTCCCTTCGAAGGAATCCATTAGAAGTAATGCTGAAAAAGCTTTCGACTCTTTAACTGACGTCACTGTACCATCGACCTCTCTCACCATAGAGAGACCCTCTTTAGATTCAATATTGCGTCTGCCCAAGAGTACGATTCAAAAAGTTGCTTTCAATCCTAATGCTCACGCAACAAAAAATTACAATATCGTAGAGGAATTGGCCCAAGCTCCTTGCACCATGTCCACCCTCGAAGTTTTGCAAAATTGTCCCAATCAATGCAAAACTCTCCTTGCATCTATTGATGTAGTTGACCTGGATTCCTTGAACACCATCATGTTTCGACTTGACAACTTTAAGTTGAGGCTCTCACACCAGCTCACTCTCCAAGTTTCTGCGAACATTGCTGGGAAGATTGTCCATCGTACCTTTTTGGACAAAGGAGTCTCCACTTCTGTCATGTCCATTGCTTGTTGGAGAGCCATTGGCTCCCCTGAACTGAATCATTCTCCTACCACGTTGAAAGCATTCGACGGGCGTGGCTTTCAACCTCATGGGATCTTACAAGCTCTTGCAGTTGAGTTGGGCGGAAAGACCGTAACCATTAACATGGAAATGGTCTCAGCCTCGTTAGATTATAATCTCTTGCCTGGTCACAATTGGTTTTATACCATGCAGGCGGTAGCCTCTTTAGTATTCCGCATAGTACAGTTCCCCCACCAAGGACGAATTGTTACTATCGACCAGTTAGTTTTTTGTACACTAGACGCCACTACTCATCCTGGTGACCATGTTCCTTCCATTGGACAAATGTCAAAATAGTATGAGAGGGTAGGGGTTGGCCTTTTGAAAGATTCATCTCTCATGGGCATTTTTCCAGTCGCGGACCCCCCTAATCATGTTGCTATGGTGAACATGATCTCCACTCAGATTTTATCTCACTCGAACGATGCTTGGCTTGTACCGAATGAAGCCACAACACACCTGCTTGGAGATTTGTTGCCTCTTTCACCAGCTGAACGCATTTATGAGGCTATCCAATCAACTCTGGAGGACCATTTAACCATGGCCTCCCCATCTCGTTCTCTATGACGAACATCCTCTCTACCTGATCTCTTACTTCAGACTTTTCATTCAGACGAGTCCATCATGGAAGTAATGAATGTTAACGACAATCTGTGGGATGATCTCCATCATAGGTCATCTTTTCTTCCTCCTTTGGAGTACATAGAGAACAACATCTATACCCTCTTTTCACCAGATATCTACCCATCCCCTCAATCCCCCATCCTTAAATGTCTTACGGACACGAAGGGCAACTTGGCCAACATTGAGCCAACCACCCCAGTAGACATCTCGGTGAAACCTAGTATAGTGGAACACATTCGCATAGGCCAGAAGTGTTCCTCTGAAAAAATCATTGTTAGCACGGCCTTGTTCAAGCAATTTCGAGACGTGTTTGCTTGATCCTATGAGGAGATGCCTAGGATAGACCCCGCAATTGTTTCTCACGAAATAAAAACCTATCCCGACATCAAACCTGTATGTCAAAAGTTTCGACCGATACACCCCCGGAAGCTTGTGGCAATAAAGTTAGAAATTGAAAAGCTCTTAAAGGATGGCTTTATTTATCCTATCCCATTGACAGATTGGGTCTCAAACATCGTTCTTGTGAACCAAAAGCAGGGCACCATTTGTGTCTGTGTTGATTATTGGGACCTTAATCGGGCTTGTCCAAAAGACAACTACCCGACCCCCTTCATCGACCAGATCATCGACAACTGTGCCAGAAGCGTCATCCTCTCAGTCATGGATGGATTTTTTGGTTACAACCAAATTGAGATCAACCTAGCCGACCAACATAAGATGGCTTTCATATGCCCATGGGGAATGTTTGCATATTGCAAACTCCCGTTTGGCCTTGAAAATGCTAGCGCCATGTTTCAGCGGGCTATGTCGTACGCCTTCCACGATATTAAGGACTTTGTGGAACCCTACTTGGACGATATCCCTGCTCATTCAAAGCAGCGCGAGTTCCACATTGATCATCTGATGGCCATTTTCCTCAGATGCAGATGGTGCAATATCCGTCTGAATCCTCACAAGTGTATCTTTTGTGTTGAGTCCAGATGCCTCTTAGGATTTATCGTTTAGAAGGATAGGATCCGCATTGATCCCTTAAAGGTGGAGGCCATCATTAACCTACCACCCCCAACTAATGTTATGGAACTTCAAAGTCTCCAAGGGAAGGCGACTTAATTAAGATGTTTTGTTTGTAATTTCGTGGAGAAGACTCAGGGATATATGAGACTGCTCAAGAAGGATGTCCCGTTCATTTGGGATGACCAAGCTCAAAAATCCTTTGACAGTATCAAACATGCCATCACGCATGACCCTGTGCTCCAACCACCTAATTATTTTCGAGATTACATCTTATATCTCGTCGCTTCTGCTACCACTATCACCATGGTTTTGGTATACGAGGATCAAAACGCTCAGGAACATGTGATATACTATGCAAGTAAGGGTCTGGCTGACGCTGAAACTAGATATTCAAATGTCGAAAAACTTGCTTTCGCAGCAGTCATTGCCGTGCAAAAGTTCCATCTCTACATCTTGCTCCGCACCACCACCATCATCGCCGACTCGAACTCCATGTACCACGTACTAACACGTCAGGTGCTTGGGGGCAAGTATTCACACTGGATTATGATACTGCAAGAATTCGATCTTCTTTTCAAGAAAACCAAATCTAAGAAGTCTTTGGTGTTTACCGAGCTCATTTGCGACCTTCCCCATCCTGATGCAGAAGTTGAGCACAATGACAAATTTCCAGATGAATCATTGTTTCTCATCAGTACGACTGACCCCTCGTATGGAGATATCTTGTTTTATCTTCAAACCCAACACTTCAATCCTCAACTTCCTTGCAATGACCATTGTAAGATACGTCACCATGCAAAGTATTATTTAATCATTAATGATACTTTGTGTCGTCGTGGCGTCGATTTAATTCTTTGACGTTGTCTCACTCATGATTAGGCTGAACGCGTTCTGAATGACTGTCACGCTGGGGCATGTGGTGGTTATCTCTCTAAGATGGCCACAGCCCCGAATATTTTGCACGTAGGATATTACTAGCCTACTATCTTCAAAGATTGTATTGAGGCCGTTAAAAAATGTCCTCCTTTCCAACACTTCCACAGGAAGAAGCGCACTCATCCCGCCCCACTACATCCGGTTATTGCCGTTGGCCCATTTGCAAAATGGGGCATCAATTTTATGCACTGTAAGCCTACCTTAGTCGAGGGGCATAGTTACATCATTGTAGCTATGGATCACTTCACAAAGTGGGCTGAGGCTATGCCTACATACCAAAATGATGGAAAAACTACCGCACTCTTCATGTTTAATCATGTGATAGCACGGTTTGGAGTTTCGCAGGCCATAGTTACTGATCATGGTTCTCACTTTCAAAACCATCTGGTTGATGAATTGAGCGAGAGGTTGGGTTTTCGCCATGAAAATGTGACACCCTACTACCCGCAATCCAGTGGACAGGTCTAGGCAATTAACAAGGTCTTGAAAACTATGATCCAAAGGATGGTAGGGACACAAAAGTCCAACTGGCATAATATGCTCTTTTCAGCATTATGAGCCTACCGAACTACCGTTAAAACCGCCATAGGCTTCACTCCCTTCCAATTGGTATATGGACTGGAGGATGTCTTACTGATAGAGTGTGAAATCCCATCTTTACAGCTCGCGGTCGAACTTCTTCCTAACACTACTACTCAGGAAGAATGTCTCTTGCACTTAGCAAAACTTGACGAGTCTTGTCAAGATTCCGCTCTTGCTAATGAAGCACATAAGAAATGCATCAAATCCTAGTACAATAAGTCGGTTGAACCTCGTATCTTCAATGAGGGTGATCTGGTCCTCACTTATGACTAGAAGCACAATAATCTCGGAGTTGGGAAGTTCGAGTCCATGTGGCATGGACCCTACGTTATAAAATGTGTGTTGGAAAAAGGTGCCTACGAGCTTGAAGATTATGACGGAATCTCTTTGGGTGAACCCCGCAATGGGCTTTACCTGAAGAGATACTACGCTTGATCTCTCATGCATAGACTTGCTTGTATATACTGTACATGGCGTGTTTTTGTGTTCTTGTGTGGTGTGACGCATTTCTCTTTCGAGTGTCTTTTCATCTTGCCTCCGCTTCTTATGCCATGTTCTGTCTGCGTGTGCAGATGGCAATGTGCTATGGATTCATGGACGGCGCCAGCCGGCATACCCGTCACCTTGATTTGGTATCCTGGGTACTATATTCCCCAGTAGGTGAGCTCATTAGCTCAAGAGGAAGTTTCCTAGGGTTCGCAACCAACAATGCCGCAGAATATCATGCGGTAATCGGAACCCTAGCTAATGCCATTTCCTTGGGTATGAACCACATTGTCATCCACATGGTTTCTCAATTAGTGGTTTCCCATCTTAACCGGGTCTATGTCCTTCGTGATCCCATCTTACTTCGTCTCTTCAGGCAAGTACGTCTCTTGGAAAGGTCATTTGAATCTGTTCAATACCTGCACATTCCATGATAGTTAAACACAATTGCTGACTCGATGGCCAATTTCATTTTGGATTGGTACATTACACACACATAACATCCATAATATGTAAAAGCATTCACGACAAGTAAATATAATGTACAGAAGCAAACATATAAACAAGATCACATCACTAATCATTCTAAGAACACATAATGTATAAATCGCCAATAATGTATATATATATATAAATCACTTAAAATTAGTGCTGGTACAAAATATGAAGCACGATGGCTTTCAATGAGTCTCTATAAAAATATGAAGCATCATAACTTCCAGTAATTACAAAATCTGATGCCTCTAAGCTCTCAGTACAAGTATAAAAGTGCAATCAGGCTAAATGCCTGACCCGTACACCCCTAGCTCTAACAGCTCTATGACGCTAGGTGACAAAGCAGTCTACAGTATGAGCCACCTTGCGGAGTAAAGAGTTGAAGTGCATAGACGCTCCCACCCAAAATATCTGCATGGGCCTCGGTAGGTCATCAATGGCTGGCTCTGGTACCTCCAAAGTCAGCCCAGATAGGTTCCTGTACACCTGCTCCATCTCCTCGATGGCAGGATGAACACTTGCAGGAACGACTGCCTCCCCATCTCTGTCTCTGCTCGCCAGAATGGAGAGACCTACTGGTCACACGGGACCCACATCTGCACACACATATTACGTACTTGGGGTCGCACGGGGCCTACTGGTCGCATAGGGCCCACATCTGCACACACATATTACGTACTTGTCAGCACTACATAAAAAAAATGATATATGATACAAAACTAAAAATACAAGGGTTTTGTTCTTACTGATATCACTCCATGCTACACCCTCTGGCAGCGCCAAGTCGGGATCCTCTCGAAAGTCCGTGCTACCATATGGAAATTCATGGACCATAATTAACTGGCCTTCCACCCAGCTAAAGAACTCAGGACCAAAACTGGTGATGGGACCCCCACCATGGTGGGTCATCACCTCTTCCCACCTGAGTGTGTGAGGATCTCTCAGATCCCTGTCATCCAGTACCAGCTGCGGGCGCAAGAGAGGAACTCGCTCCAAGAGGAATGATACTATGATCGATTTGTATCCAAATTGCTTGAGCTCCCTGCGCCAACACTTTGTCAGCTGAGCTCGAATGTTGGCGAGGAGACCATCGCACCAGTTGAAAACCATGGGAGACATACAGTCTTCCGTATACAACATCTAAGTTTGAGTAGTTGTATGTGGAGCTTGGCTACCCACCACCCTAGTAATAGTGAGTAGTATGGTCCGCAGTGGATGACTCACCACATCTCTGATAAATATCTTCCCACTGGAAGGACGACAAGTAGCTATGGAGTGCTGCGACACCATGTCCTCAACTGTACTATCACTGGCCCGGGTCCCAGTGAGTTGTACAACATCCATTCTTCGGGACAAACCAGTCAAAAAGTAGATATCCTCAATGTCAATTGTGAGGATATGCTCACCTATCACAAAGTATTGTTGGGCTGCATCCCAACTTTGGAGCATGTGTGTCAGGAATGGGATCTAGGCTCTCATCCCCTATATCTCAAAGAATTTGAGCAACCCACAGTTTCTCAAAGCATCCACACATTGTAGATCGTTTCTAGCTTACTCATCTTCCACTTCATGTTCTCTCTCTCGCCACTCCAATACCATTTTTGCTTGCTAGTAACCTGCCAAAAGGAACAATTAAACCCTCTTAGGTCGTTCCTCAACATTCACAAGCTCATTTTTTGGATTAGCTTTTGTGTTTGGGATTTGGGTTTCTGCCGTCGCACCATACCTTCAGGTACAATGTGACGTCGTCGCGGGTCTTGTTTTCGAGGCTTGTGATGACCTAGACTCATCGCAAGTCCCGAAAGGGCCACTTGCGACGAGCCGAGGGCACAATGGCCCATCCACAAACCACCCAAAAACCCAAAAAATGGACAAGAAATCAAAAAGTAAACCTCTACAAAGTTGTTGGCTAAGATTTAGGCCTACCTGGTCCGGACGACTGGTGAAATGATGGATCGTAGCTCCCCAAATCGGCAAAGGAAGTTTTGGCTCCAAATTGGTACTTCTCCACCCAAATTGGCAATTTGAACAATGTTTCTATTTTTGGCCCATATTTGTATTTATAAATAGAATGGAATATTCCTTTTCAAATATTTTGATGCTTTTGGGCCATTTACTATAGTTTCGATCATTTGTCATTATATTTGGGGCTATTTGACACTTTTTCTAGTGTACAGGAGTCGTAAAGTGGTCTTTTGTGCCGTTTCTCGCATTACCAATGGTAACTACAGGTATGAACACTCCTTTCAATGTTTTGTCATTATTATTTTTGGTTAAGTCGTAATTATTGCATGAGGATGAGTTTACTCTTCATTTTCTCTCATACTCACCCAACCATGAGAACAAGTACCAAGTTATGATTTATCACTTTTTTGGGCTCGTTAAACTTCCACGGAAAAGGACACCCCCCAAAGTCCATAGTTAACCTCTTTTCAGACTCCCTAAAATTGAAAAGATCGCCAAGCGAACTTGTCGCATTCACGCTTGTTAAAGTATTTGAATGGTCGTCTTCCTGGTGATATTTTACCCCTTTTTTAGACTAGGGGGCACTAATTACGAAAAAGGAATACTACAACCAATCATGACTAGAACAGTCCTCTCTCGCGTTGTTTTACACTTTTTCGGGCGATGAGGCTAACTTTACGAAAAAGGACTGTTGGAGTCTTCTTTAGTTCTTTTCAGACTCTCTAAACATGAAATGATGACCGAGTCTACCTTCTATGGGCTCGTTAAATTTTCACATTGAAGGGCCTGTCATGGGACAAACCCCTCCTATCCCAAGTTTGGAAAATATTTGGGATTGCACTCATCTATGAGATGAGATATACCGAGCATCTGGTTACCCTCATCAAGCTCGTAAAAAACACATGAGGCACTCATCATTCATGATGGGGAAAAAGGAAAGTGTTTTTGTTACATACCTTAGTGGCAGTATATAGTCATTCTTGAACATGGCACTCATCTGCATTTGCATACAATACTTGGGTCATCTGTTTGTCTATGAGTCCCCATTTACTTTCTGAGTCTTATCACTCCTCTGAGTCATTCGGAGAAAGCTTCCATCATCAGTTGCATTAGAATTTTGTGTCATTCTCATTATGTCAATACTGCCAAGTCATGCCATGCCCATGTTCAAGAACACATTCACTATCTATCATTTGCAGTCGGTACACACGTCGTCATGCCGTTGTTACTTTGAGTCATTCTCACATGTTACTGTACCAACCACTTATACTATGAAACGAGAACTCGACACAGTTCTCGTTTTTCTCTCTCCTAATTTTAGTAGGTATTTTTAGCTCCGTTTCAAAAAGGGGTGATGCCAGTATCACACATTTTCATTTCGAGGCATTTTTTGGGACCTTTGAATTATCTTTATCGTAAAAAAAAAATAGTTTCCATTTTCAGGTGCGTTTTTAGAAATTTAGCAAAATAGCATACATTTTTAAGCAATTTATAATGAAAAACATATACATTTTGCAATTTTTTTCTATAAAATAAGACATTTTTATGGACAAAATAAGACACTTTTATTGACAAAATTGTAAAAAATTCCAGAAAATATAGACATTTAAAACCATTTTCAATCAATTTTCAGATATGTTTTGTATAAAAATGATACTATTTCATATTATTTTCCGAAAAGTGTTGATTCACATAAATTCAAGAAAAACTAAACAAATTATTTGTAAAAAACATATTTCAAACATTATATATAGAAATTTTATTTCTAAAATTAAGTGTGAAAGTCAAAACATTACTAATATATGTTATCAAAATATTGTCAAACTTAACATTATCTTCAAAACATGAAACTGATCAACACTTTAAGTTATTAGGCACTTTTAGTATCTTTTAATCTTTATTGGAATGAGCATACATGACACATACATCTATCTTCACATATTTTTGTATTACTTTGTGGTTTACAATCTTTTTCTATTTCATCCATTAATAGAATTTGGGTTTTTTTATATTACTATGTTCTTTGCAATATCTTTTTTTGTATATTTCCCTTTTATATTTCTTCCTTCATTCTATGAAGAAACTAGATCAAACATCTCTTCCCTATACCATTGATTTTTATGAACATGATACATTATAAACAGGGAAAATATATTTAATCAATTGGAACACAGATGTCTAAGTGTTAAGACTCCATAGGAGGCCAAATATTTGTATTTTATCAATATTAAAAAGAAAAATATACGATTATAACAAGTGACTATAATCACAATCACATTAGAGAAAACAAATAATTGGTAGAAAGACAAAAAGCCTAGTTCGTGGCTTAAAAATTTAGACATGGAATATATCTATGTAGAAACGTTGAACACCACAAACTTCACAAGGAGGGTTATCTTAATTGACAATATAAAATACGCCTTTGCACCATTCTTAAAAATATATCTAGAAAGATAGAACACTTCAAACTTCACAATGAGGGTTATCTTAATTGCCACTATATGCTTGTCCACCACTCTTATCAATTGTTTCTTCAAATATAATTTTATTAACTTTATTTTAAGATATATAACAAAATTCTTAAACTATTGAAAACCTATGTACAAGATTGTGGAAATGAGGTATATATGTCTGTGAAAATATCATAATATTGAGCTAAAGAGATACATGTGTACAATAAATATTATTTTTACATCCTTCTCTTGTACATTTTCTTGAAGAGAGAGAGTTCTTTTAAACCCAATTTACCATTTCATATATATTGATATTGAAGCACATCCCTTACGTAAAGGAATTTGCATATGTCATGCAAATTTAATATTCTCATTAGCATAGATTTTGTAACATGGGGTGATAATTAGTATACTAATTGAATCTTCATATCTACAGACCATGTAAGCCTGTAGAACACCACTAGTATACTTCTTCTCTTTTATAGAAAGAGAGAACAAATAAAATTAAGCTTGAACAAACTAAAAGGGAAAGAATGCTAGACGAGTAAGTGATGGATGTGAATCTTCAAGAAAATATTAGATTCCTACTCCATGGAGCACGCCTCACCGGTGCACCATCATATTTAAGTTTAGGATGAAAGAAAAATTAAAATTCATTATATCAATTTATATGCATTTATCATCATCCCATCACCTCATATTCTAAATATTTTAAAGGAAACAAAATGCAATTTACCAAGGGTTGATCTTGTTGATTTAAGCATACTCTTGAGCATAAACTAGGGGTAAGGATATCTTTATAATTTAGTTGTGAGAACCCAAATTACAGTTGAAACATCAACTGATGTAGTTATACCCTCAACTTTTATGAAATATCTTAATATAATAATTCAAAATTCATCAATCATCTAAAAAGCAACATAGCATAATAGAAACCCAAAATAGCAATGCATGTGTAGCACGTTCATGTAAAATGAAACATTCCCTTTATATTAACCGTTTTATGACATTACATGAGAGAGAAAAATAAATACATTAATTCATATCCCATGTTCATGTAAAATGCAATATTACAATCTATGAAAACTAGATTTTTTCCCTACAAACAAAACAACATTAGACAAACAAAAAAAAACTGATTTTTTTTCTTCACTTCTCATACTAAAGATTTTGGGAAATGAATGATACCAATAGGTATATGGTTGTTCTTTCCTAAACTCTCCATGATTAGGGAAGAAATGAAAAAAGAAAAACAAAAGTCTCCTAAACTCTATCTAAATCTGCGCTTAAAGCATAGGCATTCATCATAAAAAAATATATACATGTTATGCTATTGGGTTGAATATGGGAGAAAATATTTCATATACCTATTAATATACTGATGATAATGATTTTATCACTAACACATTGACAAAAATATTCTCTGTTGTGAACAATAAAAAAAGAAGCTATCATATTACACTATCAAATAAACAAAACAATACTAGGCATCAGTTCAAATTCCATGAATGATTACATTTCATATATCTTAGTAAGTCATTGCGCCACTGTAATATTTAATGATCCTACTAAGTTATATGGTAATTATATCAAAACTTTATGGACACTCATGTCTGGAGACCTGACTACAACCAGGCTTGGTACATGAAGTTTGCATCAAACCTTCCAAAACGAATACCTACAAGTTCTGCTTTGGGAAGTTGAAGATGATTTGGTATTATTACATGCTGCTTATCACTAACATTCAACTCCTCCAAAATTTTCTGCAGTCTGGAAGGTGTGTCTTGCAAAGTTGATTTTGCAACTGGAGAAGATGACGAGCAGAGCCCTTGGGCGCCCAAAGGGCCGCCCTCACGGGCTTGCTCGATGCCCGGCATCGAGCAAGCCCGTGAGGGCGGCCCTTTGGGCGCCCAAGGGCTCTGCTCTGCCGCTCACTTGGGCGAGCAGAGCCCTTGGGCGCCCAAAGGGCCGCCCTCACGGGCTTGCTCGATGCCGGGCATCGAGCAAGCCCGTGAGGGCGGCCCTTTGGGCGCCCAAGGGCTCTGCTCTGCCGCTCACTTGGGCGAGCAGAGCCCTTGGGCGCCCAAAGGGCCGCCCTCACGCGCTTGCTCGATGCCGGGCATCGAGCAAGCGCGTGAGGGCGGCCCTTTGGGCGCCCAAGGGCTCTGCTCTGCCGCTCACTTGGGCGAGCAGAGCCCTTGGGCGCCCAAAGGGCCGCCCTCACGGGCTTGCTCGATGCCGGGCATCGAGCAAGCCCGTGAGGGCGGCCCTTTGGGTGCCCAAGGGCTCTGCTTGCCCAAGGGCTCTATTTTATAAGCTCGTATAGACTAAGAAACAAGGACATTAAACCTATTGCTTAATGAGTATACTAGGTATAAGCATATTTAACTAAACCCACTGAATACACCAATCCCTAGTCAGAAGTTTCTACAAGGTTAAGCTTACTTGCCTAATTGATTCAACTTCATTATTCCAGCTATGTTGTGTACTAATGGTAAAGGTATATGAACCAAATCTATTATACTACTACAGGGTCATAAGCTAGTAACAGCTTTGAATAGAGTCCCGTATTATACCTAATGAATAAGCTTACATTATTTATAATATGGAATGGCTTACCTATGCTTACAGATCCAGCTTAATATAGGTAAATACACATACTTAACATATGAGCTATACAGGTATTACAGTGTAAATCCATGGCTTTAGCATCAACACCTTATATATAGTATGGCTTAGTTTATATAGAGCATGTAGAATGATAACCAAGCTTTTGTATGTCTTCATATTAGTTATGCTTACTAAATTACACATGACACATGCAAAATAACTAGTACCCCCCAAGTGTGTTAGCTCTTTCATTACCCCGGGATATAAACTAGGTTATAATTACATTGCTTTATCATTACTACTAGGATCTGAATAAAATAAGAGTATTATTTCCATTTTCTCAAATCTTGTCGGAGCAAACGGAGAGGATGGAGAGTTTGAGTCAAATCAGCTCTCTCATTGGATCAGCTCTCATCGGAGTTTTATTAAGATTCATTAGTCCCAACACCCCTATTATCTTTTTTGTTTGTCTAGGGCTTGTCTCTTAAAGGCTTTCACTCTTCGAGCAAGCCTCACGGGCATCGAGCAAGCCCGTGAGGGCGGCCCTTTGGGCGCCCAAGGGCTCTGCTCGCCCAAGTGAGCGGCAGAGCAGAGCCCTTGGGCGCCCAAAGGGCCGCCCTCACGGGCTTGCTCGATGCCCGGCATTGAGCAAGCCCGTGAGGGCGGCCCTTGGGCGCCTAGATGAGATGAGCGAATGAGTGAGCAGTTAAGTTGTTAAAATCTCAACACAGTTAGGGAACACCATACCAAACCAATGGACAATCGATTTGTTTTGATAACCGTGAGCAGGCTTTCGACACAGTCATAGATGAGATCTATCTTGAGCTTATTGTTTATAGATACACCTGTAATTGAGAAATGGGATCAGACTTCTATCATCGGGGCTCAGGGCTGCTTATTGTTGAACTCTGCTACCGGTCATTTGAACTCTGAGTCTACTCAATTCTATGCAAAGGGACAATACCGATTATTTTTTTCAACACAGACAATACAGACTATTTTTTTCAACACAGACAATACCGATTATGCATTTTATATCACCGCAGGTCTCCAAACGGATTGCTTAATAAAAGTCTTGTCCTGAAAGGAATACATGTATTGTCTTGAAATGATAATCCCCATGTGCATTTATAGAGATTTAACTTCAAAAAAGTAATTTTATTTGAAAAGTAAATATGGATTTTATAATCTTTAAGTTTTGTCTTATTGTAAATTTATGAAAATGCATTTTATATCACCAAATGTCTCCAAACGGTTTGCTTGATAAAAGTCTTGTCCTGAAAGGAATACATATGTTGTCTTGAAATGATAATCCCATGTGCATTTATAGAGAATTAACTTCAAAAAATGTAATTTTATTTGAAAAGTAAATATGGATTTTATAATCTTTAAGTTTTGTCTTATTGTAAATTTAAGAAAATGCAATTTTTAATGGGTGAACATTTTAAAAATAAAGTCTATTTAATGTGTATTTTTTAATTTATAAGTAAGCTACTATTTTATTTTTTTTGTATTAGATTTTTTCTTTACATATATTTTTTGTATCGAATCATATTCATATTTGTATTTGTACTAGAATTATGATACTATTATGTATTCGTACTCGACTTATAATACTATGATTGATTACTAATTATGATACTATTCCGTATTTGTACGAATTATAATATAACTATTAATCATAGTATTATAATATAATGATTGATTACTTATTATAATGTTATGCACATGACCATTTTGATCCTTCTTATTTCTACGAAATCCGAAATATCCAATTGAACAGTTACAACAAATACATGAAATATCCAAATGAGAGAAGCCGGGTTTGAAGAAATCTAAACACATGACCATTTTTATCCAGCATGTGTTTTTCTTTTTAAGAAAACCGCATTCTCGAGAGATCACCCATATTTTGAGAATAAAAACACTCTTTGATGGAAATTTACAAATTATCTGTCAGATTCCATCTCGCTAGAAAAAGCTGATAAAGCTAAATAGTTTAAATCTTTGCGGCTAAGCGCCAAGAAAACAAGGCTAAGCGCCCGAGGCACCTCCAGGAAACGGAAACAAATTGGCATTTTAGCAAAACAAAATCCAAATGCAAGAGTCGAGTTGGTAAAACTAAATGCACAAGTAACATAATTCAATGGGAGACTCGAAGTTCAAATTCCGGTAACAGAGTTCAACAATAAGCAGCCCCGATGACAGAAGTCTGATCCCATCGATTACAGGTGTATCTATGTATTTAAAGATACACCTATATCCCAGAGTTCAACAATAAGTAGCCCCGGTAATAGAGATCCATGTCGGGCATCGCGCAGCCCCGTGAGGGCGGCCCTTGGGCGCCTAGATGAGCGAATGAGTCTGGCCAGAGGAGCACGGAGGAGGGGGAGGAGGGAGGTGCAGCGGGAGGAGGGGGCATTTCCACTTCATTTCTAAGAAGTTTGGCATGATTACAAATTTAAAAAGCATTGTAATACTGTAAACAAAATGTTGGAATTAATATATGCTTCATTTCTAAGAAGTTTGACACGATTACAAATTTAAAAAGCATTTTAATATTGTAATGATCTAGCATCGCACATCCCGTGAGGGCAGCCCTTGGGTGCCCAAGTGAGGGAATGAGTGTAAAACATAACTTGGGCACAAAAAGCAAATCCTAACTTTCAATTTACATACATATATAATATGTAAAACATAAGTTGGGGACAAAAAAAATGTTGGAATTAATATATGTTTCATTTTTAAACTTGTAATGTCGGAAACAATAATTTTGATTAACTATAAAATTTAGTATTTTAAGTATTTTTAATTGATAATTTTCTTGTCATTTCAAATCTTATATTTAAAATTTATAAAAATATAAAATGAGTTTTAACTTCTAAATCAGTTGTAAACTCTAAATAAGTTTTTGAATATTTATATGAATTATTTGTTCTTGTATGGTCTAATATATTATTTAATTATGAATCGCATCATAATTTCTTTGTTTTTTTTTTGTTAGAGTGGTGAAATTATTTATGATTTTTTTTTTGTTTGTTTAATATGCAACTTTAAAAAAAGTTGTAATTTATCTCTTGAAGAATTTATTTTTTTTTCAATATAGGGGTTGATTTTAAAATTTTTGTAAACAAGAGTATGGGATGTTTGGGCCATGGCTCCATTTTTTGCCAAAAAAAAAAAATCGTGTATACTGGCATCAACACTTTTCTATTTGGGGGGTGTTTTTAGTGTTTTTTTTGCAAAAATCATCGTTTTTATGTCTAGAGTTCTCGTTCATAGTATAAAGTTCTCATTTCATAGTATAAGTGGTTTACCATCCGATCCACCCTACACATCTTTTGTCGTGTTTTGTGTCAATTGATGGGGGATTCATTATGGCCCTCCTTCAATGGATTCATCCTTGTCGACTTCAACTCATCTTCCAAGGATTGAATCTAGAAACCAACCAAGTACCTTGGCCCTGCATGCCTCAATGGTAGGTTACCTCGCTTTCATCATGAGTTTACATCATTGAATCTTGATTGAAATATTTCTTCTTGCGTTCGATGTCTACTCATTTATTCACGCTTGATTATATGTACTGTGATACCTTGGGAATCATTGACATTAATGGTGATCTCACTCGCACTTGTTAACGGTTTACATCAATGACCGATAATCAAGTGGTTTCTACCATGTTCGACGTCAAGACATTTGTAATCACATGGATAGATTCGTATCATTGCAGGTTCAGCTTGAAGACCCTGGGAGTCATGTTTTACCCAGGTTGCGATGAAGTTTGTATTGAGTCATATTACACGGATCCAATTTTGTATTGGTCGTGGCTGTGTTATCATCTCATCATGGATCTACACTTGTGTCTAGTAGGCATGATTGTGTTCAGTCGGTCATTACTACCATGGATCTGCAATGTATTGGTCTGCAGCCATGTTGTACTTCATATGAGATTGTCAGTTCAGAGTCAGTTGTACTCTAGCAGAATCCTTCATCCAACGAGTCTTTTGCCATTATTTCTATCAAAGCACTTCACCTATACATCCTTCATAGCTTCATGCTTTCGGGGGCATTCTGTTACACCCAAAATCTACTCATCACCAGATTTAGTGTATACACCCCTGAAGGCACTTGGACTAATAATCATCCTGGGAGGGTTTGTACCCATTTGTGCTAGGTTCTGAAGGGTTGTCATAGGTTGCATAGTAGCAACATGCGACGTCGCAGGTTGCACCACTAAAGGGTGCGACGAGGTCTGTTAATGGGAAAAAAAAGCTTATTCAGGATCCTTCTCGAAACTTGCTCATTTGGGGGCTTATCCCTAACCTCTAGGAGAGCTGGTAATCGACCCCTAACTCTTTGGGAAGATCCCCTATCTCTCTCCTACCCTTCCTCACTCTATCCTATCCACACCCTATCCATTTAGTCCTATATAAGTGAGGCTCATTCCCATACCAAAGGGAGGAAGACTAAGGTATCCATACGCTAGTGAAATCTACCTTAGAGGAAGGTTATAGTATCTACATGCTAGTGAAATCTCTCCCAAGACACTCCATTCACCTCTTGGAGAACTCATGCTTCCTTGGAAGGATATGCCAATTGATTCGGTCGGAGAAGGGCTGCTACGTTAAGTCTATGGTTGTAGTCCTATATCTCTATCATGTACTCCTCTATTTGCAGTAATACAAATGCTTTCCACCAATATCGTTCTTATGTGTAATGATGTTGTGTTGTTTACCTGCTTAACTGTTTACATAGATCTCTTATTGTATAGATGCTCTTTACTCATTTCTCTTTTCTGTGTCTTGACAGGTCTTGCAGCTTTGATCTAACGACCGTGGGACGTGGATCAACATTCAGTAGAAAGGATCACGAATCAAGGAGGTAAGACATCTAGCACTTGATCCTTAAGTAGATCTAGAAAATGTGTTTGTAGTCTGTTCTATTTGTTCTAGACTCGCATTAAGCTAGGGAGATCCTGCTCGCTTTCGCTCGAGTGGATTGTCTGGTAACATGGATTCAAGGCAATTTGAAAATTGCAAAAGATAGACAGAAAAGTCATGCAGATCTCAAAAGAACTCAAAAGGAGTTTCAAGTTGGTGAACATGTTTTCCTCAAGGTAAAACAAAAAAAGAGCTCCTTAAAGTTAGGAAGCAGTGCTAAACTAGCACCAAGGTATTGTGGACCTTTTGAAATACTGTCCAGGGTAGGACCAGTGGGATATCAGTTGGCCTTGCCACCAAATATTAAAGTACATAATGTATTTCACATCTCTCTTTTGAAAAAGTCTGTGCATGATGCTACTCATGTGATTGATTGGAATGATGTACAGGTGGAACCAGAAGGAGATTTTCTGGTGGAACCAGATTGTATCCTCGACAAGAGGGAAATTTTGCTTCATAATCGTACCATTGGAAAGGTAAAGGTGCAATGGAAGCACCTTAGTCCAGATGAAGCAAATTGGGAGTTGGAAAGTAATATGCGGGTGGCATATCCAAATATTTTACAGGAGGAACTAGAGGATGATGAATAAAAGAAACATCGAGGATGATGTTGAATTCAAGAGGGGGTGTTTATCACATACCCAAATTCTCAACATTTAATGTTGTCAGAAAAACATTATGTTTTATGTTATTGACCAAGTGGGGTTAAGGATGACTGTAATTAATTACTCTGAATATTTTATTATTAATCAATAAAACATGAGACAAATATCCAAAGGAGATTGTTGAATGAGTGTTCACTGACTCACTAGGAGGAATGGACTAGGGTGGAGAGCAAACTGACACTTGGCAACATCCTCAACTCACTCCTAGCTATTGCAAGGGGAAACTTCCCTATTTTTATGGTCATGTTACCCAAAAAGGTGGAACTGAGCAGGTGACTCATTAACTAAAAACAACTGACCAAAAGACCTAGGCATGCTTTATCTACCCATCGAATTCAGTAGGAGTCTGTTCATTCTTACCTTGTGATAATTTCTGAAATTGGAAAGATAAGATAACACAAGAGATTCGATGCGGGGAAGGTTAGAAGTGATTGAGTGAGTTAAGATTGCATTTTGAACTAGTGCAACCACATTTTTTAGTTCAATATCGCTAAAAGCAGAAGTACTACTCTCAAGTGCTACTATTGAGTTTCAAAGGAATTTATTCCATTTCTCCACACAACATCTTTGTCCTGGTGGTTCAGTGAATGGGATCGCGGGGTCCTAAGGCAAGTAACTTGGCTATCTTCAGAAAAAGGTTGGGTGGAACGAGCTCCTTTGGATTTTTGTCTCTTCTATAGTTACCAGGTTCAAATTGTGTTGTCTTATTTACTTTATGTCCAATTAATTACTAAGGATCTGAATATTATTATGTTATCAGTTTTTATTACATCCTAGATATCTTTTTCTGCAATATTAACTACTCTGAATATCCATACACCTGTTAGGTTTAAATTCTAAATGGATAGTTAAAATTTATGATTAAATATGAATGATAGATTAGAAATGCTCCCTTGTATTTTTCCACACACTATTTCAGTGACGTACTCTAGTACAAGGAACATGCATTTAAATAGATTTCAATAAAGATATGCAATAGGTAGATTTAACTGTTGGATCATCATAGATAAAATATGTTATGTTTCAGTACAACCTTTATGCTTACAATAAAATATCTTTTGTAAACAAAATAATTAATAGTAGCACATACATAAGCAAAGCATTGCATTTTATAGAAGTAACAGTCTTCGAATACTTTTCCTACCTAAACAGAACATAGAATATAAGTATAGCCTTTTCTTTTAAATTATAGTAATCAAGTAAACATTTTAAATATTGATAGGAATCTCATCAGAACCAAACCCTACATTTATCAATATTGATTTCGTAAAATAGTATTCCCCACTGAGATAGCATGATAATAGTAAAAGAAAAATCCACATCAAGCCTTCAAATTTTCCATCATCTTATAACCATTCGCAGCATTTACAATATTTTCTTTGCTATACCCTTCAAAACCTTCATTATTTATTCTACGCTTCAATACATTCCAAATTGATCAAACAACTATAGAAACGGGTTATAGTTCTAGCTATCAGTGTAATTAACTTTTGATACAAACCAAGCTCATATTGTGTTTCCACATAAGTATTTCACTTAAACATTTCACACAGAAGTATTGTAAAACATTTCGGAAAGAATTATTATTTATTCAAACCCTATCTGTAAACTACACTTAGTTTTACTAAGAAAAAATTTCTCTCATCTACCAAAACGAATTACGAGACTAGGGTCAATACCCTAAGGTATCGCCTAGTCGATATACATTTTTATAAATCCAACCTTACAACCTATAAAGGATTTTGCTATGCAAATGTGCAGGGTTCGAAACCCTTAATATAGCCACAAACAAAAATTTAAACATAGTAGGCAGTTATGGTAGGGTTTATCACATTTCCTTACGACCAACACTTACAAACATTTCTTAAAATTTTAAACATTTCAACCATTCAAACAATAACGATGGGATTTGCCCTAAAATTTGAGTATCAAGCAACATTACAAAATAACAATGAATGCCGAGAGAATTCTCTCAGTATTTTTCCATTTTTAAACTTCATTTGATTTTGGAAAAAACCATTTTATATTAACCATAAAATTTATACAGGTACTGTAATGAAAGACAACGTTGAGAAACCAACACAGAACAACGTCGAGGGATCAAACCCTCCCTATACCAAAAATGCCATATAGCTGAAATATTACAATGACTGTAAAAAACAAAGCTTAAAACAAAACTGAATTCTCGGCTAAACCAAAGGAAGACCGACATCGTGCCAAGCTTCACCATACCCTTCCAAAGTGTAAAGATATGCTCATAGGGAGTCACCAAGGATTATTAGGGCTTGTTAAGCTCTTAGTCCTGTCTGGTTAAACTTAAAATGAATGCCGAGGAAGAACCTGCCATAGCGACAACACAAAGGTGGTTGAAACTTGAATAGCTCAAACATTAAAACTTAAACGTTGTTAATGTTAAACACTCGACGAAACAGTGGGTTGACCACAACTTTACCTGAAAAATATTGTAGCATGCTTGAACACCTCTACAACATATTAAGCCTTCGACATCAACACTGGAGGTTCACGGTTCACCATCGAATACAGTAAGGTAATAGCTCTGTAATGTCTTGGCTCATATAGCCTGCTGGTAAAAGAAAATTTTAAGTTACAGGTCTCAGCATCGAACCCCAGGAGAGATGCCTACAAACGGTTGTTACAAACCCTAAGAACCCGAGAGCATGTCGACCTCTCCAACCCACACTCTATGCAAATGAATGCTCCAGGTATGGTCTCATTGAGTAGTTCAAACTTGGCTAGGGTTTAGCACATGAACCAAAAAACTTCACGTGAAGACCTACCACAAGGGATGCCAACATGCATTCCACCCAAACTCATTTAATAAACTTTAAATGCCTTAGCTACCGGTTATGTGTGCTGCCAATGCAGAGATCCAATGAAATTTAATTAGGATCTTCACTATACTTATAGTATAAAGTATGCCGATACATTATAACCATCACATTTGTGAACTACACTATGCTTACAATGCAACATATGTTTTTGCATAAATTCAATCATATAGGGTATAGTTTGTATGTAGAACCTTTTCATAATAGTCATACTATGCATATAGTTTAACATTATAATGTGCACAAAGGTGATAACATCTAGCATAAGGTATAGTGCACTTAATAGTTATAAAGAATTAGTATATTGTGCATAAATTCCAAACCCGTAGGTTTTATCACAAAGTAAAACACCCTTAAGGTAGGGTTTGGAGTTATACAAGAACTTGGGTAATATAAGTTAATAAACCCTTGTGCATATAAAATCTATGATGAAATTTTAAATATATTAAACTATGACTTGATTGCAAATGAATTAAAATGGCATGAGCAAGATCGTGAACATGAAGTTTAAATGCTTTGGAAATACAAGTAAATATACAAGACTTTAATGAACTTCGTAAATTTCCTTTCAAAACTAATAAAGATGTGGGTGACATTTTAAACTTTTGGATTTTAAAAAGGTCCCTTTTTTTATATATGCATTGTAATTCTTGGAAAGAAGTATCACCCTTACCTGCGATCTGTGATAGAAGTTCAAGTGCATTAGCTAAACATCTAAGCAAGCCTTGGGGTGCCCATAGGACCCCTTCATCATCGAGAAAACAAATAGTTAGAACTTATAATTAAAACAATACCATAGCTAATTTACGATTTATATACATTTAAAGAAGTAGCCACCTTTAATTAGAAATAAAAATGATCTTAAGACATCCAACAGTAATGACAAACAGAATTACATGCATTTAATTATTCGAAAGTCGAAAGGACATTTATGATAAACATAGCATGCACTTGATGTAACAAGTTTTTTAACTTTGACAACAATTCGAATAAAGTGTTGTCTTAATACAATAACTAGGTTATCATTTAATTAAGCAAATATTCATTTATTATACTTCCGTATAATGAATGTATTCATTTAATGCTACATAGAAAATTTTAATTTTTTGTGAATTTTTGGGGTGTTACACTTCCTCATCAACATCTCCATCATCATCATATTCATCATCATCATCATCATCATCATCTTCATCACCAAAAATTCATCATCATCACCATCATCATCATCATCAACATCTTCATCATCATTTTCATTTCTAGGTTCTTCATCAACATCTCCATCATCATCATCATCTTCTTCATCATCATCATCATCAACATATTCATCATCATCACCATCATTATCATCTTCTTCATCATCATATCAACATCTCCATCATCATCATCTTCTTCTCCATCATCATCATCATCACAATCACAATCACCATCATCATCAACATCTTCATCATCATCACCATCATCATCATCATCATCAACATCTTCATCATCATCACCATCATCATCATCATCAACATATTCATCATCATGTTGATGTATTTGTAACTTCAGAAGATATTCACTTGTATATTACATTTGTACTTTATTGTATCCCCAACAGAGATGTACTATTCCTCCGATTGGAAGTGTTGTCATTTGTATTTGCAAGTGTCGCAAGTTACATTGTAAGTGTTGTAACTTATATTTGATGGGTTATTAGACCACTTGTGTGGGTTCGACCCTGTATGTGTCATGTGGATTGGTTATTAGGATTCCTTAGGAAGTCAACCCTATTAGGGTTAAAGGAAAGTTAAGTTGTTGTATAAATAGAGAGTGTATCTTTCTCATTTGATTCATTCACTCACTCATCCAACTCGCATAGTTGAGAGAGAGGAGTGCGCATAAGTGGAGGAGGAGTAGCTGCTAGAGTCATCTATCTTTTGGGGATTGATCTCTGTGATCTTTTTATTGGGGCTTATTCTATCTCTGAGGAAGTTGCGGGGTTTTTCACCTTCTTGGTTTTCCCCAGTGAAATGCTTTCTGTCCATTCTCTCTTGTGATTGTTATGTTGTGCTTGTTATTCTCTTAGTGATCCTAGTTAAATATTGAATGAAATTATCAAAAAATTAACATGGTATCAGAGCAGTACTAAGAAGAAGACACTATGCAGCTGCGGAAGCTAGGGCTTCTTAATTTTTGGGTTTCTCTCCACAGTTCATCAAAGGCAGGAGGCTAGATTGACTCTCCTAGCAAGGGCACATCTTTCTATCAAGACAGAATTCAATTCTGAGCATTTTCAGTTTTTGGCATGTCACTATTGTGGGAAATTAGGGTTTCGAAGAAAGTTGAAATTTTTGGAATCTGAGACCATAGCTGGATGCTCCTAAAAAAATCAAAGTTTAGAGACCAAGATCAAACTTATCAAACTTTTTTGGATGGCCAGAACCGTGGGCGCTATCAAACCCTAGTTTGGGATTTTGATGAGAAAAACGGGAAATTAGGGTTTCTACAAAAGTTGGAATTTTTGGAATCTGAGACCACGACTGGATGCTCCTCAGAAAAATTGAAGTTTAGAGACCAAAATTGAACTTTTTGGCTAGGAAGAACCTTGGGAATTATCAAATCCTAGTTTGGGATTTTGACCAGAAAACCATAAATTGTAGAACCAAAAGTTTCAAAGTCAATTTTGAGGGGTCAAATTTTTCAGATTTCAAAATTGAAGTATAAAAGCTTGATCAGATTAGCAAGGCGCATCTTTCCATCCAATCAGAAGTTTGAAATTCAAAGTTTGAATTTTTAGGGTTTCTCTGACAAACCCTAATCTAGCTCCACATCCAGTTTCAACAAATCAAGTGGTAAGACCTAAGTCTTTTATTTCTATTTGAGTTTCTCATTAAGATGTCTCACCACACCAAGATTGAGGATAAGCTTGAAGGGGATGATAACTTCTGAGCATGGAAGTATAGGATTGGGTTAATCCTAGAAGAGAATGAATCAGACACCTACATAAGTGAAGAGGCTCCAGTTCCAAAGGGATATGAGTCTAAGGCCTTACATAATAAGAACTTGGTTAAGGCCAAGAGAATCATTGTTGATTTTATCAAAGACCATCGCATACCCCATGTGTCTTCCGTAAAGACACCTAAGGAGATGTTTGACTCCTTGACCAAGTTGTTTGAAGGAAAGAATATAAATCGGAAGATGACTCTATGAAACCAATTGAAAGGGGTAAAGATCCAGAATGGAGAGACCATCCAATCCTACTTTACTAAGGTCTCTCAAACCAAAGAACAACTTGAAGTTGTGGATGAAGTAGTGAAGAATGGAGAAATTGTCATGACCACATTGAATGGCCTACCTAGGTCATGGGACTCCTTCATCCAAGGTATTTGTGCAAGAAAGAAATTGATCTCCTTCAGTAGATTGTGGGAGGAATGTTCACAAGAAGAAGCTAGGCTTGTGGCCCTAGAAGAAAAGATGGGAAATTAATATCAAGCTCTCACAGCACACACCAAGAAAAGTAAGTTCAAGAGGGAGCAATATTATCACAAGAGATCTTCACACCACCATCAAAGAGAGAAGAAATATCTGAGATGTTTCACTCATAATGAGAAGGGACACTTTTCCTCAGAATGTCCCAAGAAAAGAAAGAGTTCCAACAACAACAAGAAGAAGAGAAACAAAAAGAGATATCATGCTCATGCTGCTGAGGATGATGAACCTCCCAAGAAGAAGACTAAGGTAGAAAGTGAAGACTCTTCAAGTGATGAAGAGTATGTTCTAATCTTTGCTCTCATAGGTACTGTTACACATGGGTGTAATGATTGGCTTATTGATAGTGGGGCTTCCAAACATATGAAGGGATTTAAAGAATCTCATATGGACCTATCTAAACATGAGTCACCTCATAAGGTGAAACTTGGGGATGACTATCAATACCCCATAAAAGGAAGTGGTGAAGCCTCCTACAAGTTAGACTATGGGAAGTCTTTAAATATGAAAGATGTTCTATATGTACCTAGACTCAAGAAGAATCTTCTCTCCATATCATCTTTGGATGCAAAGGGGATGAGAGTTGCATTTGTGGATGGACAAGTACTTATGTGGCCAAAAGGTAAGACCATAGATGATGCACTAGTGATTGGAGAGCAAGAGGGAGAATTGTATAAATTGAAGGGATAACCTAAACAAGCCATGGTACATGAATCCATGGAGTGAAGTGAACATTGGCACAGAAGGCTTGCACATGTGCACTACCAATTGCAAGAAAAGCAGTAGAAGGTCTTCCTGAAATCCAGTCAAAGCGTGAAGGTGTTTGCAAAGGATGTGCAAAAGGAAAGAACAAAAAGAAGGCATTTCGAAGTAGTGAAATCAAGGCAAAAGGAATCTTGGAAATTATCCACTCCGATGTATGTGGTCCAATTTCATCCAGTTCTCTAAGTGAATCCAACAATGGTGGAAAATTCACTTCAGCGGACTTCAAGAAGCTATGCAGTGATTCAGGGATTAAGAGGGATTTAACCACTCCTTACAATCCACAACAGAATGGAGTTGCAGAAAGGAAGCAAAGATTGAGAGGGAGTCCACCCAACAAACAAACAAAGATAAGTATTTGAATTGTCATTTCTTGTATATATAATTGTTTAAATAATATTGTTCAATGATGTATATACTTATGTTCCTAGACTTAGGTTGTGTATTATGCATATCAGAATAAGTGCATTAATGAAAAATATACTACTATTATGCATGTGATGGGTAAGTGGCCTATGGTACTATACAATCTTCCATTGCTACTTATCTAGAATGAAACCTCTTTGCTGACATTTTGAAAGTAGTGCAAACCCTTAACAATGTTCTGGTAGAGATGGAGGGCATCTAGAAAGTTACCATATGAATACGGGATATGGATGAATGTTGTATTGAAGCATTAGTTAAGATAATATTCCTTTTCGTGTAAGACTTTGTTTTGAAAACTATGAGAAGTTTCTAATCGTGCAATTGAATTTGACTTGTAGGAAAGATCGTGTACAATCACCTACAAAAGAAGGACCACAACATTTGTTCCAGCAATGAAGTTCAAGAAAACCATCTATTGAAGATATTGAAGAATCTGAAGTTCCCAGGATCTCGGATGCAGTAATGGAAGAACGTCATGATCGAGGAATACCAGTTGATCATGAAGAATGATGTTTGGGATGTGGTCCCAAGACCAGAAGGAAAGTTTGTTGTGATTTCCAAGTGGATCTACAAGATCAAGCATGCTACTGTTGGCTGCTTTCTTGGGCAGACCCGGGTTTTAATGAAGCGCAGCAACAACCCCTTGGCGCACTGGCCCTCTCGGCAACGAGCTGCGCAGCAGCTCGAGGTCTCACCCGAAGTGGCTATGGGGGGGCTAAGGAATCAGGTTTCCTCAACCTTGGTGACGCGAAGATTGTTCTTTCCTCTTCTGGTTCCTCAGATACTGGCGGTCGGACTTTCCCGCAGGCCCCTCGACGCAGCTGCGCGGAGTCCTTCTTCTCTGGCGCAGAGGGCAACCAACCCGTGCGTCGAAGCGTTACGTACTTCCTCACCCTGCGCACCCAGCGCAGTAACGCATTCCTCGCTCACTGCAGCGACAGCGCTCCACGATTTCTTCAGGCCTTAACACTTATGGCAAACAAGGGACCTTCCCAAACTCAATCAAACCGTCGCAAAGATAACACAAGAGTTTTGCATACACAGGTAATGAACTTAAACAGTTAATCACTCACACAAACATTATAACAAGTGGAAACATGGGAAGCTCTTCTCCTCGAGGAAAACCACGTCCTAGGGAGTGTTATATTAACCAGAAAACCATAGAGTTATACAATATGCTGCGCACACAGCTGCAATCTTAGATTCTTACAGGAAACTCCACGCACACAGCTGGGAGCCCTTCTCTCAATCTAGTCTCTTCTCTACAGAGATTACAAAGGCGCAGACGTCACACAGACTGTCTGGCTACTCAGGGATTAGCTCCTCGGCTATCCGATTCTTTTCTAGTTCTACAGACTCGGTAGAACACTTAACACAGGATATTCAACACATGATCTATCCTCGAGACTGACTATCTAACAGTCTAACTAACAAACTATCCCAAGAGTATCTACTTCTTACTTGCTAACTCTAACTAACATCTATCCATTACAATTGTTCATATATATAGGTGGCCATGGCGGTCGCACCTTTACAAAACTGTGGGCCTTTCCCAACAGTGATTCCCAAAGACCCTAACCACGCACATGGCTAGGTGTACTGTAGGCGCCGCTTGCAGTCACGTCGCCGCTTCCTACAGGCTCCTTGACTTTCGGCGTAGATAGTGGGTATGGACGCTTGTCCTTTGCCTTCAATGCTCTGGCCCGTTTCTCCTCCTTGATCCGAGCAACCATAACTTCTGTACTAAGCCTTTAAATGAGGGTAGCTGAGCCCTCTACTCCATCACCTTATTTATTATGGTAGCTGAGCTTTCTATTCAACCTTCATTCTCTTCTGTCGTGCGCGCGAGCTCCGCGATTTCCGGTCCGTGATCTTCGCTGAGCTTGTCTATCTGGCACCGTACTGCGCACCGTCTCCTTCTTGTCCAAAACTTAGTGCTTGTTCCCAAAATTAGCACTTTCCTTCCATACTTGTGCTTTTTTCCCAAAATTCGCAGCTTTACCGTAGCTACGTCCTTGACTCCAACAGGCCCCTAACACTCACTTGTGGCTCGCCCTCGAGCCACTCGCACTGGCGTGTGGTCGCTTGATTTGCGCATCTGCTTTTGCTTGTGTCTCCGCGAGTGTTTTCTTCCACTTCGCAATAGCGGAGTCCAATTCATCGACACACTCTACAGCTGTCTGCACTGTTTCTGCGGTTGCTTCGTCTGGAGTGATGGTATCAATGATCTCCTGAGATTCAGCAATCTCTTTGATTTTTGTCTCAACCTGGGCAACGATTTCAGCATAGTCATCCATGAATGGCTGAATGCTGTTGGTGAGCTTCTCATCTTCAGTTCTGAGCTTGTGCAGTTGCTGCTGCATTTTGCGCACTTCGCCCATTTTCTTCATTTTTGGCAAGCCTGTTAAAGCCTTAACTTCTTCATTCAGAACAGTGAGAGATTGTTCTGCAGCTTGCACCTGTTCTGACAGTCCAACTTTAAAAGGGAGCTTTACAAGCTCCGTCCAAGCTTCCATAGCCTGGTTCATCAGGTTCTCAGCTTCCTGTACTCGATCCTTCATCTGCGTGGAAGCTCTGTTCAGTGCTTCAAATTGAACCTCCGCATCATCCATAGGATGCGCAGCAACGCGAGCTTCTAGCTCAGCGATCTGGGTTCTATGGCCTTCAGCCATAGCAACTATTTCTTGCTCCAGGGTTTTCTCCCTTTCGCCAATAATTTGAACTTTTGCAACGAGAGGGAGGTCTGGTTGAATCTCACAAGCCGGCAATAACTGGGCAATCTCATCCACTGCGTTTCTGATACCGATGTCTTGCGCCTCATAAAGTGCAAGCTTCTCAGAGGTATTCTGATGGATTGCCTTCAACTCTAACTCCTGCGATTGCAGTCGCTGATTTTCATGAAATGTAGAGAGCTCTCTAGCTCTCAACTCAAGAGAAACATTCTCATGCACTAGCTGTAGAGTCTCTATAGGAATTAGAGACAAATTGATTTCAACAGGTCCAACGGCGCTTACCTGTAGTGCAGTTAGCGGATATGGAAGTGTCATGCTGGTAGTCGGAATATGCACGACAGTATGCCTTTCAATGAGTTCTTCAACTCGCTCGGCACTTGGAATTTCTTGTGGCGCCTGCGAAGTAGATGCTGGCGCATGGGTCTGCGCAACTCTTCCTGCGAGACCTTTCAATTCTACAAACTGCAAATCTAAAGCACTTCTGATGTGAGCATGCGCATTGCGCAGCTCACGAAATTGCTCATGTAGGTACTGGTCGATCCCCGAGGGAATAGCCTCAGCGGGATGCGACACTTTTTGCTTCTTGGTGGCCGGTTCTGTGGAGCCTTCATCACTTCTCTGCTCACGGGCTTCCTTGCCCTTATCCTTTTCTTTCGTAGCGGCGGTTGGCAGCGCGGATGCGAGATCGGCGGCCTCCCTCCACTCATCGGACCAAGACTTGATGGTTTCTTCAACATCCTCGGTAGTCATTCTGTAAAGGCCTAGCGCCCATTCATCTGGAATGCCGCAAGGGCGGAGGTAAAGTTGATGTATGTCGGCAGTAAAAGCCAACTTTCCCTCATATAACGTGGTTGTCTCCTCGCTCAGCCTTGGCATTTCTTGAATGGTATCTCGGAGGAGAAAGTAGTACTCACAAAAGACAGTGCGATTCATCTTGCGCTTCGCGGGATTAGGGGAATCCCAGAGGTTGATGTAGCGCATGCCGGCAACCTCTCCTGCGCGGCGCGGAAGGAACTGAGTATTCGGGGGCTCCTTCCACCCAACGAGAGCGCATAAAATTAGAAGCCATGAAAAATGGAATGCTTGGGCTGCATTGTCCTACACATTCAGGCAATCAGCCAAGAAAGAATTCAGCAGGAAGAGAGACTAGTTGTACTGTTCTCCCTCCGCAGCTGCGATGGCGAGCTCCACGACAGCTCCAGTGACTTCCTTCGGTCGGCACTTTGTGAGAAGTCTGCCTGCAAGCAGACTTCCTGTAAATCGAAGTGCCTCATCTTCTACTGTAGTGAGGTCATAAGCCCGACCTCCTCTTGTCAAGTTATACTTCTGCACCAGCTGTGCAGCTAATTTTCTGTCCTTGTCCTTTCCCACAAAATGAATATTGGGATCCTTACCAGCCTTAGATAGACCAGTAATGCGGTGAATTAAATCAACATTTAAATCAATTGGCCTCCCTAGCCAAAGATAACCTCCATGAACACATGTAAGCAGCGTCTTAACAACTGCATTGACTTCGTTGCTACGCCCAAAGTGAGGTAGCTTCAATAAATTCAACAAACCTGGCTTCTCCAAGTTTGCTGCAAATCCCTTTGGAATAAATTCATCGACCTTTCGGGCGGGATTGTGCACTATCGTCAGATATCGATCTGGCGCAAACTAGGGATACGTTTTATAGTCTCCCAGATTGAAATCAGAGAATTTGACCAGTGGAATGTGTCCCAACAGTTGCCCTTCTACCCGCACACTAGCCGGTAGTGGCGGGTAGCGGAATGGGATACTTTGCATTCTTCGGGATCTGTACTTCTGGCGCATCATCTGGACGCGGCGGAATATAGTTCGCCATGGTCGCCAACGGCTCTGGAATAGGTTCTTCTGGTTGGGATGGCGACGCTCTTGTAGCCGGAGACTGTCTGGGATCTTGATAACCAGGATGTACATAAGTCGAGGCCGTGACTGGAGTAGTCATGCCGAAATCTAAGCCTCGGCGCAGGAATTGACGAACAACTTCTTCAGTTGACAGGTTCTCCGTCTTGAATCGATGTAGGGAACAAAACTCTGGACAGCAAATGGCGGACCTTCGTAGGATATGGACGCTGAAAACAAGGGAAAAGACTCTGCACGACTCGGCTCTGAAAACAATAACTTGGATTCGTAAACAAGCTAGCAACTCAAGGAAAGTAACCCAAAAATTATACAAGTGTGAGGTATTTATAGCCAGATGTGAGTAAATGCGACCAAGTGGGGTAACGTAGCTATAGGCGGCTATAGGTGAGTTGACAACACGCTATCCTCGTCGTCGTAGGGGTGCATTTAGTGTGATTGACGGGTTCTGACAGCCTTCCGAGAGAAGCTAATGCTTTCGGCGCCTGAGTTAAATGCAAATCTTTCGGAGATCAAGCCGAATCCGTCAGAATGACTAGACTTAAATAGCGGACTTATCCTTCATTTATTCAGACGCGGCTACATAACTGCTGTAATTCAAAATTTTCGGCGGGTCATTTCAACTTAGGGAACTGTGCCTCTAAGGGCCCACAACAAAACTTTTTCAAGCGGCAAATTATCAAAGGGAACTCCGCAAGAGCGATAGTTCAACGGTCCGGGGAGAAGCTTCACAAGAGCGCAACTATGTTCGCTCCAACCAAAATTTAGACATGCGCGGATGTTTCTAGGAACTGCGCAGGAAGCCGGAGACTGAGTGTCTCGCAACTTCCGTGTAGACTGAATCCGGTGCCTCTTTCAACTACACTGGGCATCTGCATCACTAGCAATATATTAGGTCGACAGAGCGGAGTGGCCGTCGCCATAAAGCTTGAGTCGACTCCCATTGATCATTGTAGGTAGTAATTCTCCATCAAGCTTTGCAAGCTGAACTGCGCCTCCGTCTGTTATTTTTATCACCTGAAAAGGGCCTAACCAATGTATACGAAACTTGCCTGGGAACTTGGTAAATTTACTGTCATAAAGGAGTACCAAGTCTCGTTCCTGAAAGACTTTATTCTTAATATGCCTGTCATGCCAAGCTTTCTGTCTTGCCTTCTGTACCTGTTGATGGAATCCGGCTAAGAGTCTGTCTTCTTCTAAGGCAAGCAATTGCGAAAGTCTTTCATTCATAGTATCAGGATCTGCCATTTCTGTAATTTGCGCAATTCTAAGACTAGGGATAATGTATTCCATGGGCATAACTGCTTCTTGTCCATACACCAAACTGAAAGGTGTGTGACCTGTTAGTTTCTTGCAAGTGGTTCTGTAAGCCCATAATACAGCTGTGACTCTAAGGTCCCAATCATCTCTTTGTTGATTACAGATCTTCGTCAGGGCATTCTCAAGAATTTTATTGAATGCTTCCACCGTACCATTAGCTTGAGGATGGTAGGGTGTACTCTTATGGTGAGTAATTTGGAATTCTTCAGTAAGGGCCTCTATAGTCTCATTGAGAAAATGTGTACCCTGATCACTCATGAGGATCAGTGGACATCCAAATCTAGTGATAATATTTTCAAAAATGAACTGCGCGGCCGTAGCAGCGTCGCAGTTCTTAACTGGCTTCACCTCAGCCCATCTGGTGAGGTATTCAGTAGCTGTAATGATGTATCTTGCGCCAGTTCTTTTTCCAGGTGGGTTAATAGGTCCTACAAAGTCAATGGCCCATTTATCAAAAGCGCGCAGTGTAATCTGGGGTCTTAGCGGCATTTCATCTCTCCTTGAGGGTTTTCCTGTGCGCTGGCACACATCGCAACATTTACAGAATTCCTTAGTATCCTTGTGCAATGTCGGCCACCAAAGACCTGCGGCTAATATATTTTGCGCGGTTGGCTTTCCTGCGAAATGGCCTCCTGCAGTACCTGAATGCGCTTCTGCGATGATAGAGTTCTTTTCATGTGGTAAAATACATCTGCGCAAAACTTCGTCAGGGCCCAACTTATAAAGCTGGCCTGCTATCAAAGTGAAGTCTGCGGCTCTGACAACAAGTTGCTTCTTCTGTTGGATTGTAAACTCAGCCGGCGCTTGCCCGGTAGTGAGAAACTCAAGAATATCAGAATAATATTCATCTGCTGCTTGAATAGAAAACAACTGTGCGTCAGGCAGATTGTCCTCCAGACTTGTAGGTTCCTCTCCTGACTCTATCCTGGATAGATGGTCAGGCCCTGCATTCAGTCTGCGTGGATTTACAATGACCTCGAAATCATATTCTTGAAAGAGCAGTAGCCATCTGCAAATTCTTCCTCCTAACACTGGTTTATTGACCAAATATTTCAAAGCAGAGTGGTCAGTGTACATTTTAAAATGAGCGCCTAACAGGTAGTGTCTAAATTTCTGTAAGGCATACACCATAGCTAATCCTTCCCTTTCTGTGGTGGTGTAGTTCTTCTCGGCTGTAGATAGCTTTCTGCTGGAGTAAGCAATCGGGTGGTCAATACTTCCTTCTCCAGGCTGTGTAAGCACAACCCCCAATGCTATGGAAGAAGCATCAACATGAACATGAAAAGGTTTTCTCCAGTCCGGGAAAACTAGAATAGGCGCTGTGATCATCTTTTCTTTAAGTGTGTCCAAACTCTGTTGGCATTCCTCTGTCCATTGGAACTTCGAATCCTTTTTGAGCAATCTTTCCATAGGCGCTGTGATCTTTGCATAACCCTTGATAAATTTTCTGTAGTATCCTGTATGTCCCAATGTAGTGCGCAATTGCTTAACTGAGTTGGGCGCAGGTAAATTAGCAATGATGGCAACCTTCGCAGGATCCATCAGGAGTCCTTGTCTGCATACAATATGTCCCAACAAAATACCAAAGGGCGCACAGAAGATACATTTTTTCAAGTTAAGGGAAATCTGATGCTGTCTACATTTTTCTAACATCATGCGCAGATTTGCAATATGGTTCTTTAATAGGCCAAATACAGTCCAGTCATCAAAATAGACTTCTAGAAACTTGTGAATAAATTCTTTAAAAACAGCAACAACAACTCGAGAGAAGATAGCAGGTGCGTTTTTAAGACCAAAGGGCATTACCGTATACTGGAATGAGCCCCATTCAGTTGCAAAAGTAGTCTTGTGGCGGTCGTCCGGATGAATTCTGATCTGATGATATCCCGAAAAACCATCAGTGCAAGAGTAAGCCTCTTGTCCTCCAACATTATCAAGTACTTCGTCTGTGAAAGGAGTGGGAAATGGATCGTGCGCTGATGCATCATTGAGTTTGCGCAAGTCGACACAGATTCTTATTTCACCTTTCGTTTTCTTTTCTTGGACCACCATAGGACTAATCCAATCGCTTTCCTCTACTGGCTCAATAATACCTGCTGCGAGCATCTTATCAATTTCTTCTTTGACTTTTTCTTTATAGCGCGGGTTCAACCTGTATGGGCGTTGCTTTACTGGCTTAGCATCTGGTTTCAGAGGTATGCGCATCACTCCTAAGTCTCCTAGGATGCCTTTCATTTCTGTGAACTTGGTAGGAAAGATATCCTGGTAGTCACGCAATAATTCTGAAACATGTCCAACAGTTTCATCATCCCAATAATCTCCTATAGAAGCAAACTTTGGTTCAGCTTCTATACCAATGTTAATCTTCTTGAGCTTGATGTGTTCTGTGATGGCAGGAATATCAAGCTCAGGACCTTCAATATTGCGCGTCCCTTCTGATTCTGGGATATTGATGTTGCGAGGATTGTCCTCCTCATCTTCAGCGGTGAAGTTATAACATTCCAGGGCATGTTCTATCTGGACAGCCCAATCTGGTTGGGAATATTCTATTACTAGACATGGTTCAAATACCTTCTTTTTAATACACTTCAGAGCCTGATCAATACTTGGATGTTCTGACTCAAAACTGAAGGTAAGTTGAAAACTTTCTATCATTAGAGGCCAAGTGAGAGTGCCTCTGCGTAATTCTGTTTCAGTATACCAGTTCCTTGGAACTGTATCCAATGTGTGGATGAATAGGTGAACCCATTCATCTTGCGGAATATCTGACCATTGCTGAATACATGCTTCAATGTGTGACCTGGGGTCACTCTGTCCCTTATACTTGTATAGGACTTCGGCTGTGGTGTCCTGAAATCTGCGCAGTATCAGTCTGCGACAGTCTTGCCATGTATGAATATTCTCCCTATGCGCAACCCACCATCTTGCGGGTGTGGCGCGCAATGCTACGTCCAGTGCCTGTATGCGCTGCGGTTCTGGAAGCTTTTGTTCATATTCCTGTATGAATTTGGTTACTTCGGTTGAACCATCAAAAATTGGAGTGTCAGTTAATTCTGTCCCAATCCATCGAATGGATTTAGTCATCATAGCGCAACGTCTTGCAGAAACCTCATGTAAACGATTCTGCCAGTTTTCCAATCCTGCATCTGAGTCTGATGTGCACGAGCTATCGCATCACCAGCTGATATGTCCGTCTGCTGTGGGGTTGACATAGTCACTGTGGTTGGTAGTCATTTGGTACAAACTTTCCATGTGGCGCGCTTCTTCTTCTGCGCGAATGGGTTCTATATACCTTGGTCCTTGAATAGGATCAAGTGGTGCGATGACCCTAATCTGGTCATCCTCAAAAGTCATCTGTCTTTTCTTCAAGTTAATGACAGCCAAATTATCAAATGCCCAGTCTATTCCTAGAAGTGCTGGGTATGGTCTACTATCGTCCATGATTTTGATTACTTCAAAATCTGCAGAGCTTCTGACTCCTTCAATATCAATAGGTACATTGGGTAGTCTGCCCAATGGAGAGACTCGTTGCTGATTCGCGAGTCTTAGCTGGATAGGGGATCTTGTAAGCTGAGGGCTTCCCATCTGTTCCCATGTCTGCATAGTGAGAACATTAGCTTCTGAGCCCAAATCTAACATGACTTCGTCCATTTCAAATGCTCCAATCTGCGCTGTGAGCCTCATCTCTTTTCCAGTTCTAATGTGACTCCTAATCTGGTGAACAGCACACTGCGGTGTGTTTGTCGAAGCAGACTGTTGGCACTGGTCCAACAGGTGTTGGAGTTCTAGAGTTGCCTTTTCATTGCGCAACAATTTTAAACATTGTCACAGGAACGCATGAACACTGCCTAGTGCATGCTCCTCGTCGGGTCTTCCAGCTGTAGTGGCCTGTTCTTGTACAAGGTTGTCTCGTCTTAGCACTTGCGATCTAATATTGTTCGGCGGAATTGTGGCAGAACTTGAAGCTCTCGGATCTGAGAAATACTCTTGAGCTTGCTTGAATGCTTCTTTTTGCTTATGCAGGTTAAGTGGAGCTGGTTTAATATTAGCGCGGCGCACCCATTGCATCGCTTGCTTTCCTATTCCCATCTCTTGCGCACCAGTGGTTGCTCCACTGCGTGTCACTATATTAACTGTAGGGTCTGGTTCTCTTTTTTCTGCTGCAATCAACTGAATATTCTGATTGACCTGTGGGGTCTTGGCTTGCATCTTAGCCTGTAACTGAGGGCATTCTTCAATGATATGGTCAGAAGATTTACAATACCCGCAGAGGGTTGTAGGATTTTGGCAATCCCTAGCAAAGTGACCTTGTGCTCCACAATTATAACAAGTGATTTGTCCTCTTCCGCGACCAAAAATTGTTGTGCATCCACGTCCCCTGTAATTTCCTGCTCGGGCGTCGCGGGTTTGGTCATACGGTGGACCTGCTGTGGGTCCTTGTGTCTCTGCTTGTACCCTATAAACATCATGCTTTCTTTCTATCATAAGATCATATGCTCTACAATTGTTCTCATCATGACCTACTGATTTACAGAAATTACAATATAGATTCTTTGGAGTTTGTACATATTTCTGAAGTAAGTGGCATTCTTGTGGTCTATGACCTCTAGTTCTACTGATTTCACACCAAGGCCCTTGTGCCTGTGGTAAAGGGTTAGGTGATCCAGTTGCAATATAGTCTATGAAAACGGGGCAATGGTCCTTTGAATGACCTTGGGCTTTACATTTTGTACACCAAATTTCTTCCTTAATCTCCTTGCCTTTCTTAATATCATGCACTTGCAAGGTTAAGTTTGCTAATTGGTTCTGTAAATGTGCAACATCGTTGCTTGTTCCCGCAATTGGCGAAGCTTCTAGTTTCATAGCCATCTCTAGAGCTTGTTCCTGAGTATTGAGATTCTGTTGCATAAGAGGAAGTCTAATGTGTGGAAGTAGTGCAGCAATGAACCATTCTTTATGTTGCTGTGGTGCAAACTCGAAGCTTACTTGATCTATCAAGGCTTTGAACTTCTGGTCGAAGTCCCATACTGATTCTGTAGGTAACTGTTTGATGTCTTTGAGTTCTGTTATACACTGTGATTTTGATTTAGGTTTCTTAAATTCCCGAATCATAGCATTTCTTACCTCAGCAAGCGTTCTATTCTGTGCTGCTGAGTATTTCATGAACCAAGTCAAGGCTCTATCTCTTAGTGTGGTTGCTAACTGAACCAGTTTAACAGCATCATCATTAATTTGCTTAATTGTCCAAATGGCTTCACATAAGAACCAGTGCTGCTCAGGGTCTTCTATCCCTGTTCCTCTAAAAGTTGGTAGCTTCATGTCATCACCCATCCTTCTTGTGCTAGGTTGAGGTGAGGCTGCTGTAGCAGTGCTTCTGGGCTGGTTAAATAAAGGTGGTACAGAGGTGCTAGAAGTACCGTGTGGGCTACTTAAAGGTGTTACTGTAGGGTTATACTGAGCTTGGTCTGGTTTTTACGGTGTAAAAGGGTGATAAGGGATATGAGCACTTCCTTGTCTTTCTATATGGCTTGGTCCAGGGACTTGGCTATTGTCTGGACTAGACTCAAAAGAATATTGGTCAAGGCCTCCTTTATATCGTTTTCCACTACGAGTGCAACCAATAAGTTCAGGATCACTATCAGAACCTACGGACATTACTTGTCTATGCTATTCATCAGAAGTAATACATAGCTTTCCTTTTTCATATAGAAGCATTTTAATCCATAAGTTCAGAGAATTTAAGAACTTACCTCTGTGTACTTGGAAGAAATTCCTCTCAGCTTCACTGAAACTCTTTCTTGTATCTACTGCAAATTCGGTGATGAAACCTTTCAGTAGACTATTAAACCAAAAGTCGACTGCGCGGGACACAGGATTGTCTATCCGCTTCACAATACTGACTAGCTCAGGCGTCCAAGCGACGGGTCGATCAATATGCACAGTAGGTCTAGAGTCTGCTAACTTGGCTATCCAAGTGTGCAATTCTGGTGCAAATGTAACAAAGAAAATTTCGTGAAGGTCAGTATAAATATACTTCTGTAACCAGTCTTCTGTTTGGAGCGTAGAGCTTCTATTTTCTTGTTCAGCGAACTCTTTAGCCTTTAAATCAAACCAGTCTCCAATTTCTTTAGCTGTGGGATTCCAGTAGCACATTTGTGAACTGAGCAAGTCTCAGTGTAACAGAACCTTTTGCTGGCTTCAGCAACAATCTCAGACGTCGGGGAATTAGTAAGTCTCACAACAGCAAGTCGCAAGACAAGGGAACCATTTGTTGGCTGAGCAACAACCTTCTACGTCGCAAAAATAGCAAGTTCAAGTCACGCGGCAACGGAACCATTTGTTGGCTGAGCAACAACCTTCTACGTCGCAAAAATAGCAAGTTCGAGTCACGCGGCAACGGAACCATTTGTTGGCTGCTTTCTTGGGCAGACCCGGGTTTTAATGAAGCGCAGCAACAAACCCCTTGGCGCACTGGCCCTCTCGGCAACGAGCTGCGCAGCAGCTCGAGGTCTCACCCGAAGTGGCTATGGGGGGGCTAAGGAATCAGGTTTCCTCAACCTTGGTGACGCGAAGATTGTTCTTTCCTCTTCTGGTTCCTCAGATACTGGCGGTCGGACTTTCCCGCAGGCCCCTCGACGCAGCTGCGCGGAGTCCTTCTTCTCTGGCGCAGAGGGCAACTAACCCGTGCGTCGAAGCGTTACGTACTTCCTCACCCTGCGCACCCAGCGCAGTAACGCATTCCTCGCTCACTGCAGCGACAGCGCTCCACGATTTCTTCAGGCCTTAACACTTATGGCAAACAAGGGACCTTCCCAAACTCAATCAAACCGTCGCAAAGATAACACAAGAGTTTTGCATACACAGGTAATGAACTTAAACAGTTAATCACTCACACAAACATTATAACAAGTGGAAATATGGGAAGCTCTTCTCCTCGAGGAAAACCACGTCCTCGGGAGTGTTATATTAACCAGAAAACCATAGAGTTATACAATATGCTGCGCACACAGCTGCAGTCTTAGATTCTTACAGGAAACTCCACGCACACAGCTGGGAGCCCTTCTCTCAATCTAGTCTCTTCTCTACAGAGATTACAAAGGCGCAGACGTCACACAGACTGTCTGGCTACTCAGGGATTAGCTCCTCGGCTATCCGATTCTTTTCTAGTTCTACAGACTCGGTAGAACACTTAACACAGGATATTCAACACATGATCTATCCTCGAGACTGACTATCTAACAGTCTAACTAACAAACTATCCCAAGAGTATCTACTTCTTACTTGCTAACTCTAACTAACATCTATCCATTACAATTGTTCATATATATAGGTGGCCATGGCGGTCGCACCTTTACAAAACTGTGGGCCTTTCCCAACAGTGATTCCCAAAGACCCTAACCACGCACATGGCTAGGTGTACTGTAGGCGCCGCTTGCAGTCACGTCGCCGCTTCCTGCAGGCTCCTTGACTTTCGGCACAGATAGTGGGTATGGACGCTTGTCGTTTGCCTTCAATGCTCTGGCCCATTGCTCCTCCTTGATCCGAGCAACCATAACTTCTGTACTAAGCCTTTAAATGAGGGTAGCTGAGCCCTCTACTCCATCGCCTTATTTATTATGGTAGCTGAGCTTTCTATTCAACCTTCATTCTCTTCTGTCGTGCGCGCGAGCTCCGCGATTTCCGGTCCGTGATCTTCGCTGAGCTTGTCTATCTGGCACCGTACTGCGCACCGTCTCCTTCTTGTCCAAAACTTAGTGCTTGTTCCCAAAATTAGCACTTTCCTTCCATACTTGTGCTTTTTTCCCAAAATTCGCAGCTTTACCGTAGCTACGTCCTTGACTCCAACAGCTACAGATGGTAGCATCGAGAAATACAAGGAAAGGTTTATGGCTCGTGGCTTCTCCCAGAAATAAGGGATATATTATGAAGAGACTTTTGCACATGTATCTAGATACACTTCCATCAAAACAGTACTTGCTCTGGTTGCAGTAATGAAGTGGAAGATACAAGATAACTTTTTGAATGGTGTAGTTGAAGAGGATGTGTATGTGGAGCAGCCACTCAGTTTTGAGACACATGACAGGAAGTCATATGTGTGAAATTTAAAGAAAGCCTTGTATGGCTTGAAGCAAGAACCTAGGACATGGTATGGAAGGATAGACAACTTCTTGTCTAGTTTGGGCTTTACCAAGAGTAAAGCGGATTCCAACCTTTACTACAAGGTTGAGGAAGGCAATCCAGTGATACTCCTATTGTATGTGGATGACCTATTTGTGACAAGTGAGGATAGGTTGATTGTTGACACAAAGAGGAAGCTTGCTTTCAAGTTCGAGATGAAGGACTTGGGTATGATGCGTTACTTTCTAGGTATGGAGATGTGGCAGAGTGCAGATGGAATATTCCTTGGACAAGGGAAGTATGTAGTAGAGATCCTAAAGCAGTTCGAGATGATGAAATGCAAGGCCATGGCCACACCTATGGCATCGAACCTGAAGCTATTGAGTGATGCTTCATCAGATTCGGTTGATACCACCATGTATTGTCAGATGATTGAGTCCTTGATGTACCTCACGAACACGAGACCAGATATTTACTTTGTGATGAACACTTTGAGCCAGTTACTAATGGATCCTAGACATGTTTACCTGATTGTTGTAAAGCATATTCTGAGGGACCTGAAGGGTATGGTTGATTATTGGCTCAAATACGATGTGAATCAAAAATTTTAACCTGGAGGGTTATGTTGATTTAGATTGGGCAGGCAGTGCTGCAGATAGGAAGAGCACTTTGGGGTGTTGCTTCAGTATGGGATCAGGTGTGATCTCTTGGTTTAGCAGGAAGCAATTCTGCATAGCACTGATTACAGCCGAAGCAGAGTATGTCGCATCTTGTTCGGCTAATTGTGAGACAGTATGGCTAAGGAAGCTATTGTCTGATTTATTTTATCTCCAGTTGAATGCTACTTGTATCTATTGTGACAACTAGAGTTGTGTGAATTTGTCAGAGAACCCGGTGTTCCATGAAAAGTCGAAGCATATCAAGATCAAATATCACTATATCAGGGATATGGTGAAAAGAAGAGCAGTTAAGCTCTAGTATGTTGCAACGGATGAGCAAATTGCAGATGTGTTGACCAAACCACTAGCCAGAGTGAAGTTCGAGTACTTCAAAGAGAGGCTTGGTGTTCTTCAGATAGAAGATACTTCAAGATGGAAGTGATGGGACACATTTGCAGGAGCCATTCCAAGCATGGTGGTAGGAGGATCCTTCCTATGGCTGTGGGTGTAAGAGTTGTGTGATGAGCATTAGGACGATGCTCCAGATGATGTGCATCAGGATGATGCTCCAAATGATGTGCATCAGGATCATGTACTATATGATGATGATTAGGATGATCGTGTGATGATGATGTGCATCAGGATGATGTACTGTATGATAATGATCAGGATGATAATGTGATGATGATTTGCATCAAGATGATGTACTATATGATGATGATCAGTATGATCATGAGCATCAGGATGCTGCTCCATGCAAGGATGATCAGGTTGATCATGAGTATCAAGATGATACTCTGTGGCCGTGGATAGGTTGTGCGATAAGCATATAATATTGTCCCGGGAGATTTGTAGATACTCTTGCGAGGTTTATCCTACGGCATATAATAGTTCCCTGGGAGATCTGGAAAATTCTCTTTCGAGGTTTTGCTTGGAGGGACATATAATATTTCCCCAAGAGATTTGCATATACTCTTGCAAGGTTTTGCCTATGCCATATAATAGTTCCCTGGGAGATCTGGAAAATTCCCTTTCGAGGTTTTGTCCATGGCATGTAATAGTTCCTTGGGAGATCCGATAGGTTGAGAAGTAAGCTCGTAATCAGTCGTGGGATGCTCTTTCAAGGTTTTGCAAGACCACATGTAATCAGTCATGGGATGCTCTTTCAAGGTTTTGCAAGACCACATGTAATCAGTCCTGGAGATCCAATAGGTTGAGCAGTAAGCTCGTAATTAGTCCTGGGATGCTCTTTAGAGATCTTGTAGATTACAAGACACTCCTTTAAGTTTTTTGTGGAGGTCACATGTAATATTTCCCTGGGAGATCCGATAGGTTGAGAAGTAAGCTTGTAATCAATCCTGGGATGCTATTTCAAGGTTATGTTGATGCATGTAATCATCCCTGAGGATTCCACAAGTTGGCCAGCACACAGAGATGATGAAGACCTACAGGAGGCTAGGCCTACATCCAACATGAAAAGGGCTGGTTCTGTAGAACTTCCTATGACAAGAATAATTGAGAGATATCCCAGTGATCAAGATGACAAGTACAATAGGGATGATGATGCTCTGTGATCTAGTGATGATGATCCAGCTCCAGAATTGAAGACTTGTCCGTATGTGTATTGATGACCTGTGTCAAGAGAATACCTTCCTAGTCAAGAGGGAGTGTTGATCTATTTGTAACTTCGAAAGATATTCACTTGCATATTACATTTGTACTTTATTGTATCCCCAACGAAGATCTATTATTCCTCCCATTGGAAGTGTCTCCATTTGTATTTGCAAGTGTCACAAGTTACATTCTAAGCGTCGTAACTTATATTTGATGGGTTATTAGACCACCTGTGTGGGGTCATCCCTATATGTGTCATGTGGATGGGTTATTAGGATTCGTTAGGAATTTGGCCCTATTAGGGTTAAAGGCAAGTTAAGTTGTTGTATAAATAGAGAGTGTGTCTCTCTCATTTGATTCATTCACTCACTCGTCCAACTTGCATAGTTGAGAGAGAGGAGTGTGCACAAGTGGAGGAGTAGCTGTTGGAGTCATCTGTCTTTTGGGGATTGATCTTTGTGATCTTAGTATTGGGGCTTATTATATCTCTGAGGAATTTGTGGAGTTTTTCACCTTCTTGGTTTCCCCGGTGAAATGCTTTGTGTCCATTGTATCTTGTGATTGTTATGTTGTGCTTGTTATTCTCTTAGTGATCCTAGATAATATTGAATGAAATTATCGAAAAATTAACACATCATTGTCATATCTAGGTTCCTCATCAACATCTCCATCATCATCGTCTTCTTCATCATTGTCATCTTCATCACCATCATCATCATCATCAACATATTCATCATCATCACCATCATGTTCATCATCATCTTCATCATCATCAACATATCCATCATCATCATCTTATATCCTCCTTATATCCAAAATTAGAGAAGCTCCATATGATGATGAAGACGATTTAGATGATGCTGATGAAGATGAATATGATCATCATCATCATCATCATATGATGATGGAGATGATGATGATGATCATCATCATCATCATCATCATCGACGTCCTCCTCTTCATCATCATTGTCATCTCCCCCTTCCCTATCAACATCTCCATCATCATCATCTTCTTCATCACCATCATCATCATCCTCATCACCGTCATCATCATCTTCAACATCTTCATCATCATCACCATCATCTTCATCTTCATCAACATCATCATCTTTATCATCTTCATCTACATCTTGATCATCTTCATTGTCATCACCCTCCTCCTCCTCATCATCTTGTGCACTTATGCACTTAGGGATTAATGTTTAGAAGAGGGTCTAAAGGCCTTTATGGGGAAGGGTCTCTAGGAATAAACCAAAACATATCGATTTATTTGGAAATAAATGAAGTAAATATTACCCACCAAACTATTTAACGTTCAACATGAGGGTGCACGCACTTCTAGCGCACACACACTAGTAGCGCGTGCACGTCCCTATTGAGCATAAAATTCAGAAAATAACCTGTGCTATTGTCCTACATTTTTTCTCTCATTCCATGCATTTTATTCTTTGTTTTCATGCACAATCCGACAACCATTTGCATCTTGGATTGAATTTAGACACCATTTGGTGTTTCTTTGACAATTTGGATAGAATACACAAGATTTGGGGCTCTAGTTGGCTCTTTGGATTGGATACACACTAGTTGGGCTCTATTTGGCTCCTTTGATTGAATACACAACAGTTGCACTCTACTTGGCTCCTTGGATTGAATTCCCATGCTGCTTGGACACACTTGAAATATTCTTACATATACTGGATACATCAAAATAGCATTTTACATTTGAAGCAAAGAGCTATCATAATCCTTGAGGTATGTTGACTTCTTCCTCTTGTTAAATTTATTTTAGTCTTCATTCACTTTGTTTGAATTGTATCTATTTTAGTTTTTCTTCCTAAATTGTATGATAGATGTATTTTAGTCTTCTTAATCTTCAACATAGACAATAAAAACATCTTACCACAAAAAAACTACAACATGCACCAAGCAATGCTTTGAACCTTTCATGAAGATAATAAAAAAAACTTCCTTGCATCACCACCAATAAGGTTTCAAAATCACATAACTCCATCTATTACAAAAACATTTGTAGAATTCCTCATGATTTCAATATAACAACTCACACAAACACCTAAAGAATCAAACTCTTATTCTTTTGGGGCTATTTTCCCTCATCCAAAACATGAAAATGAAGTGAGTAGGAGCTTCTCCGTTTGTAGGAAATGTGCTCCTACTAGCATCCCATACCACCATCCAATGGCATCTGATACCATCCAATTGAGTTCCTAGAGGTGATGTTGTTGTTATATCTAGGGAATTCTCAATAGCTTTTAAGATTATATGAAAACATTCTCACTAGATGTTGTTGTACATAATCAATTGCTACATCGGTTTTTAATAATCATGCACATCGAGTTTTAATATCTTATTTGTTGTTCATTCTTGTAGGGGTGATATTGTTGTTTTGTTAAAAAACGTATTGAATATGGGCAACAGATATAATAATAATAATAAATTCCAGAAGGAAGGAGCCGCCCCATGAAAAAGCCCATGAGATAAAAGAAAGGGCCAAGTTGTACATGGAAAATCGTAGATATCAAGATGTTAGTGCCTTAGATTCATTAACAAGCAATGATGAAGTGGTTGAATTCAATCAAATCTTGCCTGATGTTGAGTATGAAGGTATGGATGTTGAACAAGTTGTTAATTGGAAACCTTCCCAAGAAGAGCACACACATGTCGAACACACTCCCTTGTAGGAGAAAATTGTGAACAAAGGGCCACAACAAGCCGATGACGAGACTCATACTTCGTTTCTGACTCCCTTTACTTGACTATCAACCGGACAACGAAGAACTTCTAGACGTATTCATGTGGATGAAAGTTCATTTTTAGGACTTGAAGGTAAGTTTCCCAAACGCACTCTTGATTTCCATTGTAGCAAGATAATCAAAGAATTTTTTGAATCCAGAACTGATGCAGCAAAATGTCAATTGTTTCTGGCTTTGTTAAAATCATATTGTCTAGCTCATGTTAGGAGAATTTTGGGCATAAAGGTAGTTATATGTTCAGAGGTGAACGATCATGTTGCTAGAAATCTAAAATCCACATTTAATTTGATTGGAAAAACTTCTCGTACAAAATATTTTAATGCGGCCCGTCATGTCCTGTCGGAATCGATCGTAGACAAATCCACAATTCAACGTCACCTGCTATAACACACATGTAAAATATTTAAAGTAGATAGAAAGACTCTTCAAAGTATTCTGCTATTAGACAAAAACTTGAGACCCCAGGCCAAAAAGATTCTTGGGCCTTTGTTGGTAGGTTACCTCTTTCAGACATGAAGCTTATTGATGTTGTTAAAGAACTAGTACAAAATTTTTGGCATGATAGAACTAAACCGTCATCAAATCAAAGAGATGTGTTAAAGTTGAGAAAAGGCATTAAGGGGTGTGAACCCCATGTCAAGCACTTCCTTGACATGACACAAATGGAAATCTACGAGAGGTTCAAGAATGAGCACACACAATTGAACTTGGGCCAAAGGTCCTTTGAAAAATGCAAACCCTGGTATGTTAGAATTTGCATTGATCATAGCACATGTTGTTGTAGATACCATGTAGAATTTGAGTACTATGATGATACATATGGACATATATTTTGTGATTTGCATACTAACATTGTGCAAGAATGCCCATCGTTACAACCACCGAATGCATCCAGAGAATTTATACATAGCATAATGTGTCCAAGACATGAAGGACAAAAATATTATAAAAGATCATGTTTATATGGGACATGTTACAGTTGCAGTGGATTTTTGAGCCGATGCATCCATGAAACCGAGGAGCACGAATTTGGGAGGACGTCAGTAGAAATGCAAAACTTCAAGTACATAACATATCAAGTAGATAGTGTGAAGGAAAGAAAAAAAATTGCATTGGTGAATTCATAGGTACTCTAAGTTTGCATACTTTCATACTGTACATGTTGAATTTGTACATATATATTCAGATTGAAAATGTCACATTGTATTAATGCCCTTGGTTTTGTGGCACTAGGTACAAATTTGCAATTTCATGAAGAAATTATACCAAAAGACCAAGCAGTATGTACAACATGTCCATGTAGCACGATGGCAAGATGAACAGTACAGACAGTGCAGGGACACCTTTCCCAATGGCACAAGGTTGTCGGTTGTGGACGTTGCTGAAAACTACACCATCTAGCCACAGAATGAGATTCAAATTCAATACTACCATTCAGACCAAGTTAGCATAATGGTCCATATCACGTATAGCCATGCACCAAAGAGTAGCAATTACATGAGCATAATATTGAAAGAGACCAACTTCTACATCAGTGACGACAGGTGCCACAACCTGAATTATGTGCAGCATTGCTTCAGAATTTTCTATGATCAACTGGAGGACATAGGTATATAGATGGATCAGCATTGGATATGGTTAGATGGTTGTGTAGGCTAGTTCAAAAAAGCATGTGTATTCCATTGGTTGAGTATTTTTCACAAGACTTATGATGTGCTGCATATATGGAACTATTTTGAGACCAGGCATGGAAAGGGAGAGCATGATGGGGCTGGAACATGTCTCAAAACTACCCTATGAAGGAAGGAGATGAGGTGCATGTCAAACCCTCATATTTTGGATGCATAATCCATAGTTCGATGGTGCTCTGCAAAAATGTCAAATCAAACCATGGAGTAGCACAGACCAATAGATAGAGGACATGTTGTCAAAAAATTTTGGCATGTGGTTGGGTTTAAGAAAATGCGCATTCATATATGGATTTTCCTCAACGTTCATATTGCCACCCCATAATAATAGTATTGGTTTTCCTTGTTAATAGCTACTAGTATATTGCAGTTGACCTAGATAGTTATCGTGTGATAGGCACTAGAGCTAATGTTGTCGACCAAATCTAATGGTGAAAAGCCTAGTTCATAAAACTTAGGTCTAGATAAGAACATGTTGATATTTGCAACGGGAAGCTTGAAATAATAATGCATGCATGGACATATAAAGTTGTTTGCAACATAAATTTCATGTTTGATATTTTCTTACAATTATGAATTGAGACATGGATCAATTGTAGTGGTATTGAATTTATGAGTTGAAAGAAAAAAAACACAGTAAGACACCTTAGTGCAAGAATATTTCCTATACCATATTAATCTTAAAACATAGTAGAAGAATACATTATTGATCCCATAACTAGTGTAAAGTGGTACATTTATAATCATATGGAGGAATATAAGTGTTCATTAACATGTAATTATCACTTGCCCCCATATTTTCCTAATACATTATTTTAGTGGTTAAGGTGGTCAAACCACTTCCATGCTTATGCTAATTTGGTTGCATCAATTACAACAACAATACATTAGATCTTTAGTTCAATGAGATGTTGTATGTGTTTCTTTTTCCTCCACCTAGACCAATAGGAAAACCATTTATATCTAGGAATTGTCACTACATTGTGAAAAACTTTGAGGAAAACTAGAAACATAGTGGACAAGCTACCAAAAATTCAAGAACGTCATTCATCTCATGTCTTTCTTACCATAATTTTATCATGGGCTTCCCAATTACTCCCATTAAGAGGAACTTCTCTCCCAGGGGTCCATCACCCAATGCTTGTCTTGCTTGATTGATCTTAGGAACAAAACGAACCATAGAATGATGAACGTGGCTTGGATCAACAAACCGCCGACTCCATTGGAATCAGGACATCGAGATAGTGCTATGGGTGCCCCTATCGTCTGGTCTCATGGCCCAGGTGTCATCTTGTAGGTCCATTTTGGAAACTAGGGTTTTGCTCAATAAGGGAGTGTGCAATTTTTGCACATTGGGGTCAAATTTGCTAAATCCTCGTCCGTGCACTTATGGTTAGCATTCCTAGTTGGAACCCTCCTAGAAACACTTGTAGGACTCCCTGAAACCCAGTTTTGTTGCACAGTTGGAATTCTATGCCCCCGATAGGTATCCCTGAAGACCTTTTGGATGCGAGATAGAACAAGCCATAGAATGACGACCGTGGATCAGATCGACAAACCGTCGACTACGTTGGATTCAAGATATCGGGATAGTGCTAGGGGTGCCCCTCCCCTCTGGTCCAATAGCCGAGGTGTCATCTTGTAGGTCCATTTTGGAAACTAGGGTTTTGCTCCATAAGGGAGTTTGCAATTTTTGCACATTGGGGTCAAATTTTCAAAATCGTCGACCGAGAAATTATGGATAGCATTCCCAGATTGAACCCTTCTAGACACACTTGTAGGACTCCCCGAAACCTAGTTTTGTTGTACGGTTGGAATTTTATGCCCCGATAGGTATCCAGCAGGTGTCCGTGAAGGCCTTTTGGATGCGAGACAGAATGATCCATAGAATGATGACCGTGGCTCGGATCGACAAACCGTCGACTCCATTGGATTCAGGATGTCAGGATAGTGCTAGGGTTTCCCCTCTCGTACAGTCCCATGGCCTAGGTGTCATATTGTAGGTCCATTTTGGAAACTAGGGTTTTGCTCAGTAAGAGAATGTGCAATTTTTGCACATTGGGGTCAAATTTGCAAAATCGTCGACTGGGAACTTAGGGCTAGCGTTCCCAACTGGAACCTTCCTAGACACATTTCTAGGACTCCCTAGTACCCAGTTTCATTTCATGGTTGGAATTCTATGCCCTCGGTAGGTATCTACTAGGTGTCCCTGAAGGATTTTTGGATGCGAGATAGAACAAGCCATAGAATGATGACCGTGGCTCGGATCAGTCAACCATTGACTTCGTTGGATTCAGGACATCGAGATAGTGATAAGGGTGCCCCTCTCCTCCTGTCGCATGGTGCATGTGTAATCTTGTAAGTCCATTTTGGAAACTAATGTTTTGCTCGATAAGGGAGTGTACAATTTTTGTGCATTGGGGTCAAATTTGTGAAATCATCGACCGGGAACTTATCGTTAGTGTTCCCAGCTGGAAATTTCCTAGACACGCTTGCACGATTCCATGGAACCTAGTTTTGTCACACGGTTGGAATTCTATGCCCTCGGTAGGTATCCATGAATCCGTTGGATTCAAGACATCGGGACAGTGCTAAGGATGCCCCTCTCCTCCGATCCCATGGCCTAGGTGTCATCTTATAGGTCCATTTTGGAAACTAGGGTTTTGCTTAGTAAGGGAGTGTGCAAGTTTTGCACATTGGGGTCAAATTTGCAAAATCGTCAATCAGGAAATTATGGCTAGCATTCCCAGTTGGAACCTTCCTAGACACACTTGGAGGACTCCCCAGAACCCGGTTTTGTTGCATGGTTGGAATTCTATGCCCCCGGTAGGTATCCAGCAAGTGTCCCTGAAGGCTTTTTGTATGCGAGACGGAATGAGCCATAGAATGACCACCCTGGCTCAGATCGACAAACCGTCAACTCTGTTGGATTCAGGACGTCGGGATAGTGCTAAGGGTACCCCTCTCCTCCACTCCCATCACCCAGGTGTCATCTTGTAGGTCCATGTTGGAAACTAGGGTTTTGCTCAGTAAGTGAGTGTGCAATTTTTGCACATTGGGGTCAAATTTGCAAAATCGTCGACTAGGCAATTATGGCTAGTGTTTCCAGGTTGAACCTTCCTAGACACACTTTTAGGACTCCCTGGAACCTGGTTTTATTGCACGGTTGGAATTATATGCCCCCGGTAGGTATCCAACAGGTGTCCTTGAAGGCCTTTGGGATGTGAAACGGAAGGAGCCATAGAATGAAGACCGTGGCTCGGATCAACAAACCATCGACTCCATTAGATTTAGGATGTCGGGATAGTGCTAGGGGTGCCCATCTACTCTGGTCCCATGTCCCAGGTGTCATCCTGTAGGTCCATTTTGGAAACTAGGGTTTTGCTCAATAAGGGAGTGTGGAAGTTTTGCACATTGGGGTCAAATTTTCAAAATCATCGACCGGGCACTTATGGATAGCGTTCCCACCTAGAACCTTCCTAGAAACACTCGTAGGACTCCCCGAAAACCTGTTTTGTTCCACGGTTGGAATTCTATATCCTCGGTAGGTATCCAACAGTTGTCCCTAAAGTCCTTTTGCATGGGAGACCGAATGAGTCATAAAATGACGACCAATGTTTGGATTGACAAATTGTCAACTCCATTAGATTTAGGACATCGGGAGAGTGCTAGAGGTTCCCCTCTCCTCTGGTCCCATGGCGCAGTTGTCATCTGGTAGGTCGATTTTGGAAACTAGAGTTTTGCTCAGTAAGGGAGCGTGCAATTTTTTCTCATTGGGGTCAAATTTGGAAAATCGTCGACCAAGGACTTATGGCTAGCAATCCCTACTAGAACCTTCCTACACACACTGCAGGACTCCCCAGAACCCAGTTTTGTTGTACGGTTGGAATTCTATGCCCCCAGTAGCTATCCCGCAGGTGTCCCTGAAGGCCTTTTGGATGCAAGATGGAAGGAGCCATAGAATGATGACCATAGCTCGAATCAACAAACCATCGACTCCATTGGATTCAGGATGTCGGGATAGTGCTAGGGGTGCCCCTCTCCTACAGTTTCATCACCCATGTGTCATCTTGTAGGTCCATTTTGGAAACTAGGGTTTTTCTCAGTAAGGGAGTGTGCAATATTTGCACATTGGGGTCAAATTTGCAAGATCGTTGATCGGGCACTTATCACTAGTGTTCCCACTTAGAGACTTCCTAGACACACTTGCAGGACTCCCCAGAACCCGGTTTTGTTGCACAGTTGGAATTCTATGCACCTGGTAGGTATCCAACAAGCATCCCTGAAGGCCTTTTGGATGCGAGACAGAACGAGCCATAGAAAGACGACCATGGCTCGAATCGACAAATTGTCGACTCCGTTGGATTCAAGACGTCGGGATAGTGCTAGGGGTTCCCATCTCCTCCGATCCCATGGACCAGGTGTCATATTGTAGGTCCATTTTGGAAACTAGGGTTTTGCTCAGTAAGGGAGTGTGGAAGTTTTCCACGTTGGGGTCAAATTTGCAAACTCATCGACCAGGTACTTATGACTAGCGTTCCTAGCTAGAACCTTCCTAGACACACTTGCAGGACAATTTGGAACCCGGTTTTGTTGCACAGTTGGAATTCTATGCCCTCGGTAGGTATCCAACAAATGTCCCTGAAGGCCTTTTGGATGCGAGACGGAACAAACCATAGAATTACGACTATATCTCGGATCGACAAACTGTCGACTCCATTGGATTCAGGACATCAGGATAGTAGTAGGAGTGACCCTCTCCTCCGGTCCCATGGCCTAGGTGTCATCGTGTAGGTCCATTTTGGAAACTAGGGTTTTGCTCAGTAAGGGAGTGTGCAATTTTTGCACATTGGGGTCAAATTTGCAAAATCGTCGACCGGGCACTTATGGCTAGATGTTGATGAGGAACCTAGAGATGACAATGATGACAAAGATGATGCTAATGGTGATGATGGTGATGATGATGAAGATGATGATGATGGTGATGGTGATGGTGATGATGATGATGATGAAGATGTTGATGATGATAATGATGGTGATGATGATGAAGACGTTGATGATGATAGTTATAGTGATGGTGATGAAGATGATGATGATGAAGAAGATGTTGATGAGGAACAAAGAGATGACAATGATGATGAAGATGTTGACGATGATGATGATGATGGTGATAATGATGAAGATGTTGATGATGATGGTGATGGTGATGAAGATGATGATGATGATGATGATGATGGTGATGATGGAGATGTTGATGAGGAACCTAGAGATGACAATGATGATGAAGATGCTGATGATGAAGATGTTGATGATGATGATGAAAACGTTGATGATGATCAGGTGATGGTGATGAAGATGATGATGATGACGATGATGATGAAGATGACGATGATGGAGATGTTGATGAGGAACCTAGAGATGACAATGATGATGAAGATGTTGATGATTATGATGATGGTAATGATGATGAAGACATTGATGATGATGGTGATAATGATGAAGATGATGATGATGATGATGATGATGAAGAGATGATGATGATGGAGATGTTGATGAGGAACTTAGAGATGACAATGATGATGAAGATGTTGATGATGATGATGATGGTGATGATGATGAAGATGTTGATGATGATGGTGATGTTGATGAAGATGATGATGATGATGAAAAAGATGATGGACATGGAGATGGTGATGAGGAACCTAGAGATGACAATGATGATGAAGATGATTGATGATGATGATGATGGTGATGATGATGATGGTGATGATGATGAAGATGTTGATGATGATGGTGATGGTGATGGTGATGAAGATGATGATGAAGAAGAGGATGATGATGATGGAGATGTTGATGAGGAACCTAGAGATGAAAATGATGATGAAGATGTTGATGATGATGATGATGGTGATGATGATGAAGACGTTGATGATGATGGTTATGATGATAAAGACGACGATGATGATGATGAAGAAGATGATGATGATGATGGAGATGTTGATGAGGAACCTAGAGATGACCATGATGATGAAGATGATGATGATGAAGATGTTGATGATGATGATGATGGTGATGATGATGGTGATAATGATGAAGACGTTGATGATGATGGTGATGGTGATGAAGATGATGATGATGATGATGAAGATGACGATGATGGATATGTTGATGAGGAACCTAGAGATGACAATGATGATGAAGATGTTGATGATTATGATGATGGTGATGATGATGAAGACGTTGATGATGATGGTGATGATGATGAAGAAGATGTTGATGAGGAACCTAGAGATGACAATGATGATGAAGATGTTGATGATGATGATGATGGTGATGATAATGAGGGTGTTGATGATGATGGTGATGTTGATGAAGATGATGATGATGATGAAGAAGATGATGATGATGGAGATGTTGATGAGGAACCTAGAGATTATAATGATGATGAAGATGATTGATGATGATGATGATGGTGATGATGATGAAGATGTTGATGATGATGGTGATGGTGATGAAGATGATTCATGATGATGATGATGGTGATGATGATGAATACGTTGATGATGATGGTGATGGTGATGAAGATGATGATGATAGCGAAGTTGATGATGATGGAGATGTTGATGAGGAACCTAGAGATGCCAATGATTATGAAGATGTTGATGATCATGGTGATGGTGACGATGATGAAGACGTTGATGATGATGGTTATGGTGATGGTGATGAAGATGATGATGATGATGAAGATTATGATGATGGAGATGTTGATGAGGAACCTAGAGATGATAATGATGATGAAGATGTTGATGATGATGATGGTTGTGATGATGATGAAGATGTTGATGATGATGGTGATGAAGATGATGATGAGGATCATGAAGAGGATGATGATGATGGAGATGTTTATTGTGAGTATTTTAATCACAGAATATCTAGGAGCTATGGAGAACCTCACAAAATCGAATTAATTTGCAAAAACAGTGGAAAAACTTGAAAAAGGAGATAATTTTACACACAATGTAAGCTTAATATTTTCATTAACTGACTGTCTAACATATGAAAATGTTAGTAACAGGTTTTTATTACATCCATGAGAAATTCGAGAGCATTAGTGAGCTCAAGCTAAGTGTACAAGTCAAAAAATGCCAAATGGGCCTCAATCCCCCCTAGGTGGGTCCAACTCAATCCCAATCACCCGAAACAGTCACGAATTCTGGTGTGAAGGTGGCTGAAGCATGTTGGGTCATTAATGAGGCCAAGGTAGGCGTGGGTGAGCAAGTAGAGGAGTTTGGGGGACCAAGGGAGCATTAAATGCTCCAAATCTAGCCAAAATTGGGCAAAAACCACCCTAGCGCCCCTAGTCAACTGAAATTCCCCAAATCAAGGAGAGAGGGCACTCCAGCAATTAATGAGGGTGCACATGTGGACAAAACAGGAGGTTGGGTGAACTGGTTTGCTTGGAAGTGGGTGTGAACACTCTCAAAAGTGGGTATTTGACCAACTATAGTCAACCATAAATTAGCATGTTTTAAAATAAATTGTTAGGATACATATCTAAGAGTCTAGAAGATCACTGTGTATTTTTCCACCAAATTTGGTCAAGGAGATTCTGGTATCTAGTTAGAATATATTAGTGGAAACACTAGGTTGATGACACGATTCTTTGATAAGGGCAAAAACCCAAAATCTAGAGAGATTTGGGTGAGCATTGAGCATGGGGAACCAAATCTATGAATATGTGTATTGTTAAATATAATTTTGTTGGGTGAATCCAATAACCAACATAATCAACATAATATAAGAGTTTTTGGGTTGGGGATATACCTCAAGGTACCCAAAGCATGAAAAGTTTGGGTGGGCACAAAAGCAAGAGAAAAAAAATGTTGAAGAGGACATGTGGGGTGGGAGGTCGACCTCCAAAAACTCAAGCATTGACATGAGTGAGGTAGGTCTAAAGAAACTTCTCTCATACCAAATGAGAGAAGTGCTAAGTAGATCTCTAGGTCTCTAAAGCAACTTCTCTCATACTGTGAAGAACCTACAATAATTAATTAATGCAAATACACGAGATATCTAAAATAATAGAACTTAGAATCACTTTTATATTGATCACGGGCCACTTCGAGGGGGCAACCTCCTCAATACAATTAACTTCACGGTGCCTTCATAGGCCTCAACACACACTTATATACTAAGTCTAGGTGCCAATACCATGGGTCAATACTATGTGTCAATACAAACCATGGGCCAATACAAAATATAGATCAATAATTATTACAGGTCAAAACCATGGGCCAATACAAACTATGGATCAACAAAACTATGGGCATCTTACAAAGCATATGCGCCAACAACAATAACACAAACTATGGATCAACAAATACTACGGGATGACTTACAAAGCATATGCGTCCAACAACAATATACTAACAAAGTAAATACATGGGTTCCTAACATCCCCTCTCCCTTAGAAAAAGCTTTGTCCTCAAAGCTTTAGATGTGGAAATTGATGCAGAATATGAAGGAGTGGGTCCCCTGTAGCATCCTCGGGTTGCATTCTATTGGTACCTTTTGAGTTTCAGGGAGGATTGCATGGAAGGCTGTAGACGAAGAAGAACCATATCAGTGACGTGAAAAGTGCACGTAGAATGGTGCTGACCGGCCTGTTGTTTCAGTCAAATTCTTGCCATGTGAAGATTATCCTGCAGAATGAGAAGAAACTGATCGTGGTTTCAAAGAATTAAGTTAATTTCCTGAACTGGAGAGCTGCTGAAGGTGTATGGAAGAAGAACTGGTAGTGCCTGTCCAGAGACTGCTTCATATGGTGTCCTTTTTGATGTGGTACTATACCACTGGAGCACTTCCAGGAAATCCATAGAAATAGTTGTCCAAATTTGTGTAGGGATGGGCAAGTGTTTGAGCAGTCCCAAAAGGAGGGTCGTTTCACCCTTGTTGACCTTGAAAGTATCACAGTAAACCACCATCTGTTGAATTGTCATTTTCAGTCCCTGCCAAAAGAAGTTACATTGTTCTTGGTCATACATTTTGAGGAACCCAGAGTGCCCTGCTGATGAAGAAGCATGGAGTTCATAGAAGAGATAACCTCGTTGAATAGATTGCAACCAATTTGGTACAAGCAGAGAATTAGCTGTAAGAGAAACTGGGTCATCAAATGTGCGAGAAGGAGCATCTGCCACCATATTGTCCTTACCCTTCTGGTAAGTGGTCGCATAGTCATAACCCATGAGTTGGAGAACCCATTTCAGGTGTGTTGGGGAGGAGACCCATTGTTCCAGGAAAGTTTCCAAACTCTGGAGATCAGTCTTGATGTAGAAATAATTCCCCAATAGGGATGGCTACCAATTTTGTATTGCATGCAAAATATCCATCATGTCCTACTGAGATGTAGATGTGGCAACATTCTTACCGAAAAGGTCTCGTGAAGGCGGCAAGCCCACTAGTGCAACAAAGACACCTGCATATCTATCCATGGAAGTAGTGGAGACCATTGGTGGGTGCATCTGAAGGGAATGGAGCTGAGAAATGACACCATGTGAATTTTTCTTAAGGATCTTTTCCAAGCGATGTGAACTGATGATGCAGAAAGACCCTGGTTGTAAGCCCATAAATTTGTGTTGTGTCCCATTGACTGAAAACTACATCCAAAGTTCATCAAAATCCCATAAGATGGGGCCAAGTGTGCATAACCATTGAACACCCAAAACCACATCACATCCGCCTAAGGAAAAGGAAAACATGTCAGAGCGCAGGTTATAATATTCCATAGAGATATGCACATTGTGACACTTCCCCTTGCAAGGTAAGGTGCCCCCATTGGCAACCATGACTTCAAAGTTGGAGCAAGGATGGACAAAACAATCAGCCTGTTTGGCATTCTGAGGGTCAATGAAGTTATGAGTGCTACCAGAATCAATTAGTATGGTAAGAGGGAGCTTCTTGGAGTATCCCCTGACTCGCATTGTTTGTGTGGCGGTGACACCGGTTACAACATGGAGATATATCTTGGGTGGGTCATCCTGAGATGGGGTGTCAACAGGCGGGTGTTGAATGTCGACCTGATCATCTACTGTATTTGGATCTTCTTCATCAAGTTCTGAGGCAGGTGGAGAATCCACATCCAAGGGATAGAGATTTTGTTGAACAAATCTATGTCCCCAAGTGAATTTCTTATCACAATTATAACAAAGCCCTTTTTCTCAGTGTGCCTGCATCTCTGTTTTATACAAATGCTTGATAGAAGTTGGTTGAGGAGCAGGCGTGATGGGAGGTCGTTGGGAACCCATATTTATGAAGGGAACAAAGGTGGGTTTGGAGCGTTGTTGAGCTGCGATATTGTCCTATGCCAACTTAGCCAACCCTAGGACTTCCATCGTTGTGTTGGGACATAACATTTTGACTTCTGAGTGTATTTCATCCTTGAGACCACTGATGAAACAACTCCTCTAGAATTCATTAGACAATCCTTCTATGTGATTGGACAGTTTCTCAAATACTGTCTGATACTCTCTCACTGTGCCAATTTGGTGAAGTTTAGTGAGTGCTCCTGTGAAGTCATCAAAAGCACTAGGACCAAATCGTGGCAAAAATATTTCCAATTTGGCTCGGGATGAGCTTTGATGTACCAACGGTACCATTGAAGGGCTTCTTGTTCCAAATGAAAGGATGCAAGTGGAACTTTCTGGACATCAAAAGTATTATGCAGACTGAAATATTGTTATGCTCGGTATATCCATCTAGTCGGATCAATACCATTGAAGTGAGGAAAATCAAGCTTCGGCCCACGAAAATGGCTAGAAGAAGAGAACCCAGTGGCTGCAGAAGATTCTGGTTGTCAGTTATTGTTTATGGCTGAATGCTGGAGATGGAGGCTGAGAAATTTTTCATCCAGATCTTGGAGTTTGGTTAGGATGACTGCAAGTGCTTCCTCCATGTTTTTTGCTCCTGTGCAAGTGACAACCATAACCAGGAATTTTTATTTTTTATTTTTTGGTGGGGGGGGGGAATGGATAGAAAAACACAAACACAAGCTTATTTAGTAAGGGCAAATTTGGATTTGGGAAAAACTCGGAGGGGTAATTGGGGTTTGAATAGGTTTTTGACACTTTTCGAGGGACAGGGAAGCAAAAAATGGGAATTTCAGAAGTGGGAACTCTATGGTAAAATTTGAAGGCAATCGGGTGAAAATTGAAAAAGTTATGGAAAACCCTAAAAATAGACAAATGTGGGATTTCTGGTCTTGGGAAGTGGAATTTGGGATAGGGTCTTCAGGAATGAAATATGAAGAATGGGATTGCAGGGATGCCAGTAAATTTCCAAGGAAAACTGAGTTGAAACAAGGGAGATATGGCCGAAAAACATAAGTTATCTAGAACGACTTTCAGAATAGATCTGAAATGGCTGGATCTGGAGCGAAAGTGATTGGCAACAGTTCAACTGAAAATAGATATGGACCCCAGGTATGTATGACTTCCTAACAGTTCAGGTGTTTCACTCCGAAGCCACCAATGCTGTCAGACGACTTGCGTATTGGGGCAGTACCCCTCACTCCATGGCTCAGGTAAAACTGATAACCACTTTGCCACAAACGATAGCTCTTGGTTTACCTCATGGGTGGGAACTAGTCAATTAGGTAGGGGTCATTGCCCTTTTCGTTGGCAGGTCCTCTCAATGGGCCATCTACTTTGGGGTTCCTGTGGTACTCCTCATAATGAGTTTTAGGGCTTATGTCCAAGTACTTCCCACAGTTAAGCGGATAGGGATTATTCCCAAATCTGAAGCTGCAATAGATGTGAAAAAAAATTTGGCAGAAATTCCACCCAACAAGCCCAAGAAAGTGCTCTGATACTAGATGTGAAGAACCTCCAATAATTAATTAATGCAAATACACGAGATATCATAAATAATAGAACTTAGAATCACTTTTATATTGATCATAGACCACTTTGAGGGGGAAACCTCCTTTGAGCAAGCTCAATACAATTAACTTCACAATGCCCTCATAGGCCTCAACACACACTTATATACTAAGTCTAGGTTCCAATACCATGTGTCAATACAAACCATGGGACAATACAAAATATAGATCAACACTTATTACGGGTCAAAACCATGGGCCAATATAAACTATGGATCAACAAAACTATGGGCGACTTACAAAGCATATGCACCAACAACAATAACACAAACTATGGATCAACAAATACTACGAGATGACTTACAAAGCATATGCGTCCAACAACAATATACTAACAAAGTAAAGACATGGGTTCCTAACACATATCAAATGAGGTAGGTCTAAAGAAACTTCTTTTGTGGAGTGGTGTTGCATTTTGAATTTCCCTTGGTCATTATGTTCTAGTAGCATTATTGGTTTTGGCTATTTGTTCCCAATGTTAGGAGTTTTTCTTGTCTTTTCTTTAACTTGTGTGTAGAGCTCTAGGCATCATTGGTTGTTGGGTGTATCCCTAGTGGTTCTATTCGCATTGCCTTCCAAAGTGCTTGGCCACAATAAATGCAATATGTTATCCTTCGGTGGTTGTGCTTTGTCCACCACTAGTACAAAATGAGAGATAAGTGACCAGGCGACCAAAACACTTGGTTACCACAACTATTTCAAGGGATAAATGACAAAAATTGAGAAATTTTAAGTGAACTGAAAAAAAATGACCAAGATAAATGACCAATTTGGTCACGAGATAAGAACTAAACCAAAAATGACCAAGATAAATGACCAATTTGGTCACGAGATAAGAACTAAACTAAAAATGACCACATAACAACTGGTCATTTTTAGTTGTGTCATTCTAGCACAAGAAAATTATAATTTTGATAATGAATTTGTAAAATTTACTAAATTTTAACATTGTAGATGGATTCGGAGATCCCTTTCTAGGGGGTCTCCGAATCCATCTACAGTGTTAAAATTTAGTAAATTGTAACATTAATAATATACAACTTGGATTATTTTTCAATACATGTCTTCTACGAGATCATTTCTTTGAGGCCATCCCGATACCTATTGTACTGTTAGATGATAGGAGAATCATTGAGATGCTCATTTAGGGGTTTCTCTACTAATTATTGCATTGGATGTGGTGAGTTGATATCTAGATAATACATCATGTCTTTCATATAGTTTATCAAGTGATAGATGAGTTCTTCTACATGTGTTTGAGTTAATGAGTCTTAGATATTTGTCGTCTTTCCCTTTTGGAATTGTCATGTCATGAAGTTAGTGTCACTCCATTCAGTTTGTTGTACTAGTTGTGCTCATATTTTGTTTGAACAAAACCATCACTGTTTGACCATCTCGACAATCTATTAAAGTTTCGACAAGTTCATGTATTTTGTGTCATGTTAGCTAAAATTTGTCAATTTCACAACCTCCATTAATTCTCCATATGCATTCATTCACCATGGTTCTCTTTGCAACTGGGTTTGAAGATCTTTAAAGTCCCCCTAGATCCCTCCCTTACAAGAAATAGCCAATATCCTCCATTTTGAAGAAAAAATAATTCCTCTTGCTTGATAGGTGTGTGTTTGATAGATCCGGTTTTAAGTTTTAATTTTCTATTTTGGACGTAGATTTTTTTAATTACTTTTCATAAAAATAAATTTTATTTTATGAGACTACATGGATTTTTTGTAAGATCAAGGACTTGAAACTTGTTTTCAGTGAAAACTACAAAATGTGTTTGCTTTTCATATTTATACCTAATATATTTATAAACTTACTCGAAAAAATAAAAATAAAAATGCTTGAAAATATATATATATATAGTTTCTATATTACAATATATAACTCAACATACAATATATTACTATATTACTAGATACAATTCCTATAAATAAAAACATAAAAACTATATTATTAAAACATTTAACATACAAAACATACAAATTAAACAATATGTAATATAATATAACATAACAATATATAATATAATAATAAAACAATGTATAAATAATAATAACATATTATAACTAAATATTATAATATATCTAATTAAAAAGAAAAACAAACACATGAAACAGGAATGGATGGACAAAAAGATAAAAAGAAAAACAAACACAATGAAATGAGAATGGATGGACATTAGAGGGAGGGGTATATCAATGAAAAATTTTGTTGGGGTTTTCCTAAACGAAAGCAGAGGTTGAAATTAATTAGAAGCTAAGCATACGAGATGATGGAGAGAAGCATTGGAGAATGGATCGTGATCTGCTCATCAAGGTTTTCAATCCTTAACTCAATTTTACCATTTTTTCTTTGTTGCAGAGTTTTCTTAGGGTTTTATTTTTTAGTTAAAGAGGGGTTTTGTATTTTATAGGGTTATGAAAAGATGGGTTCTATTTTTTTAATTATTGGATTATAGCACAGAAGAGTTATTTTTTCAGCATTTGCAAAGTTTTCTTAGGGTTTTATTTTTTTAGTTGAAGAAGGTTTTCTCCCATTCCCCAATCCCTGCGTAATCCCCAATCCCTTATATATGCAAATTGATTTTTGTTTAGCTTCAACAGGCAGTTCACAGTTCTCTTTCTGTTTAGCTTCAATAGGCAGTTCGCAACACGCTTTCTCTCATTCCCCAATCCATTCAATACGTCATGTCCCGAGAACCCGCATCATCAACAAGAGGATTTCTTTACGGCCGAGAGGAGGATCCTTTCTGTTGGCCCTCCTTAGAATAAGGTTTAGCTTGAATGGTCAAGTCTACTATGCAAGAAAACAACAAACTCCCGGGAAGAAAAATAATATATTTTGTTGGTTGTTTCGTTTCCAGCATTTGACCCTCAATAGAAAGCCATAAGTATTTTACCATTGGGCATTAAACCAGGTTTTATATCTACAGGTGCAGGCATTAAATGAGCAGACCAATGCATGAAGGAAAATGTAGACATCTGCATTTCTCGATATCCATCCGTTCAAAATTTATCTTTAGCTAATAGGTCCTCAACAAGTTCATATGAGAGCCATCCATAAAACAACTTACCTTTATGATTACCAGCCAGTGGAAACAAATAAACCCATGTAAACCGAATATTATTTTTTATTTTTTATTTTATCTAAAGAGTTGGTGTAATGGAACTCTAATGTTCTTGAGTTTATTTGAGGAAATCTGAGCTCTAATGCACTTGAGCTACTGAGGGTTCCTGATAGTATAGATAGGAATGTCTTTTTCGCAAAGACTTAGCCATGATTGCTATACTGTGATTTGGTTGTGGCAAACAGGGTTTTAGTTTGGCTAGTTTTCCTCTTTCTTTGTGTCCCCATTTGAGACTATGATTGTTGCATACCTTTTCCAGATTCATGGACTAGCCCTCAGATATGCCCTTATCACACCATGGCCCTTAGCTCAGGTGTGGCCCAGCTAAAGCAAAAGCCTATGTCCAGGTGGTGATTTTTCTTTAGGAAATCGGTTTATTGTTCTCTTGAAGATAAGTTTTGAATAAAAGGGTGTGAATTTTATGGGTTGATGCTTTTAAACCTATGGATTTAAATTTCCGTGTGATGTTTAGCTTCTTGAAACTACATTTTACATTCTTGAGTTTCTTCCAGTATGTTGTGTTAAAGAATGAATTTACAGTATAATTATGTTGTCGTGCTTTAGCTATTAATGTAGGAAATTTAGATCTACACCCCTTACTTAAGGAAGGTTGACAGATAGGTGCTTCCAATGGTATGAAATACAGCTTCTATACTTTCCACTGATTTTTACTTTTTTGGTCTCCGAGTGGTTGAAAAATCTTGAGAAGACACAAGTTTTTGGTCTCTCAATAAATTCCAAATCCTTTGATCTTTGAAAGCACTCACTTACAGTCCAAAACAACAGATAAAGTAATGAAGAATGCAAGAATAAAATAAATATCGTTCTCTTTTATAGTCATTGGCCGAGTCAATGGAGACTTTATGGATTTCAGTTAAACTTACTGGGTTTCACTCCAAGTTTGAACTTGGATTACCGAAACAAGTTTTGTTTTACTGATGATACCATACATAATTCTATAAACGTGCCTGTACATGTTTTTAGGCCCCATTAAAAAGATGGTTGTGATCGAGATAGTGGTGAGCTTGAATTTATCAATATATTTGAAGTGTTTTAGGGTTCTGGAATTGAAGGGCATTTCATTTCAGTAACACTCTGATTGATATCATAAACTATACATATATCTAAATATTATAGAAACATCATAGTAAGGGGATATAGTTCCAACTATGACTAGTATTTCATGTGATTCACTGGTTTAGCTTCCATTGACTATCTGTATTCAATTCCTATGATTCTATTGATTAATATATTGAATAACCCTTATATGTTCCAAGTGCTTTTTCCTTTTTTATTTATAAGGTAAGATCAAAGTTGTGTGTAATATATCCCTTCTATTACCATTATTATAATATATGTAATGTATGAGGATATTCAGAACATATAAGCTATATCTAATATTAGCTCAAGACTAGTACTTTTTTTATCTGAGTCCACAGTTCATTCCACTAATCAAATAGAGTAACTATGATAGTTATGGTATATATTATTACTTCCATTGAGGTTACCATCCTATCGATTCTCCTTAGTTCATATGTAACCATATTAACACAGTTAATTTCATAATGGAACCAATTAATTTGGGCAGTATATGGTGAAGAGACTATGTAAGGTTAGACATAATGAATAGAATTACTAATATGAGATCAAATGTCAAGAATTGTTCAGGAATATTTTAACCTTTTATTGTATTCTTTGGTTTACATGTCACAACTAGCTAGTTTTTGTTTTATTTTGATGCTTGTGTACTTGTCCACCAATGGACAATGTGAATATACTATATAATGAAGGGAAAAACAAAGCAGCATAAACCAAAAAGGTAAAATGCAAGGTGTTTAAATGTTAACATTGAAGCACTAAGTTCAACACTCGGCTTTCGTATCCTCTATGTCTTGTCTCCATGTACCATGTATTCAATGTTATTAATCATCTACTTTCTTCTGAAATACACTTGTTTCTACAACTTTATCATACTTATAGAGGTTGGGGTTAGAAACCATGATGAACTATAAAATAAATAAATGAATCAATGATATACAATGCTTGTAAAACATCCAATAGGAAAACACTTTTTAGTCATTGAAACCTTTGAAGTTTGAATCTTGTGAACTTCCATATTGACACACTTAGTTGCATGAAAAATTGATGGCCATCAGTGTATGATAAAAAAGTATGCCAGAAAAGTGTCTGTGGACATCATTTTCAAAAGGCTCATACACTCCATAGAATTTGAATAATAGCTAATAATATTCCAAGTGAATGAGTATGGTTGATGCCATGTCAAGCAGTGATTCTTCTTAGGGAAGAACAAAGTACAAACAATGCAAAGAATTTTATAACATATTCACATTCACAATCCTTTATTGCATCCATGTCTGGATAGGAGTAATGCTTAATCGACAATTTTTGTTTTAGATCCAGCTGATCTAGTTCATAGCCTGACTTGTTTATCTACACTGTAAAATGATCCAATGGTCATTCAGAAAAATGTTGCAGATGACAGGAAGTAATACGTTGTATTCATCGACTTACTCTGAACTACATATGTATGTCTGGAAGCCAACATCTTTTGACATAGTAGATAGAGTAGTAGATAAACTGGCCATCGCATAGTAGATAGAGTAGTGGACCACTTCTAGTTTGCTAATTTGTTCTTACAAATATTTTGTTGTAGATGGATTTCGAATTTCTAAAATGTAGAAACAAGATGATTTGATGGACCTATGAGAAATGAATGGACTCTCCTGTAGATCCATGGATACCTTCAATTCCCCAAATGTGATATCTGTAGAATTTCATTTAGAACAATATTTTCTTCCTTCCTGCTTCTTTTCTCTGTGAGTCTAAATATGCCATATATAGCATTTGGCCAAGATCTCAGCTCTATATTTTCCATTCTCATGTTGATCAGGTATTGGGCATAAAATATTTGATGTACTTGTGAATATTGGTGAGTATTCATTGATTATGTTGAAGACCATATTTGCAAAAAACATGATTGTTTTTGCGTTTCTCCATACTATTGGCCATTGGGGATGCTGGGTATGAGTATGCCAAGAATCCCAAGCCTTGGAGAGTTTGTTGAGTGCAACTATGGTGTCTATGGTCAGAGATTTTCTTTGCATAACATATTGATTTGAGGTGCCTCATGCTCCATTATGTTTGTGTATTTATCCAAATTGGACATACCTGCAGGTTTAGCGGGCCCAGAGTTGTACAACGATTGTGTTCGAACAATTGATTCCAAAGAGAACATGATCTCTATGAGTGATTTTGTTTTGATGGATGGGAATATTGAAACTGCAACTGATAATTTCCAACTAGAGGTGATAGTTGCTATTCTACCTTTGTTACCAACAGTTATAGTCTATATGAAAACTATAGAATGGCTTCTTTCCATTGTTCTTCAAATAACAAGTTTTTGAAATTTTTTCTTTGGGAATATGTTGCTTTATGTTTTCAAGATAATGAGAGTTGCTTGTTTTATTGTCCTTAATGGTAGGTTGATGTAGATGTAGAGGATTTTTTAGACAATTTAAATTTGCAATCAAAATTCGTCCCTAGCTTACCAAGGGACACCTTTGAGGTAAAATATTTAATTTTTGGGTTCAGTGAGTTTTCTCTCATTTTCACTTTCCAAGTAGAATGGTGTATGAGCATAATGCATTATTTCTATTATAAATTATCTTTAACAATTATACTAGATGCTCCATTAATTAGTTTTTTGTTGGTTCACTTCACAGGGCACTGGAATTGTACAAAAATTCATATGTATAAATTAAGTTGGAACATGTAGCCAAGTCTTATGCCAGTCCTAGTGGAAATGATCTTCACAAGGTAATTGTGGCTTCTGAAAGGACTAAAGAGAGTTTTTGTCATACTAAATTGTATGATAAAGCAAATGTTAATATTGATGTAACAATAGTATGTGATAACAGATTGACAGATTTGGATTTTGCCATCAATTTCCCCAATTTTTTAGAACATACAATTAAGAATAATGCACAGGTTGACCAAGAAAACCCCTATATGGTTATTCAAGTTGATGCAAAAGTGAATAATTCTTTTAGTCCAAGTCAAAATTGGAAATTCCTAAATGACTAAAGCCAGAAATTCCTCATCTTGTAACCCATCATAACTAAACTTGAAAAGGGGTAAGGGTTTTCTATTGTTCTTTTCAACTTGAGGAAAATGGGTACATGGTCTGAAACCCCCAGTCCCCAACCCATGTTCTTGTCTTTTCAGTTCTTTCTATTACTGCTCAGAAACAACAAACATGACAAATGTTTCACATATGATCTCCTTTGGTTGAACATATCTCCTTTGGTTGAAATTTGTAGATAAGATGCCAATATTTTATGAAGTTGGATCTGTAATGAAAATTATAGTTACCTGCTCCCTCATTTTAAATGTTCAAAATTAAGTTTTGTAGAACGCAATCAATTTATGTTGGTACTTATTATATAACAATGTAGAATAATGACTCGATAATTACAGTTAAATGAGGTTTGGTTCCACTCCTATATGGAATTTTTTGTATATGCTTTGATGCTCCAGCACTCATAAAAAGTGCATTGTAAGCTAATAGTGGTTAGTGTCAATTTTTAGTAGACAAATGTACGAGATTTTTTTTCATGACTGATGCTGAAATTTCAAGATCATGAACAATTTTCCAACTTTCTACAATATCTTGTTGGGGAAAGGATGGTATACTAGCAGAATTAATCGAACACTTCTTCAATTGGCAACTGAGCCATGTGATTAAAGCATGACTAATGGGAAAATGTAATGGGTAGGCGTAATGATAACTGCAATGGTTGATTGAGTTGTTATGGTTATTCATGCCCTCTTTTTAGATGCACCAACTTATCTATCCACAATATATCAGACGCTTTTTGTCAACATAGCTTCTTTTTGTTCTTGTCTTCTGCTAAGGATGTTGTCAGAAGAATCAAGATGCAGACAACTTAAAAGGCCTGTGGGTGTTCCCTATTCTCAAAGTTGATGCTTGAGAAAAGCAGTTGGAGAATTAAAGGGCAAGTTAACTCGAGAGAACTCAAGCAAGGAGAACACCCATCTACCTAGAAGCACCTCTCTTGTATTTCACTATTATAATCATTCTTTGTAGATGTATTAGCTTTTTTGTAATTTCAGTAGTGTATTTCTCATATATACCACTCAATACTTTGCAGATTGATCCCAAATTTAGATATGTTGTGTCTCTTTCTGTAATCTGTCATTTTACACCCTTTGTTTTCGAAAATAAGTTTTGGTTGGTATTAGGTAAACTTTTCATTTTCAGGTTTAGTTTTTAGGTCCAAGGAATCAGATCTGCATATCCATGAATTAAAATTAACAACCTTTCTAGAGAAGAGGACCAGTAATATACCTCTTAATTAATATTACACAGAGTCATTTCCATATAAATCGCCATTTCTCTGATATCTTATACATATTGCACTCTTCTTGACTACATATTACCATATCTTTGAAACTCTTATATTTAATATATTTATTTTTATCTTTTAGATTATATGGCCTTTTTCCTTAACTGTGAATGCCTATGGTCCATTGTGACTACCATAATGTATGTCACAAAAAGTTAGAAAAGAAATCAATCTGTTACCATACAAATTGACTCCTCACAAATTCTGCAATAGATGTTTTTTTCCGCCTGCTACTTTGCATAAAAATACTGTTCAAAAATTTTGATCACACAATTCTCAACACTCTTACCTTGCTACTCCAAAGCTCTTCGGAGAATGAAACAAACAGAAAAGGGTGAAGAAAATATGGACCCAGGGCTATTTTTATGCTTAGAAAAATCATTTTTGTGTTTAATAGAATAGGGGGTTTCAGGCTTTGAGAATTATTTTTCTCAATTTTATCTTAATTTGATTTAATGGGAGTTGTTTCTTGTTAGAGTTGTTCATCCAAAATTTGGTTTTTCTTGTGATATAATATGGAAATCCTTGCGTGTGTTAAGATGTCCTTTTTGTCAATATTGGTCTTTTGCTATTATTTTGGGTTGCATATGGACTCTGGCAGGATTTGCACTAGGCGATTCTCATATAATACTTAAAGGGACTGGTCACCACTTCGTTGTATTATAAAATGAAATCCCTGTGTCATCTTGGGTTATGTCTATATCCTGCAAAAGGGCATATATTAATGTGATAAGATCTAAAATTGTTTTGGTTTAGCAATAAATTATAGTATGTATCACTTGTGGCTAGTTTTAATGTATTCTTATTGTCGCTTATGATTTCTTTCCTTTTGTTTTCCTGGCCCTTTCCTACTGGTGTACATGTTTATGTTATTTCCATCACAAACATAATGGACCAGTTCTGGAAAGTTTGGTTTATATCTGTTTTTACACTGTTGGTGCATACATATTATGCAAGTGCCAGCATATCTGGACTAGAAAAGGGAAAGACCATTCTCTTTAGCTCTAACACAATTTCCAATAGCCATAGGCTGGTCACACTGTCCATTTTCAATTTGATTTGCATTGTATATAAGCTAATTTGAGGCATGTTTATTATCATTCTTAGGTTAACACTCATTCAACATTTATGTTGTTTACAGGATATAAAATTTTTCATCCATGCACATCCAACATTGTCTGAAGTGCTTGATCAGCTCTTCAAGCATGCGAAGGTATGGCCCATCTATTGCCTATTTGTTTTGGTTACTGAATATTGGTTGAATTTGGTTCTTTCAAGATTATATTAACCAATCACAACTCACATTACACTGTGATTCCTTCTACTGTCATCAAGACATAACTATTGGGACGTATATGAAATTGCATAATATATATTGTTAAGATAAGGGGATAGCTATGGGAGGTTGTTATCAAATTCCATTTGAATGCTTTTAGATATTGACACATGATCCATAGGGCCATTCATATTCAAGACCTCAAACTCTGAAGGAAAGATCACAATTACATCTGAAAAACCATTGTTTCAACCCAACATGAATCTGCTGAATTAACCATATCTCATACAAGGGAATCAATTTGTCTTTGAGAATAAAGTAAACTCTTTGAATGTTCTAAAAATCTGTATTAAATCTTTGCTTTAATAGAGGAAGTGGTCAGCTACTATAATTTTATAAACTTTTTCCAAGTTTAATGCTATCTTAACATTAATGGTTCTAATATCCACTAGCACCAATATCTTACGATCATGATAAGAAGCTAAGGCTAATATTTTAAACCTCCTTACAACATACCACTTACCGGAAAAATATTTAGATTTAAGAACACATAAACACCACAATAACATCAATGAAACCATTACATCATGAAATATTCTATAATCATAAAAGATTATGTTATAATATAATACATAGTATCCTAACAATGATTTGGCCTGAACCTTTTTACCAACTTCCAGTCTTTCACATACTCTGTTTTATGTAACGCATTAGAATATGGTTCCTTAGGCTCGGGCTCTCCTATAATAAACTTATTTCTCTCTTTTTGATAATTGCGCATTAGAATACTCACCAAGAGAGTTTGATCATATTTGGCCAAAGTTTGGCCCAAACAAACAGATTCAACTCATTTTGGAATTGAATCAAGTATACTCATTCAGTATTTGGCAGGCTCAGCGAGTATTGTTTCAATGTGATCTCACTTATACGTTGTCACCTAGAACAATGAAGTATCAACTATTATAAATCTTCATAAAACCATAAATTGGCAATGCATCTACATGTAGCTCTTTGGTTTGATTTAACCATAATTGGAAACACATCTACTTGCAGCTCTTTGGTCTGCTTTTTGTAGCACTTGGTCTGGTAAACTTTGTTGTCACATATATATGTGTGTGTGTGTGTGTGTGTTGAACAAGTTTCCAGAACGTGGGAATGTGTGGAATAGTTATAAGGTTTGCCCAAATTTGCAGGAAAGGAAGGTTAGGAGTAGAAATAATATATATTTAAACTAATAAAAAACATATTAAGCAAAAAATGGGGAAAATAGGAGAGAAAGGCGCATTAGTGAGCATTCTAATGCTCTTAAAACTTGTGTGATCATTAATACCTCCTAATATTAATAAGAGCTTAATATTAATATGCATAAAGCTATAATTAAATATAAATTCACCTTCTAATATTAATATGAATACAACTATAAATAAATATAAAACTGTATGTATAATATTAATATTATAACATGGAGTTTGATTAAATGGTATAATTGCATTTTCTAGCTTTTTTTCGTTTCTTGTAATAGTCGTCTATATTTTATTATAAACGGGTTTAAACCTGGATCAAATTGAAAAGGAAAGTCTTGATTAACCTGGTACTTAGCTAAATTAAAAAATAGACTTAAGACACAACCATTAAAATACAGGACTTAATACACCTTGAAACTGAATAACAACAATTAATCCTACAAATCAATGACCCAACTAGGACTTACTGAGCACAAACCATGCAAATATGCAAATTCCTAAGGGTACAACCATTGTAGGCATGTTGTGGGCTCATGCAGATTAATGTGGTGTTGTAACCTAACAGAAAAACATGCCAAAACATAGGAAATATGGGCCCCATGGAACCATCAATGCGCAAAACATCATGGCAATGACACTAGGAGCAAGAGGTGCTCCTCACCCAAAATCTCCCCAAACTACTTCCAAAGATCTTGGAATGTTCCCTACAAGTTCCAAAGCTCCTGGAACTTATGAAATGATGTGAATGGGTTCCTTAACTCTCGAGAGTAATTCCCATGCAACTAGGACACACACACACACATACTATGTCAATTAGGTGTAGCCCGAGTGGTTGTTAGATGGAGTGTTATCCTCCCCACCCAAGTTCTATTCCTATAAGTCACATGTGGAGCTTATGATGAAAATATTGGTGTAATGGCTTTGTGCCCTTGCTGACTTGGCCTTGTTCCATGAAGAATCTAGGGTTTACCCTAGGTACAATCCTTGAAATGAGGAGAAGTACTTGGAGGTTTGCCCCGGACTTTCTATCCTGGATCCTGTATACATGTGTGCATGTATGCATGCGTAGCTGCATACACATCTATAGAGTTACACTTCTTTTGAAGGGGAATTGACCAATTAATTTATAATACATATATATAATGGGAAACCAAAAAGACTAACAAGTAGTGTTTGATTAATGTTAAAATCAACTTTATTATATTTATAAAAATATATTATGGTCTGAGCGGATAAATAATAAAATTAAGTATTTGAGTTACTATTATGGACTATACCTAAATATGAAACTTCTCACAGCGTAATTAATAATTGGGGCATTATGTTCAACTATTGGGGCATTCTGTCATTTAACTCATTAGTTTTATGATGTTGAAAGGATGCTTCAAAGATTGATGATATTGAAAAGGAGTTAGAAGAATCAATCCTAATAATGCCAAGGCTTGAAAAAGAGATTATGAAATTATCAGAATCACTTACCAAGGAGGAGCAAGTGCTGGAGAAGTTCAAAGAGAGCTCAAAAAGTGTCTTTCTATTTTCAGTAATGATTTAACAATTTACAAGAAACATACATTTGTTGTAAGCTATTATTTGTAAATCCCAAGTACATTTCTGGAAATTTCCAGCATTTATGCTTTTAGTTGAAGTTTTTCTATGTTTATCTTTGAAAGTGATGAAGGTTATCATTAACATGACCATTTTTGGTGACTATTGGGTAATCTTTGTTGCTTACCTAAGTATGTGACCCTTTTCTAGAATTTGGCAAGATGGTGTTAACTGTTCGAAATTTTATTCTCATATCAATCCATAAGGAATTATATTTAAGGGTGCTAGCTCAATGGTAGAGATCCTGCCTTATAGGCAGGACGTTGGTGGTTCGATTCCTTCGTGCCCTATTTATATTCTGAAACCACTAAAAAGAGATAAATGACTAAAAAAATGACCAAAAATTGCATATAAACGACCACCAATACAACATGAGAGATAAGTGACCAAAATATGCATATAAATGACCACTTTTGAGTTGGCGGTCGCTGGTAGAAAATTAGCGGTCATTTATCACATAACAAAAAATGTGGTCATTAATTATGACAATTATGGACCAAATTAATGACCAAATATACGACCAAATATATGACCACAAGATAAGCTATAAATGACCAAGCTAATAATGACCACATTTTTGGTCGCGTGATATATGACCACTAATTTGCTACCAATGGTCACCAACTCAAAAGTGGTCATTTATATCCAGATTTTGGTCATTTTTTTGTCACTTATCTATCATTTTGTACTAGTGAAACTTGGTGGTTTTTGCTCAGTGATCCTCATGTTTGAAGTTCTTCCTCTATTTTAAGAGGATTAGGCATCAATTGTTGGTGGTTGCATCGTCACTAATTTTTTTCTCATTGCCTTTCGATTTTGGTTCTTTACATTGTGGGGTCACTTGTGTTTTCAAGGACTACATTGGTGGTTTTGAAGGACTTGTTCCATGGCCATTGTGTTGTATTTGTTGTCGATTGTTGTTCACAATGTGATCTTGCCTCTAAATCAGGGCATGGAAGGGCCCCCATGTGTTTTTTCTGATAATTTTGTGATTCATGTTGCTTGTGTTGTGGGTGGTTGTCAAACATTCAAGTAAGGGAGTCAATATAGAGTGTTTAGTGCTTCTTTTTTATCTCAAGGTTCCTTGTTATGTAAGGATTAATAAACCAATTTATACTATAATTTATCTAAACTGAATTTCTTTAGAATTATTGGACACCAAAATGACCATTAAATGAAGGCATGCAAGGATCACAAGATCAAAGCATGCATCACTCATCCACAACATTGCCATGGATTGTTGAGATCCATAATTTAGTCTTTACATGGTTTTCTATGTGTTTAACCCCAACACCCAAAAATTTATATGTTTTCCTCTTAAGATAAGTTGTTGTGAACATTGTGCTGTGGGTAGTTATAGAGTGAAAAACACTAGAGTGCATTGATTACACATCCAAAATTACATCTTGTTTGAAATATTGGCCTTAATAATTGTTGTTGTTGCAATAAAAACCCTAAACTGGTGCTCTAGGTTTCATCCAAAATGGCCATGACATACATTTGAATCCAAATCATTATACACATATATAGAACAAAACTATATATACATCCATGAGATAAAACCATAGTGGAACAAAACTCGAACAAATATATAAATTTCCAGGCAAATAGTGGAACATGGTTCCCAATGTACATACGATGCAAACTCGTGCCCTATATAAAATCCAACAACTCATGTCGTAAATCCAAAATACATGGAAACTAGTGCCCTATACAAAATCCAACAACTCGTGCCATAGATCCAAAATACATGGCAACCCGCGCCGTAGATACAAAGTACACGAAAACTGGTGCCCAAGGGTGCCACATCGTGGCTAATGTAGATAACATGGCATGTCAAGCATTGTGACCACCCCATTCATTCATTGGTGCATCTCCAAAATTTATCTTTCTCTTCTTGGAGCTACTGCTACCTCGGGTCTTCTTTTGTCTAGGAGAAGACCATCTCTCCACACTCTGAAACAAATGATATAAGGTACCATTAGTTTCAAGTATTTGTAACATTTACCACATTTATAAAATGAATGTACAATTCAAATCTTATGTAACTCACCGTTGTAAGGTCCCCTTCCATCAATCCGATGCAAGGAAGGAACCGGAACCAAACTTATCGGGCTTAATTGGTAAACTCAGCTCCATACATGACTCATAATTTGAATAATAAATAAGAACTTCATGTGTGCAGACTCATACTTCAAATAAACACAACAGAAATAAACATACTAAAAAGCACACAAACAGTAATGCCTCCTCATATCTAACACAGGCATATGATGATTCAACACCCAGGGATTTCAATTCCATTCCCAGGCTATGCACATACTTCATATCAATTCCATTAACATGAATAATTACCATTCTGAATTAACACATTACAGAACATAAAATGCATATAATTTATAACACAGATAACACTTATCTTGAAGATGTAGCTGTCCAAGCAACTGGCTATGTGAGAGCAATGTTCCACCCAACCATAGATCTTTATCCAGCTTGTATTCTTTCAGCTGGCAGATCACCCCCCAGCTGGGTTGTGTATCCACTAATGAGGAAAATGTGGGTTCTTGCAAAGTTGCGATTTCTGGTTTTTGCTCACTGCTGGAATTCATTTTTGGATGGAAAATGATGTTGGTTCCTCCACAATGGAATGGGGATCAGGAAGAAGCAACTTTCATGAGGTAGAGTGACTTGTGGTACAAGAAAACAGAGCCTATACTCTTCCATACAAATTTCTGGGTTTCCCATGCTCCATTGAATCCATGGACTGATTTCTTCAACAACCTTCTTACACAGAATTAAATGCCAGCAAAGAAAGTCAAAAGGGTTCTCAAGAAGACATTTGACAACCTATGGTTCAATCCCACAACCCCCTCACCACTCCCTAGTGGATATACATGGCCCCCTTCTCATTCGTTGCCTCCATATCCAGTTTTGGTATTTTATTGCATGATGTTTATTTACATCATTTTTACAATGTTCCATGGCTAAGTAGCACATGGGTAACATAATGTCTAATACTTGCCTTTTAAATAAAAATCAAGCTTCCACTAGGGGGGCCTTGGCCTTGAGCTCCACGCTAGGAAAACATACATCACATGTATACAATATTTACATTAAAAGCTAATATATCCTAAGGGTCAAAATGGGGTATTCCAACCGTTGATGCGAGTGGCAGGTGAGAAGCAGGTGTCCTGGATCTGCTGAGCCTGTCAGAAATTCCACCCTACAACATTTACGAAAATCATTTCATTGAAAAATAATAATTGCTTAAATTAATTTTGCTTAATGCATCAAAACATTTTCATAAATTAACTTGATTCTCACCATGAACAACCCAAGAAATGGAGGAGGCTGAGCTTCTGGGCTAGCAGGTGGAGCAGTTCGCTAGACAACTTGCTCTGATGCAGTCATGGGGGGGGCACAAATGTAGATGTAGCAACTATGGGTTCAACCATAGTAGACACATGGGAAGATAAAGGAATAGTGGTTGCCACAATAGTGGTGGGAAGTGGAGATGATATGGTGGAAGAGGACATGGTGCTATGGGATGGAGGAAGATGTCGTGGACAATGAAACCCTACCGACTGTACGATAGGGGGTATCGACCCAAAAAGGGCTACGGGGGATGTTGAGGTGTGGTGAATGTGGGGGCGGTATTGGATGGAGGGAGGAGGATGGATAGAAGGGAGGTTGTGGACGAAGAAGGGAAGCTAGATGGAATGGGGGTGTGGATGGATGGGGGAGGATGGATAGATGGAGGGCCGTGGATGAACGGGGGAGGATGGATGGAGGGGGGAGTATGGATGGAGACGAGATGGTGGATGGAAGGGAGGGTGTGAACGGAGGGAGGGGTCTGGATGGAAGCAAGGGGGCTGACTCATGGGAGAGGGTGGAAACATGGGACTAAGGTGGCCTACAGTTGTTGGAGGCCTCTGCATACAAATTTGTAATATCATAGTTTAGTAAACAAAAATCAAATTAAACCATAGTATGTCATAACATTTCAAATTAAAAGCATGCTTTAACTACACATTGTACTTATGTATATGGAGATCTGCCAACCCCTATCGGAGATGGATGGTCAGAGTACTATATGCATACCTGTGGACACCAAAACGCATGCACATTATAAACATATCAAACAAGTAATTATTCAGTCAATCAAAATATTAAAAAATATTGTATGAACTATCATCATGTATGTCATAAATATAAATACATAAAAATAGAAATGCCATAATTAATAACAATATTGTGTGGGGTAATGAAAATACCTCTGTGTGAGGTGCTGCAATTTCAGTTGCAACTGCAATTGCTACATCCAGGATGGGAGATGGTGTGTTCTCCCATGACTACGTCTCAACTCTAAATAGCTGTACATTGAAATAATAGTTTAAGTCAAGCACAAATAGTTGAAAATTAATTTACAAATTATCAAGTGATGATTGAAAACACATTAAAAAAAGTGCTAAGCTACTCCATATAGAACCCCTTGATTGGGCTAGGGAAAGTGTGCCTGCAATGGGGACAAATATGTGGCATTGTCCCCATGGAACTAGAAGGCCCAACATGGTTACCACCGGTCAAAGGTTTATTCTGACTCTGTCCTAGAGGCCCTGCACCTGTGTCTCTATCAAGGTCAGCCTATCTCTCCTCTGTAGTAGCTACTACAAAGGTAGTATGTCTAAGCAGTCCCTGTGCAACACTCCTCATCATGCCCTCAACTTGATCAAGTTTGTGGGTTAAATGAGGCAGTTGGGGAGAGGGGTTGGGCTTGCACCTAGGAGTTGGTGGCCCTCTCAGTGGGTTTCTCCTAGAAGCAGGTCGATCTTGGGAAGAGCCACGCCCAACACCCTAGAACTTGGTTATGTCAAAGTAGTTGACATGTAAACCGAGATGAAACTCAGCACACATTTGTTGAAGGAAGTATTGTGGAACCTCCATATTAGTGCAGGGAGGTTTATCGTAAATGTTGATGTATTTGTAAAGATATTCACTTCTATATTTTATTTCTACTTTATTGTATCCCCAACGGAGATGTATTATTCCTCCGATTGGAAGTGTCGTCATGTGTACTTGCAAGTATCACAAGTTATATTGTAAGTGTCGTAACTTATACTTAATGGGTTATTAGACCACCTTGATAGGGTCAGCCTTATATGAGTCATGTGGGTCAAAGGGTTATTAGACCACCCTAGAGGGGTTGTCCCATTCATCATTATGTTAAGTGGTTAAGTTGGGGCCGACCTAGTTGACTAAAGGTCAATTCAAGTTAGTGTATAAATAGAGAGTGTGTCTCTCTCATTTTACACATTCTATTCTTCACTCACTTTGCATTAGTGAGAGAGAGGAGGAGTGCGCACAAGTGGAGGAGGAGCATGCTGCCAAAGCTATCTATCTCTTGGGTTTGATCATTGTGATCCTTGTATTGATGCTTATTCTATCTTTGAGGAAGTTGCGGGGTTTTTCACCTTCTTGGTTTTCCCTAGTGAAATGATTTGTGTATCTTGTCTCTTATGCTTGATATGTTGTACATGTTATTCTTTCAGCTAAGATCCTAGATATATTGAATTAAATGATAAAAAACTAACATGGTACTAGAGCTAGCCTGAAGGAAGGCATGATATGTGTTGGCCCGGTTTTGCAACCAGGCTTAGTGCTATGGGCACCTGCTAACTAGTAGCAGCAGTTTCAATGGAAATAAATAACAATAAACTAATTAAACAAGACTATTCATGGATCTAAGCAAAGATATTAAGCAAATAACAAAGATAATTTAAAATCAAGAACAAGAACATATAAGAATAATAAATTTGTATTGAAAGAATGGGGCAAGCAAGTGCTTGCGGAATCAATACCTCTAATGGTGAGGTTGAATGGCTCCAAGGATGAGCAACTCCAATCTCCAATGGTCTCTTCTCCAATGTGGTTTGCAATGGCTAAAATGCTCAGGGGAGATTTCAGCAGCATAAGGATGAGATAATGGATGGATGTGAAATGAGGAGCCCCTACCACCTTTTTATAGGTTTTGGTGGTGGGAAATACCATTTGTGGTTTTGTGGAAACCAAATGGTATTGACCAACATGGTTTAGGTACTTTTCCCTCCTTTTTCCTTTTTTGAATAAAAATAATATTTTAATTCCCTTTTTAATATTTTTGGGAATTTGGACCCTTTTTTAGGGTTTTTTATGATTTTCTTGGAAAAATAATCTTTTTTAATGGAAAAAGGGGTGTACTAAGGTCTTTTGGTGACCTTTTGTTGGTTTCAGAGGCTCAGATGGTGGAAAAGTGGACAAATGGGTCATGTGAGTAAGGGAATGAGCTAGTGAGCACTTTTTAGGTGTTAACAATATGGCATTTATAAGAGTTGTTGCACTTGCGACAAATTGGAGGCTATGGTTTGATATAGAAAAAACCACACATTGTAGCACTTTCGCCATAAATCCATTTTGGCGAAGGTTCAAGATCTGAAACTTCTATAGGTCGTAGATGACATCCCCATGTACCTTTTGTCTAAAGAAAAGCATCCGATTCATTTTACTTTGTGATTTATGACCCCTACAAGTTAGGGTTTCTGCCTCTTCCACATCTCAGTCATAAACAGGTGACCTAGGAAAAAAGGTCACAACTTGGGCTAGAAAGATCCAAATGAAATTTCGTAAAATGTGACAGGTAGAGAATGGACTGTAGTTTCTCAGGTAAGTTTTTAAGATGCTGAGGTTAAACCAGTGACACGTGGAATGCTGTACAAGTTCACTTTCCTGTTTTATACCATAAATAGGTCATATTGCGACACTTGGCATAACTCTCTCTCAGAGAATCCAATTGAGGTCATACCTGTGGGGTTGGAAATATGATAGATTAAAATACCATAGGCCGAAGTGTCAGACCCTGTGGATTCGTAATTTCAGAGATGCACTAGAAACAATCAGGTGCATATTTCTATCCAAACAGAATTGGATTTTGAGCACGTTCATTCGTGGCTTGTCACTGCTACAAGAATTTAGGGCTTCGGAGAAAGTTGGAATTTTGGGAATTGGAGTCCACGGCTGAATTCTCCTCATCAAAATTGAAATTTAGAGATTGAGATTTAATTTTTTGGTTGGGCATAAGGCCAGGCTTGATCAAACCCTAGTTTGAGATTTTGATCGGAAAAGTGGAAAATTAGGGCTTTTGCAAAAGTTGAAATTTTTGAAATCTGTGACCACAGTTGGAAGCTCCTCAGAAAAATTGAAGTTTAGAACACAAGATCAAACCTTTTGGATGGATAGAAGATCGGGCTTTGTCAAACCCTAGTTCGGGATCCTGTCTATAAGATCTGGAAGTTTCAAAGGCAATTTTAAGGGGTCATATTTTGGAGATTTGAAAATTGAAGTATACCAGCTTGATCAGCTCAACAAGGTGCATCTTTTCATCCAATCAGAAGTTTGAAATTCAAAGTTTGAATTTTTAGGGTTTCTCTGACAATCCCTAATCCAGCTTCAGATCCAGTTTCACCAAATCAAAGTGGATTGGGTTAATCCTAGAAGAGGATGAATTGGACACCTACATAAGTGAAGAGATTCCAGTTCCAGAGGGAGATGAGGCTAAGACCTTACATAAGAAGTCTACAAGAAATATCGATAGGTATGACTTGAGGAGATACATGTATGTGTTGAAATCTGTTCATGATTAAGTTTATGATATGTTTGTCTTCATATATTGACGTTAGTACAATCTTGATTAATCTTAGACTTGTATTATCACCATAGTAAAAGCATGAATGCATGTGAATGATATAAGAAATTCATTGATTAGGGTTATGACACTTATGATTGTACTAATGCACTCCGGTGTTGTATGAGGTTGATGTTGTCCACTAACATGAAAGGAATATCAAGAAAGACAAATCAAGTTCTAGATCAAGAACATATGACCATGGTGACATGAAGACAAATACTCATCCATAGACATTATAGAAGCTCTACTTACGAGGTATGTATATTTTGGTTCTACAATGGTTAACTTATGAGTTATGCAGGTTACTAGCACAGGTCTTGAAGAGAACAAGAAGACATTGTTTGGGTATGTTAGACATAACTAGCAAACATGATAACCAGGTATGTTTTTCCTATATCAAGTTAGAATCCTACCTTGTGTTAGGATATTATACTTTTGTATGATTATTCTTGAAGTTAGAAGTTTACATAATCAAGGGTTTATGCATATTATGTTTCTTACTTTGATTGATGATATGACTAACTAGAAGAGTCCTATGGTAACATAAGAATATGCATGAGAAAAAGAAGTCTTCCTTGAAACCTTGAATACTAATGCTTGTTACCTATGTATGAAATTACCATGACAATACATATTTATGATTATTTAGAATCATAATATTTTGATAGTATTGAGATTATACTAATGAATGTATGATCATGTATGATATCTTGAGGTTGACACAATGATGACACTAGTGCAGACTTAAGCATGCATAGTGGTCCAGGATGGATATAAGTTCAAGGACAAGTAATCTAGGAAGCAAAGATCAAGAGGGAACACACTCCAATAGTTCCTGCAAGGAAGCAAAGATTGAGAGGGAGTCCACCCAACAACTAATTAAATATAAGTATTTGAATTATCATTTCCTATTACTTAAATGATGTTGTTCATTCATGTACATACTTATGTTCCTAGATTTAGGATATATATTTTGCATTTTAGAAAAGTTGCATTAATGAACAAGATACTACTAATATACAAGTAATGGGTAAGTGGCCTATGGTACTGTAAAACATTCCATTTCTACTTATCTAGAATGAAACCTCTTTGCTAACATGTTGGGAGTTGTGCACACTCTTAACAAATGTTCTGGTAGAGATGGAAGGCATCTAGAAAGTTACCGTGTGAATACGGGATATGGATAAATGTTGTATTGAAGCATGGGCTAAGATAATTGCATGACTATATGACATATGTATTTATGCATAAGAATGTTTTTTTTTGTTTAAACTATGAGAAGTTTCTAATCATGCAATTGAATTTCACTTGTAGGAAAGATCGCATACAATCACCTACAAAAGAAGGACAAACAACATTTCTTCCAACAACAAAGTTCAAGAAAACTATCTATTGCAGATATTGAAGATTATGAAGTTCCCAGAATTCGGGATGCAATAATGGAAGGATTCCATGATCGAGGAGTACCAGTCAATCATGTTTGGGATATGGTCCCAAGAAGAGAAGGGAAGTCTGTTGTGACTTCCCAGTGGATCTATAAGATAAAGCATGCTACAAATGGTAGCATAGAGAAATACAAGGCAAGGATTGTAGCTCGTGGCTTCTCCCAAAAAGAGGGAATAGATTATGAAGAGACTTTTTCTCTTGTAGCCAAATACAGTTCCATCAGAACAGTACTTGCTATGGCTACAGTGATGAAGTGGAAGATACACCAGATGGATGTCAAGACAGCTTTATTCAACGGTGTAGTCGAAGACGAAGTGTATGTGGAGCAACCACTCAGTTTTGAGACACATGATAGGGAGTCATATGTGTGCAGGTTGAAGAAAGCCTTGTATGGCTTGAAGCAAGCTCCTAGGACTTGGTATGGTAGGATAGACATCTTTCTATCCAGTTTGGTCTTTACCAAGAGTAAGGCAGATTCCAACCTTTACTACAAGGTTGAGGAAGGCAATCCAGTGATACTACTATTGTATGTGGATGATGCATTACTTTCTAGGTATGGAAGTGTGGCAGAGTGCAAATGGGATATTCCTTAGACAAGGCAAGTATGTAATAGAGATCCTGAAGTGGTTCGGGATGATGGACTGCAAGGCCATGGCCACACCTATGGCATCAAACCTAAATCTTTTGTGTGATGCTTCAACTGAGCCGGTTGATGTCACTATGTATCGTCAGATGATTGGGTCCTTGATGTACCTGATGAACACAAGACCATATATTTGCTTTGCGGTGAACACATTGAGCCAGTTCTTGATAGATCCCAGAGGTGTTCACCTAGTTGCTGTAAAGCATATCCTAAGGTACCTGAAGGGTACGGTTGATTATGGGATCAAGTATGATGTGAATCAAAAGTTTAACCTAGAGGGTTATGTTGATTCAGGTTGGGAAGGCAGTGCTACAGATAGCAAGAGCACTTATGGGTGTTGCTTCAGTATGGGATCAGGTGTGATCTCTTGGTTTAGCAAGAAGCAGTCCTGCGTAGCACTAAGTACAGTCGAAGCAGAGTATGTCACAGCTTGTTCGGCTAGTTGTGAGGTAGTATGGATGAGGAAGCTACTGTATGAGTTATTTGATCTTCCGTTGGATGCTACTGGTATCTTTTGTGACAACCAGAGTTGTGTGAAGCTGTCTGAGAACCCAGTGTTCAACGAAAGGTTGAAGCACATCGAGATCAAATATCACTATATCAAGGATATGGTGCAGAGAGGAGTAGTGAAGCTCCTATATGTTGCGATGGATGAGAAGATTGTAGATGTGTTAACAAAACCACTAGCCAGAGTGAAGTTTGAGTACTTCAGAGAGAGGCTTGGTGTTCTTCAGATAGAAGATACTTCGAGGAAGAAGTGATCGGACACATTTGCAGAAGCCATTCCAAGCATGGTGAGAGGAGGATCCTTCCCATGGTTGTGGATGTAAGCACTATGGGATGAGCATCAGGACGATGCTCCAGTTACTGCTTTGGATATGCATCAGGTGGATGCTTTGTATGATCAATTGGATCATGTATATGTATATGCATCAAAACGATGCAGTGATGAGTATCAAGACGATGCTCTGGATGATATGCATTAGGATGATGTAGTGACGATGATCAGAATGATCATGTGTGATGAGTATCAGGACGATGCTCTGGATGATATGCATCAGGACGATGCAGTGACGATGATCAAGATGATCATGTGATGATCATGTACATCAGGATGATGTATGGTATGATGATGATCGGGTTGATCATTAGCATCAGGATGATGCTCCGTGTGAGGATGATCAGGTGGATCATGAGTTTCAGGATGATACTTAGAAGTCGAGGATATGTGGTAGGTTGTGTGGGTAGCATGTAAAAGATCCTGGGAGATCCAATAGTTTAAGCTGTGTGCTCGTAATTAGTCCTGGGATGCTCTTTCGAGGTTTTGCTAGGGAGGCATGTAATCAATCCTGGAGATCTGATAGGTTGAGCTGTGTGCTCATTATAAGTCTTGGGATGCTCTTTAGATATCTTTTCGATCGTGCTTAGGCACGTAAACTGTTCCTGGGATACTATTTTCAGGTTTTGCCTAATCACATGTAATCAATCCTGGAGATCCGATAAGTTGAGCTGTGTGCTTGTAATAAGTCTTGGGATCCTCTTTAGAGATCTTGGCGGTCGTGCTGAGGCATGTAAACTAATCCTGGGATACTCTTTAAATGTTTTGTGAAGGGATGCATATAAGCCCTTGGAGATCTTGCCGGTTTTGCTTAGGCATGTAAACTATTCCTGGGATACTCTTGTTAAGCATTACATATGCACGTAATGAGTCCGGAGAGACCACCTCTATCAGACCACTCGTAGAGATGATGAAGACCTACAGGAGGCTAGGCCTACATACAGCATGAAAAAGGGTTGGCTATGTAGAAATTCCTATGATGAGAAGATTTATGAGATAGCACCAGTGATCAAGATGTCGAGTACATCAACAGTGATGATGATGATGCTCTGTGATCCAGTGATGATGATCCAGCTCCAGAATTGAAGACTTGTGCCTATATGTATTGCTGACTTGTGTCAAGAGAATACCTTCCTAGTTAAGAGGGAGTGTTGATGTATTTGTAACTTCGAAAGATATTCACTTGTATATTGTATTTGTACTTTATTGTATCCCCAATGGAGATGTATTATTCCTCCGATTGGAAGTGTTGTCTTGTGTACTTGCAAGTGTCGCAAGTTATATTGTAAGTGCCGTAACTTATACTTGATGGGTTATTAGACCACCTTGATGGGGTCGGCCCTGTATGAGTCATGTGGGTCAAAGGGTTATTAGACCACCCTAGAGGGGTTGGCCCAGTCAGCATTATGTTAAGTGGTTAAGTTGGGGCCGACCTAGTTGAGTAAAGGTCAAGTCAAGTTAGTGTATAAATAGAGAGTGTGTCTCTCTCATTTTACACATTCTATTCTTCACTCACTTCACATTAGTGAGAGAGAGGAGGAGTGTGCACAAGTGGAGGAGGAGCATGCTGCTAAATATATCTATCTCTTGGGTTTGATCATTCTGATCCTTATATTGATGCTTATTTTATCTTTGAGGAAGTTGTGGGTTTTTTCACCTTCTTGGTTTTCCCTGGTGAAATGTTTTGTGTCTCTTGTCTCTTGTCTCTTATGCTTGATATGTTGTACATGATATTTTTTCAGTTAAGATACTAGATCTATTGAATTAAATGATGAAAAACTAACACCATGAAGCACCTCTACATCCAATTGTCCCTCCATGGTTGGAAATGACACCAATCCATGCAGACAAATGGATTTCTAATCTTGGGTGGTTGTTGTGTTCTTGGATCGATGAACATAATGTACAATTGGGCCTTTGTAATATTCAAATCTTTTATTTCATCCTTGGAATTGCCCGTGGAATAATACTCTCACATCCTATCTCTATAATCATTCATGTCAGTCAATTGGCGATGCGCGTGGATGAGGGAATCAATTCAACTCTTAATTGAGGTGGAAAGAGACACTCAAGATTGTTCCCCAGTTTTTCTTAGATCTCAAGTGTGCACTCTCATTTCATTTACATAATATTTCAATTCATCTTGGTCAACATTTGGTTGGGGGTTTTTATTTTCTTGGGCATTTGAATTTTGTTGAGGATTTTCATTGGTTCCAGGATTAGTATTTTCTTGTGTTCCACCAGACTCCATGCTAATGTTTTGTTCATTCATTGTGTGGGTTTACAATCTACAATTGAAAATTTCTCTATTGTTCTAATAATTTGGGAATTATTGCAAATTTAAAAAACAAAAAACAATGAATTAAATGACAAAAAGAATGGAATTTACCTACCGATTGACTTGTTGATGAGTTAGTGGATGGATTTGGATCGTTGTGGAGTGCGAAGAGTGAGCTGGGTGGCTTGTAACGACGCGCACGTGGAGAAGCAGTTCTGCTCAGCTGCAAACGGTGGAATGAAAAACATTTTTCCCTTTTTTTTTAATATTTTTTAACAGGAGCATGTGCATGCATCTGAGCACACACGCGCCAAAAATGCGCATGCACAGAAGCGTGCATGTGCCCCGTTTCGATACTGAACCTAGCAGCGCGTGAGTGCTTCCTTAGGCATGTGTGCATGCACATTTTCTTCCTGCTAGCATGCCCCCATTGCAACACTTTTGGGGAGCATCTTTGTGCACCCCCCATATAATGTTTAATATAATTCTGACAAATTGTTTGAGTGCGTAGGTGAGTAGCCATCCAAAGTAAAGAATAGGAAATTGAAGAAAGATTTACAAATTATAAGTTTAAATAAAGTTGCGTTGAAGATATGTTGATTGAAGAATTAGTTGAGAAGATTTTCCTGTTATGGACTGCTAAAGAAACCAGGTTTTACTATCATTCCAAGTGTTCAAAAAATGACACTACGTAGATCAATGTTGATGAAGCAGAAGGCAGATTGTGCTATGACAGTATACCCACATCATCATGTTTTAAGAAAAATATTTGCATAAGAGTGCTTGGCATGAAGGACATTAATATTTTGGATAATGACCAGAACATTGGAGAAGAATTTGCAGCTGAAGATTTTGATAGCAGATTCAAGAACAAGAGAAAATATTGAAGCAGAAGAAGAAAGAGAAGATGAAGTTGAGGAAGACAAATAATAATGCATAATTTAAAGTGTGGCATCAACGAAGAATGAAGATATGAATTGTAATGTGTACTCTTCCTAAGCACCATAAGTCTGGTACATAAAAAAAAAAATCTTTGATGTTACTTATTTGCTACTAGAGATATTTGCATGTATTTTATTATGACAAGAAGGAGAGAAAATAAAAATGGAGAGCAATAGCTCATTGGAAACACATAAGCTAGATTAAAATCAAGAGACATCATATAATACTCCTTATTGAAGAAAATAACCTGTTAAAGGTAAGATTAATTGTGGATTATGCATTGAAGATGTAGAGAGAGAAAACCTCGATAGTTTCTATAACTAAAGTTGCAGCAAATGAATGGAATCATGAAGATATGCCAAGTCTTATGGATGATGTTAAAATCAATCCTAAACAACTTGTGGAGATATAAAAAAAATATGCATAACCAAAGTCATATTTTGAGAGTGAGTTATGAATGAATATGTTGAAGAAATGGCCTTAGAATCCATTGTTGATTTTGAAAGTATGCCACCTATAGGTGATGAATATGTTTCCATAGTCACAGTAAGGATGCACATTATGTTAAAGGATTTGTTGCAGAACCAGATAGAACCTACACTAATATACTACGACAACAATTCAACCATTGCATTGTTTCACAAGAAAACTAAGCATGTTGACACAAGTGAATTTTATTATGTGCACAACAAAGTTACAGCTCTGAAATGTTTTAATAATTTTTGTTTAATGATCCCCATTTGATCATAATTAAGGGGGAGTGTTGAAAATATTAAATATGAGCTGATTGCGTATCTAGTATGCACCGGCTCTATCAGTCACCCAGTCAGTCATTTTTTCAGATTGCAATGTCAATCAGTCAGTCTGTGTGCAAGCAAGTCGATGCACGTCTCCTTGTATTTAATCAACCGTGTACTTTTTTGCAAGTCAAGTTGTTAGGTAGATTTCAGTCAAGAATTAAATTACAGTCTTTATTGTTACTCAGTAGCTTCTGAGAGAATCCAATATCAAGTTTTTGTATATATGTAGATGTGCATTAGTGAGAGAACAACAAAGAAGAAGAGAAGAATAACAGAGAGTGAGAGTTGGATTTTAGAGAGGTAGAGTAGAAGGCTGGAGCACAAGCTCTGTATGTTAAAAATTGTAAGGAGCTAAAGCTATGCATATAAAGCATAAGTGTGTTGATATAGAATAATTCCAAGAGAACAAGTTCTATGGTTGAAGAGGAAGTGCTAAGTGGATAAATAGCTAAGAGCCCAAGCTCTGTGTATGTGAAGAACTCACGCAATATATGCAGCTGTAATTCTTATGCTATGGTAATATATATTTAAGTGTTTCCACATGTTATTTAATAAATTGACTTATGTGTGCACTTTCCTCATATTTCCCCATGTGAATGATATTCAAATTTACTTTTATGAAAGATAAAGAACATTTTGTGATTTACCTTATGAATATTTTTATATTGCATGGAAGTTTCTTCTCAATTGATTTTAAAGTGTTTCCGTGAAAAGTGAAGTTTGAAGTTACCGTGCACAAATTTAGGACATTGTCTAAACATATCGCACATAAATTTAGTTTTAAGTTTTTGGTTCATAAAAATTCACAAAAGGGTATTTACCTTGTATCTGTGCGGTAAATAACTTATATTTCAAAAATGGAGTAAAGCATTCTCTTATGATTTTACATAGTGAAAAGATTTGACATCGCAGTGAATAATCTTTTAATATTGTGGGCATGTAGAAGTGAAGTGTTCTTGACACATTTGCTGCACAACTCAAGATAAGCAAGTTTTAATGTGCAATTAAACTTAACTACTTTATGCGCAAGTTCAAGTTAGGTTTTCCATAGAGCTCCATCCATGTATTTTACTGAGCAGTGAATGTTAAGTATTGATGCATAGATAATTTCAAGAGTTTACTGATCAAAGGAAAGTTGTGCAATTCCCAAGTTCATGCAGAATAAAATATAGGTACCACACAGTAACTTCAAGTTGCACAGTGTTCCTTTGATATGGTATTAGAGATACGCAATTTTTCTTGATTTGCCAAGTATTTCACCAATTACTTCTGGTGGGATTCGACTTTCTCTGAGACCTTCTAGGGATGAAAACCCTACTACTTCATCACTAGTGTAATGGTGATAAATTTTGAAAAATAACGAGAAGCAAAATTTAAAAAAAGGCCAAAATACTGATCGAAATAGAGGAGTAATGTCGTATCTACGAGCTCAGATCTCTGACGTTGTTTTGACTAGTATTTGAAGGGAAGGGGCAGAGAATTATAGGATCAAACTGAAAATGCAAACATGAAACTAAAACATGCATACAATAGCAAGAAAATGGAAAAATGAAAATTCATAAGAATGCTTCCCTTAACACACAAAATGAACATCATAAATTAGACAATAACTAGATGCATATTTCTATTAAAAGTATGGAAAATTTTTAGCAGAGCTTCACTGCTCAGTTTTTCTTCTTCTCCTCTCGTGTTTTCTCACTCCTCTCTTTTCTTTTATAAGCATAGAAAACATATTCAAACTTACATTACAATAAAAATAAAAGGATTTTTTTTTTGTAATATCCATGATATGATCTCAGAGGATATCAACTCAAATTCAAACCTTAAAATCATAAATTTTGCAAGCAGTAACTAGTGAAGAAGGAACTAGACTAGGTCAGTGATTAACCCCCCCAAAGCTTGATTGAAGGACACATTTGGATCTGAAAAATGTATTTGGGAGTGTGCATCAGTGAGTACATCAGCATCAAGTCCAACTTCTGATTTCTAAGTACAATGTACTGGGGCCATTTATGTTTCGAACATTATCTAGGCTAAAGTCTACTCCAAGGCTTCCTAGGCACACCAGCATATGCCTACTAAACTATTCCACTTAGACTTGAAATAAACCAGAGTTGTACGATAGGTCATTAACCCCCTAATTTTATGATGGACAATAGATACTGATGATTTGGGAGGATCTGACACTGTTTGGAGGCAAAGAGAGAAAGAGCGCTATGTATGATTTCTCCACTAGCTTGTTTCTAGGTTCTTCCAAATAGACTGGGATGGTCACGAGTCCTCAATATTATGGTGTCATTATCTTTATAAATGTCTCAAGGAACCATCACGACCGACAAAACCAAAATTGAGCATACAAATACTTTTTAATTAAACAAACTGCAAAACTAGTCGAATTCGGGTGCCCAATGAGCTAGCCTTGATAATCATGGACTCAAACAACCAAATAAGGTCATGAATCTATGATTTTTGGATTGGGATGGATTATACAGGATTTTAAAAAACTACAAAAACCTTCGTAAAGTAAAATAGTTACTCTGATCTCTGTATATTGCAAATCCTGGAAAACTAGTTAATTAAAAGATGCTAAAGAGCTAGTGTTGAGAAAATTCAATCCAAATAGCTTCTATGGATATCAACTTATCCTTATAAGGACTGATATCATTCATAAGTGATTTAAAAATACAATAGAAACAATAACTCATCTTATTAAGTAAACAATAGAAGTCTCATGGCTCAGATTAAATAGAAAGTCAAGAATCTTCGATTTTACAATGAATGGAGGAGAATGCTTTGGAGGAGAATGCTTCGGACAAGAATGAGAAGGGGAGGTATAACCACTGGATCTGATCTGTAGGATAAAAATGGGATTTTTTCTTCCCATGAGAGGCACACCTGAAGACTCAAGATCCTCTCATGGGAGCATTTACCGAATCATATAGAAAAGCAAGGACGCATTCTTCACAACTGAAACCCCGAATGTAGTAAAATGGCCATAAATTGCTCATCCAGACACCCTTTTTTATGAGAAGAAAAACTATTTCCTACTGGAAACGATGCTACTGAAGCAATGGAATAGATATCAACCTCCGAAAATTCTCAGAAAGGTAGAAACCAGAACCTCCATTTCGGCTCTCCAACATTGTTCCTACTAAATTAAGGAGTTGAACTACACAACGAGAACACCAACCAATGGATCAAAATTCAGGACCTGAAATAGAATTAGTGATGAAGACTCGATTTAATCATCCTTTCATTAGAATCATGTGGCACATATCCCTAAAAGGACTAGGGGCACATCTTTCAGGTCAAAGAGGCAAAATTGCACTCAATTCAAATACCAAATGATCGAAATATGTGAAATGGATTTGTAATCCTTCTTTTATAGATTTAGGTGACTTGTTGAGCAAGTAAGATAGGCTAATGCGCCCTCATGTAGTGAATAAGGTTTCTTTTCTTTCAGATTTAGCTTTTTCCTTGCTTTCTGCTTTGCTTTTCTTTCTACTTTAGCTTTTTCCTTTCTTTCTTCTTTTCTTTGCTTTTGCTTTATCTCGTGTTTGATTATTTATCATACTTTTTTGCTTTTCTACCTCATCCTACTTTTCTACTTTGTCCTTCTTTTTCCCTGCTTTTCTTCTTTGTCCTTCTTTTTCTTAATTTTCTACTTTATCCTTCTTTTTTTATTTTGTCTTGATTTTATGCTTTGCCCTACTTTTGTCCTATTTTTTTGCTTTGTCGTGCTTTTATACTTTATTATGCTTTCTTCTCATTTTCCTACTTCCCTTGCTTTGACTGCTTTATATTTTCTTGTCTTTCAAGTTACCTCTTAGTTAACCTTATCCTCTAAGGCACACTTGTGGAGCATTATCCACTTTATTCCAAAATAAAAAGTTTTAATCAATCAAAATTACTTCTACCAAGTGCATTTAAAAATTAGGATAAAAATAAAAATAAACTTCCTAACTAATTAATGCCTTAACTTCAAAATTAACCCCAAGTGCATGGAATTTCCTCCTCAACCCGATATATTAGTTGGGGTAGGAACTCCTTCCACTAATAATCAATGAGGGAACATGATAGCCCTCCTCTCCCAAGATTACTTTTCCTCAGGAAATAATCAAATCCAACCCAACTAAGAATCATGAGCCATCATGCTTCTGTTGCACCACTACGCTTATAAACTGCTCATGAAATCTCCCAACTAATTTTTCTATTACCATCCAACCATGCACTTAGTGTGGAGACCAATCAAAACTGATACCAGGATCCCAATTGATCCTCAAGAATACAAGGTGAAATATATATTCTCTTATGCAATGCATACGAATCACATGGAAGTCATCATAACACCCTGTAATAAAAACACAATTCCATCCAAAAATATGTTTCACATGTAGGAAACCATCAACATATACTACCAAGATGAACCCTTGGAGAAGAGAGGGTGCTTGTTGGATCAATCCAACCAACCAAAATGTGCTCCCAATGAGCTTCCAATGATCAACAATGCATGGGTCCCACTGCTTGTGCACCCTCCTAATGCACAATATCATCAAGAACCAATCTACAAAGTATGGGATGCCAGGGTCCCAACACTTGTGCACCCCAACAATATATAGTGTGAACACATATAAATCAGAATGTGGGATTCCCATGTCCTCATGCTTGTGCATTTCTATCACGAAAAATGTATCCCAAAACAATACCTCAAAGTAGGAGGTGTACAATATCCTCCAAATTATTTCAACCAAGTGTGGAATTCCAGGATCCCATAACTAGCATATCCTGTCAATGAGCAAAGTAACAAAAAAAATTTCATCAAGGTGGGGGATGCCAGGATCCCACTCTCTAATGAGAATCCTCCGAAACATCATAAGTACAAAATATAGATCATCAAATTACATATCAACATCATACAAATGTACATCAATAAGGTGCCTCACCAAATGTTCATGAAAGTGCTTGTCCATCCAAGCAAGTAGACCACCACTTTCCAAGTGCACACAAGTATCAAGTGAGCAATCAAATATGATCCAATGACATAGGTGAGGATACCATGTCCTATAGTTCTTCTCCAAAAGAATGTAAGAAGCTTCAAAATAATCATCCATGTTTTCTTTCATTCAAGAAGTGAATGAAGAACCTCCACCAAAATTTGAACCAAGTAAGGACCAAAGAAAGCAACGATAGTTCAAGTGGCTCAAAGAAGTCTAATCAATACATCGATGAATATGTATATCATCAAGAAATAACAAAGGATGTTGCTTCCAATAAGCATGTGCTCCAACCATATATCTCTTCACCCAAGTATTGGATAAAGTTCCTCCTACATCAAATGAACTAAGCAAGGAGCAAGGAAAATCATGAGTCTTCAAGTGACTCAAGTGAACATCATAGATGCATCCATGTATGTGAGAGTAATCAAATTAGAGAAATGGATACTTATGTTAAAAAAGAGAATGTGGTGTAATCATCATAGAGTCATCATGTAGTGTAGGGGTCTCACATTCCTCATATGGAACCAATAAAAAGAAACATTTCACCCATACCTCATTAGGATGAGTGTTGCAAAATGTGGAAGTATGGGATGTAGGAGAATGAACCAACTCACCCGATTGATCAAGATGTGCGAAAGTTTCATCTTGTGAAGGAACCATAGGGGTAGGATCATGCACCTCCCTCAAAAGTGCAAAAGTATCCTCATAGGTTGGTTCCAAGGTAGTGGAATCATGCACTTCTTCAAAAAGTGTCTAACCATCATTAAGAGGCAACCCAAGTTCCTCTTCCATTGTAACAAGTGCTTGGTTCTCATCAAGCTCATTTTCAAAGAACATCAAGCACATGCCAATTTCCATGTTTCTCATGATCCATCATGTCATGAGAATTCACCAAGAAATATACCATATGACAATATGAAACATAGGAGGAATAACACGTATCTTGCAACCTCTCAAGAAGTTGCTCATTTTGAATTTTGAGCTTATGAATATCCTCATTATTATTCGTCAAGTATTCCTCATGAAACCATTCATTAAGCTCAACCAAATTGTTTCTATAAAAAAGAAAAGACATTAAATGTCACGTACCCGAAATTTCATAAAATTTAAAATTTTTCTAAGTGCCTAAAAATGCCACTTAAATTTATGCGGAACCATAAAGTGTGGGTTTGATTTCTTTAAATACTGCTTTATTACTGTTTACAAATGTCGTTATACTAATCAAGGAAAAGATATACGTTTTAATTTCAACCAAATAAATTCTAAACTTGATAAGTCAACCAATTCTTAAATCTTGCGGAAAACACAAGAACTTCATTATGTCTTAATATGCATCTTTAGAAATAAATACTTCTTTCAATAAAACAATGGTAATAACACCATCATAATCATAAGCGAAACATTTATCAACAACCAACCTTGTATATGAATCGTATACATCAAGTAATCATAAAACCATCATAATCATAAGCGAAACATTTTATCAACAACCAACCTGGTATATGAATCGTATACATCAAGTAATCATAACATTTTTAAGGGCAGAAAACAAGCACTCATACATAAGATACATTGAGAAACACCATAGGAACACAAGAGACGAAATATAACGTGGTTCACCCGTACACAGGCTAGTCCACAAAAGGTGTGTGCATCTTTTATTATTAGGCCAAAAAGGGTAATAAGATTACAACAAGCAACCTAGTTGCTGTAACACGATTCCTTCTTCTTCTATCAAGCCTCTATCACATAGAGCTTTTTCATGAATCAACCAAAAGTATAAAATACCTTAATTTGGAATTCTAAATAACTTCAAAATAATAAATAGCCTTAAAAAGATATAAGGTTAAAAGAGAACCTTAACTAAGGAATCATTCCACTCTAACATAAAGTTTTGACCAATAAATCGAAGGAACATTTCGAACCTCCCACATCTTAAACAAGTACAGACCAATCGCTAGTTTAAATATTGGCATTCAATGAAATCACTACAGAGATATCATTCTTTATACTGGATTCACACTGACATTATGAAATTATGCAACATCATTTATCAATCAAAATCCAACATACCTAACATATATAATAAAACAAACTTAGTTTGTAGGGATCGAGCTAACCATAGGAAACCTGGAAGGATTTCCTTTCCAAATCCTCTACGCCATCGAAATTATGTAGATAAAAGAGTCAGCATATATCTATGAAATAACGTAACTGAAACCAAGTAGATATGGTTTTACTCTTGCTATTATAAGACAAGAGGGCTCGAACTCCTATATATAATAATATTCAAACTTTACTTACTTACAAAACCTTCGTAAATGAAAAGTCCCAAGCGTAACTTAAGTGTATACAAATATCTAAATTACTCCTAGAAAAGGGTGGACACTCATGAGCGACTCGCTCGGCTTGTGGTACGAGTTGTAAACTTCATTAAACTAATAGTATACACATCGCATGATCCTGGGTGGTTACAATCCATATTCACTTAGAGTTCCACAGGCTGGACGCTACTCCAATTATGCCGAGATCGAGATTAAGAAAATAAGAAGTATATATATAAAAAAATAAATTCTAATATCTTTGTTCACACAGAGGTCCGCTGGCTGGACACTACCCTAATCATGCCGACATCACTTTAATAAAAGCAGAAGTATTATAACAAATACAACCATCTCTGTTCACACAGAGATCCATAGAATGGACGCTACCTTTATCATACCAAGATCAAGTTGAATAAAGGCAAAAGTATTAAAATAAATACAACCATCTCTTCTCCCACAAAGATCGGCAGGCTGGACGCTACCCTAATCATATTGATCACGCATCATGCATGGATTGGAGAGAAAAACTCATTCCCCAATTTAGCAACAAGATCTAGAAGCACAAACGTATTAACCAATGCCAATACAGAAATCTATCCAGCAAAAAAATAAGACTGGAACAGATCCCATTCTAGGAGATCATCCATATATAACCCATCTAAACATCTATCAAAACTTTATGCATTGGTTGATACTCTTGAAGTAATCACCCAACCTTTGCGTTTTCAACACACAGTAGACAAGGGAAGGTGTGGTCGACTTCCTCAAAGGAGGATTTAACTACTAGTTTCACAATTTAAACGCCTCTACAAGATCATTACCTGATCGATAGTCCGATCTGAGTGCAGGATTAAATCTATGTTCTTTTATTTGGATAATGAAATAGTAAATGGGTACTAGATCTATCCACACAAAGTCCACGCCGATAGGAAGATGTAATTTACACCACAGAATAACTCTTTGTATACTTACTGAGTTATGAGAAAGCTGTCCACGCCGATGGGTATCTATCAATCAAGTAAGAAAAAATATAGTTAGATCCCGAGTGTCACTCATTCAAGGCCATCGCGTCGACTCATTGAGAGTGGATGAGTGGCATAAGACCTGCACGAGTCCTTCCACAGAGATCATCATTCACTTGCTGAGATCGAACTCATTCATTCGCTGTACTACGGTAGGGTTCTCAGGCATTCATCAATATAGGCATGCAGAGATAACACTTAACAGAAAATTCATCTAACCTTCACTGTTTCCGTACGTCACGAATCTATTACTACTGCGTAATCTCTTAAAATAACCCAACTAAAGGAGCAATGCAATTATGCGTCCATCCTAACTGTACTTGCAGTTAAATTAAAATGCATACGTTGTTCTCAATGGAAAAGATGCCAAGTTCGCATCTGTCTTAATCTAAACTTCTGTCGAAGCATTAGCAGATCCGGGGTTTAAATAGATACGTTGCTCTCAATGGAAAAGATGCATAGTTCGCATCTGTCTTAAATATAAACTTCTGTTGAAGCATTAGCAGATCCAGGTTTTAAATAGATACGTTGCTCTCAATGGGAAAAGATGCATAGTTCGCATCTGTCTTAAATCTAAACTTCTGTCGAAGCATTAGCAGATCCGGGGTTTAAATAGATACGTTGCTCTCAATTGAAAAGATGCATAGTTCGCATCTGTCTTAAATCTAAACTTCTGTCGAAGCATTAGCAGATCCAGGGTTTAAATAGATACGTTGCTCTCAATGGGAAAAGATGCATAGTTCGCATCTGTCTTAAATCTAAACTTCTGTCGAAGCATTAGCAGATCCAGGGTTTAAATACATACGTTGTTCTTAAAGGAAAAGATGCAGAGTTCGCATCTATCTTAATCTAAACTTCTGTCGAAGCATTAGCAGATCCAGGGTTTAAATACATACGTTGCTCTCAAAGGAAAAGATGCAGAGTTCGCATCTATCTTAATCTAAACTTCTGTCGAAGCATTCACAAAAGGATATCAACAAGCAGAACCATCATATATATGTATAAACCATTACATATGCACGATGTTCAGAAGGAGAACAGTAAATATATCGCAAACCACAACACATTTATCCCATATGCCCTATACATAACGGAATCCAGCGTATACGCAGATGGAGGAAAATAACATAGACAAACTTACCTCCAAGAAATCTAAATCTAAGATATATTCCCTGATGGTTAACTGGGCGCATCCATTCCTCCTTATGCCATAGCGATCAGAGAACATTATGATTGCAGGTCGCAGAACCCCCTCCTTGGAATAACCACCCCCTTTTAAAAAAAAAACAGTGAAATGGTCACGTTGGAGAACTCGCCCTGAGGTTCACCCTCGGGTCTCCTCATGGTGGTGACAAGTGGCCTCTTAAACTGAAACAACACACACTTGTCCATCTAAAATAAATTAGGCGACAAACCGACGCCGACTTCTTCCCCGATTAGTAGGTAGAAAAGAAAGCTACGGGACAAACCGGCGCTGATTTCTCCCCTAGATGCTCACGTAGAAGGGAAAATAAAACCCTAACCTTTCTATTTAGCAACCATACTTAAAATAAGTAATGAATATATATTCATATTTTAAAGTTATTTCATCTCAACACTTTTCCTTTGAAATGAAAATACTCTATAGTCAATATAGCTTCATAATTCTTAATTCTTAGAGATAAATTCTATAGTTCCTTCATCATGACAAACAAACCTTTATAGATGACCCTTTTCAATTTATTTTTATCATCTATATATATATTATATGTGTATATACCTCTATCATAATATATTTCATTTATAATATGGCATCTACACATTGTGAGGTATATATATATATATATATATATATATATATATATATATATATATAAGGATAATTCTCAATCATAGCATTTTGCCTAAATACCATGATATCCTCTTCGCGGAACTAAGGTGACTATTGCATATAGCACCTTATTTATTAATTTCTTTAGGCTTGTTTTCTTGTCTTCAGACCTTGTAGATAACTCTCGGACATTCCATGCCAAAGCTAATTATCTTATCTACTATTATGGCTTAAACATATAAGAGTCTAAAAAAAAACTAGGCCATAATATATTAGTGAGATACTTATGGTGAATAGAAATAGTGACGACCCTTTATCTTCATGCTTAAGGTGATACGTAAGACTACGGTATCAAATCATGGTCTCCCAACCATTCCTCACCAGAACAAGTATACATTTATTATTATTTATTTATTTATTTATTTATTTTAAATTCTGATAAAGATAAAAGGAGGGATATTACATTAAATTTAGTACCTTTAATGTTGCACATTTCTCTTTGAATATTCTCCATGTCATCAAGGAAGGATGGTTCCTCCAATGAAGAGACTCTCCAACAAGAATTAGATACCAATGCTTAAGTTCCATGGAGTATGCTAAGGGCCTCATAGATCTTCCTTTCATTCATCCTCAAAGACCCTTCAATGAAGGATGGTTCATGATAGCGAGCCTCCTCTTCTTCTTTTTTCTTGGGATCAACTTCACATGGAATCTCAAGTGGTGACTGGGAAGATTATCTTGGTTCATATTTTTTGTCCACAAGGTCTTCTTCTTCATTATCCATGGAGTTGGGACTTGCAGCAAGCTCATCAAGGATGATCTCTATGTCACCAATATAGATATGAGAGCATCCATCAGTAGATGTCTCCTCAAAAATTAGGCACCCATCAATAGGTACCTCTTCATAGCATCAATCAAGAGATGCTTCTTCATGCTTACAACCCTCCTCAGTAAGGATTGTACCTTCATCTTCTTCAGATGGTTGACTTGTACTTTGTTTTTTATCCTTCAAGTGAATTGATGTATCTTAATCCTCTATTGTCTTAGAATCAGAATTCTTGGAGATTTTGTTTGAAAAGAATCTGAAAAGTCTCTTCATGCTAGAAACAATGGCATCCAATGAGGCTTCACTTCCGATTGCTCTTTCTTCTTCTTTGATTTGAGTAGTATAACAACTTAATTTGCTGCTCTTCAATGATTCCTCATCTACATTCTTAGGATCAAATACAAATAAAAATTTAATTCATTCAGACATGAATTAAAAATACAATAGCAACAAGAACTCAGATTATTAATTAAACAATAGAAGTCTCATGGCTCAGATTACATAGAAAGTCAAGAATCTTGGATTTTACAATGAATGGAGGAGAATGCTTCATACAAGAATGAGGAGGGGAGGTATAACCACTAGATATGATCTGTAGTATGACCATGGGATTTTGGATTCTCATGAGAGGGCCATCAATATTCAGTATCTTCTCATGGGCGCATTCACCAAACCATACAGAAAAGCAAGGACACGTTCTTCATAGCTGGAACCCCATATCTAGTAAAATGGCCATAATTTGCTCATCCGGACACCATGTTTTATGAGAAAAAAAGTGTTTCCTACTATAAATGATGCTACGGATGCAATGGAATAGGTATAAACATCCAAAAATGATCAAAAAGGTTGAAACCAGAACCTCCATTTTGTCCCTCCAAGAATGTTCCTACTGAATGAAGAAGTTGAACCACACAACGAGAACACCAACCAATGGATCAAACATCAGGACCTACAATATTAGAATCAATGATGAAGAATGCATGTCATCATCCCTTTAGTAGAAGCATGGGGCACATCTCACAGCTAGGACTAGGGGCACATCTCCTAGGTCAAAGAAGCAAAATTGCACTTAATTCAAATCACAAATGATCAAAAGATGTGAAATGGAGTTAGAATCCTTATTTTATATATTGAGGTGACTTGTTGAGCAAGTAAGATGGGCTAATTTTCTCTCATGGAGTGCATAAGGTTTCTTTGTTTTATGCTTTAGCTTTTTCCTTGCTTTCTGCTTTAGCTTTTTCCTTGCTTTTTCCTTGATTTTGTTTTCTTATTTTACTTTTTCTTTGTCCTACTTTTGCTTTTATATCCTGTTTTTTCCTTATTTTCTACCTTATCTTGATTTTCTGCTTTGTCCTGCTTTTTCCCCGGTTTTTTGTCGTACCCTGCTTTTCTGCTTTGTCCTATTTTTTCTAGCTTTTCTGCTTTATCCTACTTTTCTGTCTTTGTCTTGCTTTCCTTCTTTGTTCTGTTTTTCTGCTTTGTCTTGCTTTTGTCCTACTTTTGTGCTTTATTCTGCTTTGTTCTCATTTTGGAATTTTTTCCTTTCTTTGATTGCTTTATCTTTTCTTGTCTTGCAAGTTACTTCTTAGTCAACATTATCCTCTAAGGCACACTTGTGGAGCATTATCCACTTTATTCCAAAATAAAAATATCTAATTAATAAAAAATACTTCTACCAAGTGCATTTCAAACTTAGGATAAAAATAAAATTAAACTTCCTAACTAATTAATTCCTTAACTTCAGAAGTAACGCCAAGTGCATGAGATTTCCTCCTCAACCCAAGGTATTGGTTGGGATAGGAACTCCTTCCACTAATCATCAATGAGGGAACATGATATTTTTCTAAACACAGAGAGAATGTCAGAAATCAGATATGAACATTCCATTTAATGAGAATATTTTCTCCTTTCCTAAAATCAACTATTGTCGCATTTATCAAAAATCAGATCTTAATGTTGGTAGTTGAGATTATATTTTCAACAGCCCCCCTTAGTCTCAACTAGCTAACATTCTTCTAAAAAAATTATATTTAATGTAAAAAACTATTAGTTGTCATTTCCGAGGTTGTCATTTTCATTTCTCTTTCATTTTCATTTCTAGTGATGCAATTCTTTATATAATATTCAACAGAGACACCCAAACAGCTCCTCAAATTTCCAAATGCATATTTTCCCAATGGTTTAGTGAAAATATCAGATAATTGATCTTCCTACAAAACTATAAACATATTTATTTGTTATTAACTAGCTCTCTTATAAAATGATATCAGGATGCATTTAAGCACAACAAGATATGACAACCATGAAATGAATGTCGATTGTACACTTGTTACATTCGAGTTAATCTTGTTGATCCACTCAAGGAAGTCCAAAATCTTAAATAATATCTAAACTCCTATCTGCGTAATAAATAATATCTAGTATATATGTGCTTTCTTATTTTATGAAAAACATGATTTTTGGAAAATGCAATTGATGAGTTATTATCACAATAAATCATTGTTGCTTCATCTTGTTCATGCATCAAATCATCTAGCATTATTCTCATCCATATAGCTTGACATGATGCTACTGTGGCTACCACATACTTTGGTTTTTTTGAAGAAAGAGTGACAATGGGTTATTTATTTGAAGCCCATGATACAAACCCTGTTCCAAAATGAAAAACATAACCAAAGGTACTTTTCCTATCATCAATGCTGCTAGCACAATCATTGTCCATGTATCCAATGAGTTTGAACTCATGTACATCTGAATATAAAATTCCATAGTTTTTAGTTTTATAGACATACCTTAATATCATTTTTCCAACTTTCCAATGGGAGTGTTTTTGAGACTCCATGAACCTTTATATAAGGCTCACACCATACATGATATCATGCCCTGTGACCATCAAATACAAGAGAATACCAACTAATATTTTAAACAATCTAGGATCAACAAATGACCCATCATCTTCTTTTCTTAATTTCAACCCTATTACAACTGCTCATTTCTTAACTTCTATTCCCAAAAATTATTTCATGAGACAAAGGTCAGTCATCTAAAACTCTTTCATAACGGAACTTTTCTTAGAGGAATTTATAGAAAGGTCCCCTGTAAAAATCATGTAATCTACATAAGTACAAACAATCAACATTTTACCTTTTCCATCCATCTTGATGTATAAAACAGGTTCATTGTTGTACCTACTTAAACCATTCTTAATTAAATAAGAATAAATCTGGCTGTACCATGCTCTAGGATCTTGCTTGAGTCCATAGAGCACCATTTTTATCTTGTATACATTGTCTTCATGACCTGAAATTTCATATCCTTCTGGTTGCTCCACATAAACTTCCTCTTCAAGAAAACAATTTAAAAATGCAGATTTTACATCCATTTGAGAAACAAACAACTTGTTTTTGGATACAATGGCTAAAACACTTCTTACCATATCCAAGTGAGCTATTGGGGGAAATGTTTCATTGTTATCAATACCAGGCCGGTTGAGTGAAACATCTAGCAACCAACCTTTCCTTATTCTTTAGCAAATTTCCATCAATTCCATGCTTTGTTTTGTAAATCCATTTTACACTTATGACGTCCTTTCCTTGCAAATGATCCACCAACTCCCAAGTGCTATTCTTTTCAATAGCTTCAATCTCTTTATCTGTGGTTTCAACCCATGCTTCATCCTTTATTGCTTCATCAAAAGACATTGGATAAGTAGATGCTAAAAATAAAGCAAAAACATAAAAACAATTTGATTTGTCTACATTAAAATTAGATTCATAAATATCTCTTAAACTCCTTCTTTTTGCTGCACTAAACTTGTCAATGTAGGATTCGATGAACTGCTGCTATCATTTGAGTTTGATGGAATTTCTAATGGCATTATGGTTGGTGTTCCTTGTGGATTATTATGTATAGGCGAATAATTTAGATTTCTTGAAGATCTTCTTGTTGTAGAAGGAGGTGTAGCTTGTGCTACAACTTGTGTTGCATGTCTGTGAGTGGAAGGAGGTACTTCTTGAGGAATATCATGTTGTTCTAACACTTCGTCATTCATATCATCACGTGGATCATATGTTGCTATACTTATTATTTTTCTACACTTCCATCCCATACTTCATTCTCAACAAACTATACATCTCCGATTATAAATTTTCTAGTATTTAGATTAAACAACTTGTAAGATTTTGTATCTTCTAAATAACCAACAAAAATACACTTCTCACCTTTGTTATCAAAATTATTTCTCATCTATTTAGGAACATGAGCATATGCAATGCAGCCAAATACTTTGAATTGTCCAAATTTATGCTTTCTATCACTCCAAGTCTCTTGAGGAATCACATTCCTTACACTTTTAGTTGGACATCTATTTAAAATATAAACAATAGTTTCTATTGCTTCAACCCAATACTCATTTGGTAAATGCTTTGACTTCAATGTACGCCTATCCATTTCCATGTTGATTCTATTTTTTCTTTCATCCACACCATTTTGTTGAGGTGTGTAGCAGGCGGTAATTTGTTTGTGAATACCATGTTGTCTGCAAAATTTCAGAAAAGCATTAGAAATATATTCACCACCTCTATTAGTTCTTAATAGCTTGATGTTGTAACCACTTTGCTTCTCTACAAGAGACTAGAATTCATGAAAGAATCCGAAGGCATTATATTTATGCCTCAAAAAGTAGACCCATGTCTTCCTTTTATAGTCATAAATGAAAGTTAGAAAATATGTACAACCTCCAATGGAAGAACTTTGCATTTTCCCACACATGTCATAGTGAATAATCTCAAGAGGTGCACGAGCTCTTGTTTATTTTCCAATAAGGAAAGTATCCCCAAAATGCACCCTTCACATTCTATTTCTGGTTTTTGAATCAATGGTAAACCTTTAACCATATTCTTTCTATGCAACAAACTCACCCACCCAAAGTTTAAATGACCAAATCTCAAATTCCATAAACAAGATTCATTCTTTACAACTGAATAAAAAGTTGTTTGAACAATTACACTACCATTTTGTTCATTTCTAGTTCCAATTTCTTCTTTTTTGGTGCTAGCTTGTTCATTTCCAGAGCTAGCTTGAGAGACATTTATCATAGGACCATTTTGAGAATTTTCAGCCTTGAAGGCTACTCCAACTTGTTTATTTTTTGATATATGATGAGCTTCGGTTGCTTTTCTTTTGATATTAGGTTTCAACCTTAAAGGAGACATTATATTTCTTGTCATTTGTACCTTTTCTATCATTTGAGTACTAGGTCCTTTGTCAACAATAACACATTCATTATCCTCCATATAAATTCTATATCATTTTTGCACTAACTGACCAATACTCATCAGATTATGCTTCAATCCAACAACATAAAAAAATCCTATCAACTAACTATCCTATCAAACTATTGAAAAGAAATCTTAAACAGATCGAATGATTTCACTCTATGTATACTTAAAAGTCACCCTGCAAGTTCATGAATTAGGATTTGCTGAATATTCTCACAATGTTGAGATAACAATATGCTCTTAATGTTAAACTATTGAGCAAATAAATCACAATACCTATTGACAGTAATCATCAGATTGTATGAATTCATTTAGTACACCCTAGCAACGAAACTCAAATAAAACCAAATTATTCTACCGGTTACTGAAATGATCAGAATTTTCAGGAATCAATCAATATTTGGTTACTGTCAACAGAATATTGTCATAATCATTCAGAGCAATAACAAAACTAAGCAGGTGAGGGTCCTCTTATACTTTAAAGGTCATATAAAATAATCTAAGAACTCACAATTAACCTACAAGCATCAATTAAATTTGTATCACTACTCGTTCCTTAGACATTCGCTTTATGGACCAAGATTTGCAGCATAATTATAAACTAAAATTTTTTTACTGAGATGAATCTGCAGCAAAAATAAAATATTTTCTACTACCTAAGAATATTGAAATAAATAAAGCAAATCAGCATTCGAACTCTAGATAAATCTTAAACAGTTTATACTAATAAAATGCATTCACACACCATACCTACAATTCTAAGACTACAAGTTTGACTCATAATAGGGGGGCCTCCTAACTAAGCACACTGCATTACATGAGCTCAATAAATAATCAAAACAACAAAGTATTCATTAAGTATAATAAAAAGTACAATACGAGTTTGAACTCTTTGATGCTTGGTATACAAAATAATGATCTCTAAGCTAACCCCCATTCGTGACTGTTTTAGAATATATATGAGTTCATACATGATCAGTGATAATGGTGATACAATTGTGGATCTCAATTTCCTAGAATAGAAATAAGATAATAGACAAAGAGATCATTAATTATAATATTTGATTTCATGCTTGCCAACATGAAATTGCAACTAAATCATAGTGATGTATGATTCCTTCATTATTTCTAACAAACCTAGTCAGCCATGGCATTGAAGATCTTGTTGCAGATGAGGTGCATATTAGGGAATGTATCCATCCTCTATTTGGATTTAAATTCTCCTTGAATGTATTTGAGTGTTACATGCATTAATTCCTCCGATTCTGGTAGTCTGCGCTGTGAAAACTCGTGTTGCAAAATTACTGGAACACCCAACTCCGATAGCCAGTAACCCTAGATTCAAAAGGATAGGTGCTCCAATCCCATAGGAGTTAGTCCAATAACCTCATAATTAAAAATAGGAAACAAAACATCATAAATCGAGTTTAATTAAGCATATTTACCTTAGATGAAAGAGGTGATGATAGAACCATGTAACATAGGGGAAATATAAAGGTATGGAAGAAAAAGGTAATCAAATAGAAGGTAATAACTATAAAAGGATAGCCACCATAAGTGTAGAAACTGCTAAAAAATGAGGCCTATTATCTCCCCCAGGCCTAGTCCTTTGCATGTTCTTGTGCAATATGTCCCTCTGTAGGTTCCTTATGGGCCTCTTGTTCTCTTGCTACATCTGCATTTTCTACCAAAAGATCGATTTTAGTGGAGACATATTGTACGTGACGATGTTTCTTCTACAACAAATTAATCTTCAGTATCTAGTTGTAGCCTCTCAAAGTATCCCTTTGGTGATACCATTTTCTTTTCTTCCTAAAAATAATATTACATTCATTGTCTTTCTTCTTAAATTTTGCTCTGAGAGTAACATTTTCCCTCTTCAGATAGTCGTCTAGCACCTTATATTCCTTCAATTTTATTTTGAGCTTCGTTATCTTCTTGCTCCCCTTTTTCTTTGGAATTTCTTGATGGTCTTCGGCAGGAATCCTCTATTCCAGCACCAGTTTGTCCTCCTCTAAATCTGAATACGGTAAATTTAGTGGGTTTCCTTATGACTTAGGAACTAACTCTTCTACAGCCTTATAAGCTTTAACTCCTTCTTCGAGTGTGATGTCAATGAAATGATAAGAACCCATATTATCATTATGTGGTAATTCCTTCAAGGATTCAATAGAATCCTTGATAGTAGATTGTAATAGGGGTTCTTCTATCTTATCTAGTTTTGTGTCTAAAGAGGGTAATTCAAAAATACAATCATTAAAAGCTTCAAATTTTTCATCCTTATGAATTGTGGAGGTCGGTTCTAACATTTTCTCCTCCTACTTGGACTCTGTCTCATTCTTCTGATGTTCATTATTCATTTCCCAGGAAGGAGTCAAACTGTTTATGACCACTAGCTCATCCTCATTGGGATCCTTATCCTACCAAAGCAATTTTCTAACTCGACTCCTAGTAACTCTCATGGTTATGTCTGGTGTTTTCAATTCTTCCTTCATCTCAATTCTCTTTTTCCTAGGAATCCTACCCTTGATATAAGATTCCCTTTTGACACCTTCCATTTTTGGAGACATACCTGTAATATCCACAAATGCTTCCTTTGAAACCCTGTTAGAGGAGAAACTCCAAAATTTCCTATCGGCATTAACGAGCCTCCTGGTTCCTCTAGCCTTTCATCCTCATAGGGTGTCTTAACTAATTTCATCAGGTTTGAATCTATTTCCTTCATAGGGATAGATTGTGCAATATCATGGTCTTGAATTTCAACATCTATTTCTTCTTGTCGAACTTCAAAGACAGAAACAACCCCATCTGCTGCAACTTGTTCTACAACTTGAAAATTACCCTTCTTATCGTCGCATTTTCTATGATTGGGAGTTTGGGATTCCTTACTCTATCCTCCCGAGGTACTCATGAAAAATACTTTAGGGGAACCTTGTTCCTCCATGACTTCCACAGTTCTACCCAAAGTTCCTTCTTTTTCAACTCATTTCCTCTTTTTCTTCTAAGGTATCTCATCACACTATGAAGGTTCATTTGCTTGGCCGGAGGGGGCTGACTCAAAAATATATTTCTTAAAACCTCCACATAAGAGGAAATACCTCCAAGTCTGACCATTTTTCTTCAATTATTCCTCAATCAACAACCTAATAAGCCCATGGTGAAATAGACTAGTTTATGAATTATGAGGGTGCAGTTGGACATGGGTCGCCATTTTTTATTGGATTCTAAATAGGAGGTGAGGTATATTCAATTTTTTAACTCCATTGAAATGTAGAAGAAGTCGAAGGTGGTATTGAAATGTAATGGTGCACCTACCTTCGTAAGTAAAGTACTTCTGAACGGAAAGTATGTGCCCTTACCATCATCTTTCAATTAGACTAACACTTGTTGGAATTGAATGCTTGGACCTCTTCATGATTTCCCCATATCAAAGTGGCTGAGGTCAGATCTGAATCAACGTCTTTTAATGATGATGCTACTTCTTACTAATGTTGACTCATTAGATGATCTTGATACTGTGCCCTTCTAGTTTTGACTCATAAGATGATGTCACTACCAAATTTGAGAAGAAAATATCATGATAGCTCAGTTTGGAGCATACTCCCTCTTATGAATTGGATGCTTCTCTGCATTGTCCAGAAATTTCCAGTTAGTACCAATCGGAAGCAAATTTTCAAAATACATTTCATCCATGTCGGTTTTCGATGGCATGACTGAAACAATTCCTTTTATGAACAAGAAAGCTTGGCAGAACCGAAAGAATGACTTCCACAAGAGTACTTTGGTAATTATCTATCCTGAAAGATGGAATTCTCGTAGTCTGACAGGCATGAGGAAGATACTATGGTGTTACAGGAAGAGGATGTTCCTGTAATTCATAACCCTGAGGATTGTGCTAAAATAATACTGGAATGAAGGGTTCCAATAATCTCCTTATTCTACTTTATCCTTGTGTTTCCTACGGAATGAAATATACTGGAAAACTGAAGGTAGATTGGGGTCGTTATGCAGTCAGTGACTTCCTCATTTGTTCTATATTTGCTACCATTCTAAACTTCTACATATCCTGCTTTATTGTCATCTTACCAAATTGAAGCATTTATTTTCTCTCTGCCAGATCATCAAGATGAAGACAAAGGTAGTATTGTTCCCTATCTTCTTCATTGCATATTTTTTTTCCCATGGGTATCTGATCTCTTGATACTAGTCAAGCTTGTTTCTGATAGAGGCATGGATGTATACAGAATAATTTTACATATGCCTTCTTCAATCAATCAAACCTACCTCGGGAGTTGACTTGTCTTGTCTAAACATCATACATTCTCCACTACATCCTTGATCGTCTTCAAAGACTGAAGGCACATCAAGCTGCTACAATTTACAATTTTAATAGTTTTTTCATGATGCCAAACCTATCCCTGCCATTATTTTTGCTCAACTGATTGTACCTTTGATGATAAGTTGCTACTACTGCAATGATATACTCTCCTATAACTGTATTCAAAATCAATATTTCCATTCTATTGTAATATTTATGTAGTCTTCATTTCCTCCCCCGTTCTATGTAATATCATTGCAAATGAAAGATAAGATGATGTCAAATGTACAAGAGACAAATTGGATTACCTTCTTTTAATGAGTGCCATTAACCAATGTGGGGTTCACCACTGTTAATGAAAATGGAAACCAAGGAACACTTGATGCATCCTAATAGGTGTGAATGAATCGGCTGATGTCAAACCCCCTATAGGATCCAATAGTCAGGAGGTGTTAATGCATCCCCACTATTGTTGGAGAGATGGTCTATCATTGAGGTATATAGACCTCAAGGTATCATATGAGCTCTAACCTAGAACCTAGATAATGTGCTGTAGTCGATGGGTCTAGACTGGTTGAATGGAAGGCCTTGATGTAGGGCCTCCATCAATCCAAATTGAGCAAGAACATAAATTTTATTTGAAAGAAAGACTTAACTAGGAACCTCACAAACAAAAATAGTGATACGATTCTGCTATCCTCTAGATTTTTCTCAATCCTAGGCCTACAAATACTCATTGTTTTTCATCTTTAGGGAGTCTTAAAATGATTAAGGAGACTCCAGGGGGTATATTTCTCATGTTTGATAACCAAGCACGACAAATATTTAATAGTAAGCTTGGAATAGTTCCATTTATGTAAGTAGTCTATTGAGGCCGGATAAAGAGATAAACCTACACTTAGTGGAGGTCCATCCACATGCTTTAATTAGCATCATAATAACAGAGCAAACTCAACTTTATTAGTTAGCAAAAAAAAATTGTGCTTTTATAATTTTTTCTTTCTTTTTTAGTTAATTTGATTCAAACCATTATTGAAAATTTTAAAAAGGAGGAGCAGGGGGAGGAGGATTACCTTCCTTAATCACCACTTCCATCTCATTATGTTGCATCATGCTCAAAATAAATTATCCCTTTGGCATGGGCTTATGATACAGTTTCAATCTATGCTTATTCACTAAGAAAGAAGTCTGATTGTCATCAATGGTCATAATCCACACTGATCCATTCTTAAAGATAATGTCCACTTCAAAGATAGTGTCCACTTCAAATGGCCCCAGCCAGTGGGTGTTCGGATTCCCCTTGAAATTTTTAAATTTTGAATCGAATAGAAGCACCCAATCATCGTGTTGGAACTGATTTTTCTTAATCAGTCTGTCATGCAAAATTTTCCTTTGTTGCTGGACCAAAGTGGTTTTCTAAAGAGCATCTTGTCTACTCTCATCCATCTTTTTTAGCTGCAACATCCTATGTTGTTGATCCTCTATTACATCCATTCCAAGTTTTGGTGTAGTCCCGAAAGTATTAATTTGAAATTACACCGAAAGCAAGACCTATTTTCCATATACTAATTCATATGGAGTGAATCCTATAGTATTCCTCCAAGCAATTCTGTACGCCCATAATTCCTCTGCCAACTGATCTACCCAATCCTTATGGTGTGATTGTACTACTTTTGTAAGAATAGATTCCAAGACCTTATTGGTGGATTCACCCTGGCCATTTTCTTGCAAGTGATAAGGATTCGAAGTCCTATGTTAAATTTAGTAATGTTCACAAATAAATTTGATAAGGTTTGAGAAAAACTGGGTCCCTTGATCTGTGGCAATATCCTATGGCACTCCAAACCTTGTAAATATGTCCTTGTACAAAAGGTCTGGAACTCATTGTTCATTGGCTCTAAACAGGGCTTTGGCTTCCACCCATTTGGCCATGTATTTAGTGCAAATGAGAATGTACTTTTTCCATTTTGACATTGGAGTGATGGGCCTTATGAATTATAAGGCCCATTTTTCAAAGGGTTCAACCAACACTTGTGTGTGTAAATGCATCTCACTAGATTGCACTAGTTTCACCATTCTCTAGTAGTTGTCATAGTTTTTAACATATTTCTTGGCATTCCTAAAAGGATAGGCCAGTAGTACCCTACATGTAGCACCTTATAATTTGTCCTTCAATCTACAAAATGACCTCCACATGGCTCATCATGATATGTTTTCAAAATACCAAATGTCTCGTCTTCACGTACACACTGCCTAATGATGCGATTTGTCCCTGCATGGAACAAATCACTACTAATCCATGAATATGCATTACTCTCTATAATAATATTTTGCTTGTCTCTGGATTTCAAATGTGAAGAAAACTTCCCCGAGGCTAAGTAATTAGCAACATCAACAAACCAGGGAGAGTGCATGGAAATTGCAAACAAGTGTTCATCAAGGAAATTATCGTCTATGGGAACAACATTACCTTCATTTTGCAATCTGGAAAGTAAGTCAACAATCATATTTTCCTTACCTGGTCTTTCCACGATAGTGATATCGAATTCCTACAGCAAAAGAAGCCATTGCATAACCCTGCCATTTGTAACTAGTTTATTCATCAAATATCATATAGCAGAATCGTTAGTGTGAACATAAAATTCATACCCCGTAATGTAAGGCCTGAATTTATTAATCGCATATACTAATGCCAAAACTTCTTTTTATGTAATTGTATAGTTCAGTTCGGCAAGTGAAAGATTTTTACTAATGTAATAAATGGCATACTAGATCTTATTTTCTTTCTGCCTCGGGATAGCCCCCAAAGCAAAGTCTGAGGCATCCGTGGATATGTGAAATGGAAGACACCAATTAGGTCCCATTAGTATAGGAGTGGCATAAATATTCTCCTTCAAAGTCTCAAAAGCACACTGACAATTATTATCCTAGAAAAAACTAGCATCTTTGGTCAATAGTTTAAATAGAGGAGCATCAATCTGAGCGAATTTCTCAATGAAGTGCATGTAGTACCCGGCATGGCCAAGAAATATTCTCACCTCTTTCTGTGTTTTAGGGACTGGAAGTTTGGTAAGGACTTTGATTTTAGCAAGGCCTACTTCACTCCATGCAGCATAGATAACATGTCCTAAAACTACCCCTCGTGTTAACAACATTTTGCACTTCTCATTACTCAAGGCAAGGTTTGTTTCGGAACCTAATCAATAGTTTTTCAAGATTTCGAAAAGCCTTCTCAAATGTATTTCCATAGATTGTAAAATTGTCCATGTATACCTCTACACAATCGTGAATAGGGTCTGAAAAGATTCCCAAAACTGTCCTTTGAAAGGTGGCGGGGGCTTTGCACAAGATAGAGGGGAGAAAAAAATAAATGAAAGTTACCCATGGACAAGTGAATGTGGGTTTATCCTGGTCTTATGGTGAGATTTATATTTGGTTGTACCCGTTGAGCCCATCTTAGAATGAAAAATATTGCTTCCTAGACAAGGTATCTAAAAATTGATCAATGAAAGGTAGGGGAAAATAGTCCTTCATAGTATCCTTGTTCATTTCTCGGTAATATACTCAGATACGCCATTTTCCATTTTTTCTTGGGGACTAAAACTAAAGGTGAAAACCACTTACTATCTGATATAGGGTAGATAAAATTGGCATCTAATAGTTTCTACAATTCCTCCCTAACAACCTCCTTAAGAGCTAGGTTCATCCTTCGTTGGGATTTCCTAATAGGTCAGGAATCAACCAGGTTGTAAATGTGATGTGAACAAGTCTTGGATCAATTCCCCTCATATCGTGGTAATCCCATGCGAAGGCATTTGAATTTTTACACAAGACTTGAATCAGGTTTTCTCATTGAAAATCAGATAGTTGATTACTAATATTCAAAATCTTACCTAGTTGAATCTCCATTGGAATGTTGTAACAGTTTTCTTCTTGTGTGGTGGACACACTACAAAATGAATACAATTTCATTAGACCACTGGTCTCTTGGATGTTTGCTTCCACAATCTAATCGAAAGGAAATGAAAATGAATTAGCTAACTGTGAAAAATTGGAACAACAAAGAAAAGCACGAACCTGGTTATCCTCTGTTTCTTCTTGAAATTTTATTACCTGGTCAACAGTGAAAACATGTTGAATTATCTCTTTGTCACTAGCTGAATTATCCATCCAAGGAATATCTTTAGTATCAGCCAGAGGCTTTACTGGTGGAAATAACAAAATCTATTTAACTGCATCTCGTTGAGAGATAATCATATTACTAGATCTACATCTTATGAATGCATTGGCAGTGGAAAGCCATCGTTTCTCAAATATGTCAGGATGCCCTCTTAAGGAAGACTTAGGCTGCACGACCATAAAATCTACAGGATAGTCCATGAGTCCAAATCCAAAATCACGTCTTCTAAGATCCCTTCTCGCTTGATCTTGGAATGGTTAGCAAGTTCAAGGACAGTGGGAGTTGGTCGAATATTCATCAAATTCAGACGTTTCATAGTTCGCACAGTCATGATATTAATTATCACTCCAAGATCAATCAAAGTATTAGGAAGGAAGATTCCATTAATTTGCACAGAGGCAACAAGATTTCTAGCATCTAAGTATTTCTCGATGAGGTTCTTACCACTTATTAAGTCAACAGTTTCTCCAACAAAATGAATAGTAGGTGGGTCTTTTCTTTTTCTCCCTGGAAGTTTTACACATAAGTCCTTTACTATTTTAACGTATATTGGTATATCTTTTAAAGTGTGTTGTAAAGAGACCTTAATGCAAATATTTATAAGTTTGGTAAGAAGGTCGTAATCAAGAGAAATCACTGGCTTCTTTAATTGTAATATTTATGGATAGGGTGGCTCTCCTAAGGAAGATGGTTGCTATGGTAAACTAATTGCTTGTTTATTTGAAGCTAGGGGTTCCTTATTAATGATGGGATCAAGAATTATCTCTTCCTCTTATTCCTCTATGATGATCGGGTCTGAATTTTGTAAAACCTTCCGAATCATAAATGTATATCTTGTAGCCCCATAGGAGTGATTGTATGTGTTGGGAAGGGTTACAACTCAGTGTGAAGAACAGGCTGAGTTGGTTTATTATTTGGGTTAGCTATTGGTTGAACAAGAAGTTGGTGTGGTCTAGGGGGTTGCAGGGTATGCATTTGAAGTTGTTGAGGTTGCAGAGCTGGTACTTTTTGTTATATAGGAATCTGTAATGTTTTTTGAGGTGGATACTGCTAATATGGTTGTGCAAAAGGTAGAAAGTGTTGAGGTTGTATGGGAAGTTGGTTTTTCATGAGATAAGGATATGGAGGCATAGTCCCATAGATAGATCCTCTCCATCCATGTTTCCAAGGATAGGTCTGAGTTGGTTTTTGGGGCCATGTCTTCCAATGGACTACTTAGTTCCAATTATACTGCTATCTTGAAAAATACGCATAATTTAAATTAGTAGGATCAGTGGGCATACCCAATGGATGGGGTTGCAATGGATTTTTGGTTGCTAACATACATAGTTGCTCCATGGATTCCTCTTTTCCTTTGTACACTGATTTCAATCCAGGAAACGGCGGGCCCTGGTTCATAGGATGATCATCTGCACAAATACCACAAATAGAAACGTTATTTAGAGGGAATTCTTTTATTGGATGCTTCTTATGACACTTAGAACAAAATATAGCCAAAGTTGCATTCTATTCATCTTGTCTCTTTTTAGCATGAAATGCATCTAACTACATACTGAGGGTACCAAGAATATCAATATTGAAACTCTCTAAAATATTTCCTAATTCAGTTCTAGTGACTCCCATTGATGTACTCTTAATATTTCTAGGGAGAGGAGCACGAAGTCCTTTACCTTTTCTTGCTTATCCTGTTGAATATTTCATACATAACTCAGGAATATTTTCGAGGGGCAACCGATAGATATCCCCATCCCCCATTAGGTTAAGCACATTCATGGATTCATTTGAAATGCCTCTAAGAAAAATAATTTTCATTGTTTCTTAGTTCAACTTGTGTCATTTGGAATGCTGGATAATCCTGTAGGCTCTCATATTCTGCCTGCCTCATTCAGAAAATTTCCTCTCTTAGCTCCCTTTCCTTACAATGTTCTTGGTATTTTTGCAAAAATACTTTTCTCATCTCATCCCAAGTTTTTATTATTTCACCCCCCAACCCCAAGAACGAATGAAAAGTTGAATCCTTGAGGGTGGTGGGAAACAATTTCAGTTTTTGTGCATTACTAGAATAATCATAGCTTCTGCATAAAATATCAAACTCAAACAAGAATAAGTCAGGATCATAATTACCCCACCATGAAAATGAGGGAGTGTAGCAAGGGGAATATTCTTCATCTACACATTCACGTTAGGATCAGTGATGGGAAATCCAAAAGTTACCTCCTACTCATCAATATCTACCTCCCCAGGATGGTTGTGTGTCTCTCCTTCCCCTTCTACCATTTTTTCTTCCCCAAACAAACTAAATTGCACCTCTGGATGGGGAGAACCTATCTCAACAATTTTCATTTTAGTTTTTTTTTTTTTGTATCACCAGCAATGATTGCCTCACCTGTAGGGTCCATCGAAAGGTCTAGAAGTTCTTCTTTAATATTTGAGGTAGAACCATGTACTGTAGAAGGATGTTCAATTCTACTTATTGGAGTTTTCCTTGTATAGCCTCTTACGTTCTCTCCTACCAACGTGTTAGTAGATGAGGGGGTTCTAATAGTACTACCAAAATCAACACTAGTATGAATCTTATTTTTGATAAATATACCCTTACCATCTCTTTCTCGATTCATAGAGTACCAACATCATCTAGATCCAACAAAACTATGTACTTATCGAAGCAATATGGCATGCATATTCTTACCTCTCGTCTTACCTAATTTCCTTGTTGGGTTCTAGGACACTAGACTTCCTGCAAAAAAAGAAGCTATTATTCACACAAATCAAACCAAAATAAACAATCTAAGACCTATTTATTTGACACCTTCCTCGCAACGACACCAAAATGTTGGGAAACATAAATGCTTATTTTCACCACTCATAAATGATCAACCATGGCTATTCGTAAGCTTCTGAGATGTCTTGCAAAATATATGTAGAACCAATTCAACTAACTATCCTATCAAGCTATTGAAAATAAATCTTAAACAAATTGAATGATTTAACTATGTGTATACTTAACAGTCACCCTTCAAGTTCATGAATTAGGATTTGTTGAATATTATCACAATGATCAGATAACAATCTCCTCTTACTATTAAACTATTCAGCAAAAAATCACAATCCCTCTTGACAATAATAATCAGACTGTATAAATTCTAGTACACCCTAGCAACGAAACTCAAATAAAACAAAATTATGCTACCGATTACCGGAATGATCAGAATGTTCAGGAATGAATCAATATTTGGTTATTGTCAACAGAAGATTGTCATAATCATTTAGAGCAATAACAAAACTAAGGAGGTGAGGATCCTCTTATAGTTTAAAGGGAATATAAAATAATCTAAGCACTCATAATTAACCTACAAGCTTCAATTAAATTTGTAGCACTACATGTTCCTTAAACATTCGCTTTATGAACCAATATTTGTAGCATAATGATAAACTAAATAACTTTTACTGATATGAATCTGCAAGAGAAATAAAATATGTGCTACACAACTTCCCTAAGAATCTTGAAATAAAGAAAACAAATCACCATTCAAACCTAGGATAAATCTTAAATAGTTGATACTAATCAAATGCATTCACACAACATACCTGCAATTCTAAGATTGCAAGTGCGATTCAGAACAAAGGGGCCCTCCTAACTGACCGCACTGCAATAGGTGAGATCTCAAGAAATAATAAGAACAACAAAGTACTCATTAAGAAGAATAAAAAATACAATACGAGTACGAACTCTGATTCTATGTATACAAAATAATGATATCTGAGGTAAACCCCATTCATTACTATATCATAATATATATGAGTTCATACATGATCAGTTACAACAGTGATACAATTGTGGATCTCAATTTCTAGGAATAGACATAAGATAACATACAAAGAGATCATTATTTCTTATATTCGATTTCATGCTTGCTAACATGAAATCACAACTAAACCGTAGTGACATATGAATCCTTCATTATTTCTAATGAACCTATTCAACCATGGCATTGAGGATCTTGTTGCAGATGGGGCGCATATTAGGGAATGATATCCATCCTCTATTCATCTTTAGATTCTCCTTGAATGTATTTGAGTATTCCATGCATTAATTCTTGTGATTCTAGTAGTATGTTCTATGAAAAATTGTGTTGCAAAGTTACCGGAACACCCAACTCTGGTAGTGAGAAACCCTGCATTCAAAAGGATAGGTGTTGCAATCCCGTAGGAGTTAGGCCAATCACCTCATAATGGAAAATAGGCAACAAAACATGATAAATAAAGTTTAATTAAGTATAGTTACCTTAGATGAATGAGTTGATGATAAAACCATGTAACATAGGGGAAATATAAAGGTATGGAAAAAAATGTAGGTAAATAGAAGGTAATAAGTTTAAAAGGCTAGCCATCATAAGTGCAAAAAATACTAAAAAATGAGGCTCAACAAAGTTAATGGTTCAGACACCATTCAAGCTGGTGTATGGTCAGGAAGCTATCATGTCAATGAAATACATCATGCCTAGTTCGAGGGTTGCTACATTCATGGGTATGTCAGACACTGGTGCTATCGAAGAGCGATTGTCGCATCTACTCTAGTTGGAGGAGCATAAGTTCATAGCATGATTCCAACAACAAGTCCAAAAGGATTGAGAAAAGGCTTGGAATGATTGGAACAATAGAAATTTTAGAGAGGATGTCTAGTAATCCTTTATGATAGTAAGTTTTTCAAAAATCCAGGTAAGTTAAGAACACACCAGTTGTGGCCATATGTGATTAACTATATTACAAAAGGTGGTGTTGTGCAATTGCAAAATATGCATGGAGAAATACCCAAGGGCTTGGTCAATGGAAGCCAACTGAAACCTTACTGGGACAGTCCCACCTTCTTACAGTAAAATTATATGTACATATGTTTGTGAAAAAAAAAATAGGAAACCCCAAGTTATTTTAGTGTCGAAGCTAAGTTAGTGTAGAAGTCATAGTCTAGTATTTCGTCGAAGTGTAGTTTTTCGTAGTTTGGTCTGCTGAAGTCAATTTAAGTCAAAGTTCACTTTGTCGAAGTTTATTTAGTCATATTAGTCATTTGTACATAATTCATATATATTTCCATCAAAGTCGAGGTTGTGTCGCAGTTACCTGAATGTTTATTAAATGTTATATTTATGGCACGAAAAGTGGCAGCATTAGTGGAGCATCTCACATCAAATGATGAAAAGACATGCTTGTGTGAACAAGATTTCCATCGGAAAGGATAATAATTGCCAAGGATTTGGCCCGATTTACTCAATTTTTGGGAAAAGGCAATGACATGACAGATTGAAGGATGGATTTAAAATCCGATCAAAGTGAAGTGTTGCTCCATTATTTCCCAAGTGATTTAGTGAATTGAGAAATCTTATAGCCAAGAGTCCAGGGCCTTCGAACGTTAAAGAATTCCCAAATCCTAGTCTGTAACAATGGAAGCCTCCATGTCTTACATGAGTGTTGAGAAAATAGTTGTACTGAATGATGCTTCCCGAGCATCCGCTCTAGTTGTGCAAGAACAACCAGAAATGATATCGACCCATGTTCCAATGGAACCGCCAAAGAAGAAAGGTCCTATGCAAGGTAGATACACATTGAAACTAGCTCGAAGCAGAGGAGGAGGCAATGCCACAGGAATATGCTACTACAATGGGAAGGGAGATACAATTATTGTCAAGAGCCTTGAGTTTTGGTCATTTGGGCCTACAGGAACAATCATAAGTTGAGCTATATTGATCTACAATTATCAGTACTTCCAATTTTCATGCTATAGAACCTTTAGCATCATTTGGTTGAGGAGATCAAGGTGCAAGAAGAAAATACTTACGCTGAGATGATCAAGTATCAGATGCAACATACTACACTATAGGAATACTGTGAGAAGATGATAAAGGAGTAGGAAGAAATTCTCAAGGAGAAGGAGAAACTGCAAAATGCTATCATTGTAGCTTGCTGCACAGTACCTAAGGCTAAGGTAGCTAAGTATATTGCCACTGAATAAAAGATGTTGATACTGATCGGAGTCCTTTCGGGGTTTCATGACAAGATCGGTTAGTTAGAGGTGATGTTGGTACCAAGTACTCCACCAGAGGTAACAGTGCAATGAAGCAAAGGGGTTATTGAGGAAGTTAGAGCCATTAAGGGATAGGAAAGTGACTATGGTACATTGTTTGAAGAGGCCACACAAGCATGTGTTGCATTGCTAGATTGCATGGAGATGCAGAACATTAATGTTAGGCTGGAGGAGACAAAAAAAAATGGAAGATCTGAATAATCAATTAAAGACTCTAGCACCTGCAGGCAAAATGGTTAAGGTCGCTGAGAACAAGAAGCTCCAGCAGGAAATTAACTAGCAAAGAGTTTAGCAGTAGAGGTGAACTGAACTAGTTGAAGAGATGCAAGGTGAGGTAGAGAAGGTTTTGTAGATTATTAGTGGTGAGAGCAAAATGTACAGGAAGCAACTGAAAGGAGTGAACAATAGACAAATGTTCACCTAACTGGGGAGCTGGTACAAGAAGTTTTCCACCATCAAGAAGAAGTTTGAAAGATAGCCGAAGAGCAGAGGCAGATGTTTGTATAATTCTAGGTGAAGTCCAAGACTCCATTAGTGAAACCATGAAGTGGCTCGAGATGAGCCACATGTGAGTGTTGGGGGCCTATTGGGCTAGGTAATGTTTTGGGGTAAAGTTTTGCGCAAAGTGTTGCAACGAAGAGGAGCCAACTCCGATGTAGCATCCGAGAATCTGGGAAGTTGGGAATTTTGACTATGTCAAGGGCGGATTTGAGTAAGTTAGTTAGGATTTTTGGCCACTTACTTTTATTAGTGGAGTAGTTGAGTAGTAGAGTAGTGGGAGCAGGATAGGGTATGCGCACCCTAGAAGTATGTAAAGGGTTGGTATTTTTTATGTTTTTAGTGAATTAATTATCCATTATGTTATAAGTCTTTAGCCTGTCAATGTTCAATATTTTGTAAGTCCTATTTTGTATAGCGAAGACATTGAGTGTTATGAGGAGTGTTAATTTTTCGTTAAATGCATTCAAACATTATCTAGGATCATACTAAGAAAATAGCAAGCAAAGCATAATAATCATAAGAGACAATGGACACAAGGAATTTCACCGGGGAAAACCAAGAAGTTGAAAAACCCCGCAAATTCCTCATAGATAGAGTAATCCCCAATACAAAGATCACAAAGATCAATCCCCAAAAGATAGATGACTTCATCAGCTACTCCTCCTCCACTTGTGTGCACTCCTCTCTTAACTAATGCGAGTTGGATGAGTGAGTCAATGAATAGAATGAGACACACTCACTCTCTATTTATACACAACTTAACTTGCCTTTAACTCTAGCTAGGTCGACTTCCTAAGGAAGTTTAATAACCCACTCACATGACACAAGCAGGGCTGACCCCACACTGGTGGTCTAATAACCCATCAAATATAAGTTGCGAAACTTGCAACACTTGCAACACTTACAAATACAAATGATGACACTTTTGATTGGAGGAATAATACATATCCATCATGAATATATTAAAGTACAAATGTAATACATATAAGAATGTCTTCTGAAGTTACAAATACATCGACACTCCCTCTTAACTAGGAAGGTATTATCTAGACACAAGTCATCAATACATATCACCACAAGTCTTCAATTCTGGAGCTGGATCATCGTCACTGGATCACGGAGCATCATCGTCACTGCTGTTGTACTTGTCATCTTGATCACTAGGCTATCTCTCAATTCTTCTCGTCATAGAAAGTTCTACATAGCCAGCCCTTTTTCATGCTGGATGTAGGCCTATCCTTCTGTAGGTCTTCATCATCTCTATGAGCTTCCAAGAGAGCTGGAACCTCAGGGTTGATTACGTGCATCTGCAAAACTTGACAAGAGCATCCTAGGATCCTTTATGTGCCTAAGCACGACTGGCAAAATCTCCCAGGACTAATTACATGCAACCCTTTCACAAAACCTTTAAAGATCATCCCAGGAATGTTTATGTACCTAGAACGACTAACAAGATCTCTAAAAAGCATCCCAGGACTTTTACGAGCTTACTGCTCAACCTCTTGGATCTCTAGGACTGATTACATGTGAACACGAAAAACCTTAAAAGATAATCCTAGGAATGTTTATGTGCCTAGCATGACTAGCAAGATCTTTAAAGAGCATCCCAGGACTTTCACGTGCCTAGCAAAACCTATCGGATCTCCAGGACTGATTACATGCCTCCCTCGCAAAACCTTGAAAGAGGATCCCAGGACTGATTACGAGCTTACTGCTCAACCTATCGGATCTCCCAGGGAGCTATTACATGCTACTGCACAACCTGCCACATATCTACAGCCTCGAGGTATCATCCTGATACTCATGATCCACCTGATCATTCTCTCACTGAGCATTAACCTGATGCTTCATGATCAAACTGATCATCATCATACAGTACATCATCCTAATGCACATCATCATTGCATGATCATCCTAATCATGGTCATAGCATTGTCCTGATGCATATCATCATCGCATGATCATCCTCATCATCATCACAGCATCGTGCTGATGCATATCATCATCGCATGATCATCCTGATCATCATCACAACATCATCCTGATGCATATCATCATCACATGATCATCTTGATCATCGTCACAGCATCGTCCTGATGCATATCATCATCGCATTATCATCCTGATCATCCTCACAACATAATCCTGATGCATATCATCTCGAGCATCTTCCTGATGCTCATCACACATGATCATCCTGATCATCATACATAGTAGTAACCAGAGCATCGTCTTGATGCTCATCACATAGTGCTTACATCCACAGCCATGGGAAGGATCCTCCTACCACCATGCTTGGAATGGATCCTGCAAATGTGCCCCATCACTTCTTCCTCGATGTATCTTCTATCTGAAGAAAACCAAGCCTCTCTCTTAAGTACTCAAACTTCACTCTGGCTAGTGGTTTGGTCAACACATCTGCAATCTGCTCATCTGTCGCAATATACTAGAGCTTCACTGCTCCTCTCTGCACCATATCCCTGATATAGTGATATTTCATTTTGATGTGCTTCGACCTGTCATGGAACACCGGGTTCTCTGACAACTTCACACAACTTTGGTTGTCACAATAGATACAGGTAGCATCCAACTGGAGATCAACTAAGTCAGACTGTAGCCTCCTTAGCCATACTGTCTCACAACTAGCCAAACGAGTTGCAACATACTCTGCTTCGGATGTACTCAGTGCTACACAGGATTACTTCCTACTAAACCAGGAGATCACACCTGATCCCATACTGAAGAAGCACCCCAAAGTACTCTTCCTATCTGCAACACTGCCTACCCAATCTGAATCAACATAACTGTTGGTCAAAATTAATGTTACTTAATTAACCTCAATTTAATTATCAACCGGGCAATCGTAAACTTTGAGCTGCTACACTATATGTGCAGGCAAGATAGTTTTAAAACAACCCTAATCTTTCAGAGAAATTCCACCTACAACAATGCTTCAAAAGAACAATCTACTGATAAATTAAACAAACCCTACAGCAATCCCTTAAACACTCAACAATCCACACTCAGCTACAGTGCTGATAATCTATTCTACAAATGAAAGAGCTTAATAAGTTTCACAATAACTATGATCTAATGACCTGAAAACTCCACTATAATTCTACGAGATCTAATGCTTCACTCCACACTAATACTTCTAAAATTATTGCCAGAGTAACACCTGTCATTTATTGACTTTAAATGGTCAACACACAGACTATTATAATGAAGCTTGGTTGGTTATTGTTATTTAAATATACTCTGTTTTATTTATGCACACTAATGCACACAGGAAAGTACCAAGGCCATTCAAACAATACTCATTAATTAGTATTAGGCTGTGTGAGAAATATTTGCTAAGTCTGGTTTGCATATGCACACTGTGGAGCTGATGTTGCTTCAAGAAAGCAATATTATAAACTAGGGTTCCTCTCCAAACTCAAGCAGCCTGATTTCTTCCTACTTAATCACTTGTTTAAAAGATTATTTAACAAAGCCCTATACGCTCTATAGATTCCAATCTTCAAACCCTCTACAAAATATTACAAGTGATGTTCAATTTCAACAAGATACCCTACAGCTCTGCAAACTCGAAAGTGAAAAGGATGAGTTGTTCATCAACTATTCCCATGCCACAGCAAAAGGTTCTTCAACATCTAGAGTCAATTTCATTAACCAAATTGCCAATACTATGCTTCATACTGGAAATCGAAGAAAATATTTAAACCCACACCATTCCTTAATTTATTTTACAGTACTGTGAACAAACAGAGTTTAACCCAATCCTGCAGCTATCACTATATCACTATATGCTGGCAATAAAAACAATGTGAAAACTCAGTCTACCTGTAACCCTTCACAAAGCAAAACTTGAATCAAATCATCACACAATTTATAAATACAATAACCCTAAACAATAATCATGGCCATTAATATACAATCCAAGCTGAAAACCAGAAAGGGGCGTTAAATACAAACTATTCCTAAATTTACTCAGCAAGCTAATTCAATTACAAATGACTAAGAATCTGCAGACATGCATATGAGTAAAACATCAACATTCTATCGAACAATATCAAGGCAGAGAGACATTAACCTGTGATTACAAAACACACAATACAAAATACCAAGGTTGGTGCTGAAGGGGGCCCTCCCTCAACACCTTCCAGCTCTAAATCGAAACCTTAAAGGGAACAAACACTGGTTGTATTAATAAAATGGAGTATTACAATCTTCTCTCAGCATCCCCTCTTAGGGTTTCAAGAAGCCCTTTTATACTAAAGATACAGACTAGAATCAATCGTGAGATAGAGATTGATCCTCAAACAACTTCTACAGTTAACTCGGCACACCTGAGCCAAATATGGGAGATCGAATCCCTTCAAATCTATACAATACTAAAACAAGAAAGCAACAGCTTCTTAATCAACGACCATCCCCAAAACAGCACCTGGAAAGTCTGTGTAGGCATTTTGGAAGGCGATGAAAGCTCAGGGTATGCCCAAAGTGTGGATCGAAGCCCCCAAATCTGCTGGTGCATCCATCGTGAACCTGTTCTAGAGTGCCAAAAACCATGCACAAATAAATAACGAGCCATCAGGTTATCGGATATATATATGTGGATATTTAAAAACCAATTTATGCATAAAACGATATAAAGCAAGAAATAAACAACCAAAAGTCACTTACCAAACCTTTGTCCACGTTGGTCTTCATAAAAACATATCCATACTCAAATAAACATTAATACAACTAATTTATCATATGGTTTTATAAGTGTTATGCTACAAAGTGATGTGTTGGACAGCTAATAATAGGAGACCAACATCTCCCCCAACCCAAAGATCTTGCATGTCCCTATGCAAGAAAACCTCATACAACACGAATTGAAACTCGAAGTAAAGTCTGATAGAATTAAAGTCTGATTTTGCAGACTTTACTCATCATTCCCGCATTTAGCAGGTTAGATATGCTGATGAACATCAGTGGTGATCAACAATCAAGTGTTCCAGGAGCAAAACTTGCTAGCAGAAAGACTTAATCCAAAACAAATCATGAGAAAAATGCATAAAGCTGATGGCACAAAGCTGAGAAACTCAGCATCTAAAATAGAATAAAGTAGCCCTCATTAATGGCCTTTCCATCCAAAAACTCAAAGAAGTAACCATGGCCCAAATCCATATTCAGGGCCTTCTTGGAAAGTCCAGCTACTAGAGAATTATGCTCCCAGAAAACGTGGTTGAAAATCACCTGAGGAGCCATGTGGATCAAATATCTTATATATTTGCACCAAGGCATCAGAAAATAACATCAAATGCCAACAGTCGATTGAGTCATGAAATAACTATCAAGGAGTCTCCATAAATTAGTTGAATTGGAACAACTAACCTCATCACACTTAAAAACCCCAATTGCAATAAAACAAGGTTATGATTTTTATTACAGGCTGCCAATCAATAATAAAGGATGAAATATTGTCCAGATTAACAACATAAAAGAAAAACTGTGATATATCAATTAAATGAATGCCAAAATTATCATGATAGTTCATAGCTCATCAATTTTTATAGTAATGGCAAAAACATTTAATTATAACCATAAACCTCAATATATAGCAATTAAGACTTGCCCAATCATGCCATGTGCATTACCTTCATAAGCATTTCTTACCTTTGCCATGTCAATTTGCAAAAATTTCTATTCCAGTACTTCATCCAGCATTTAATCCAGTACTTCAACCAATGTAAAATATAGCAGTGCTTTCATATTGATAAAAATAAACAGAAATTACCAGCATAGTAGTAATTGCCGGCATTTTGAGTAGCAGCTGTTCTATTCAAGCAAATGCACTCACACAGTGATGTTAAACCATTAACTTTCAAAATATGCAACACTCAATGAGTTAATAAACAAATAAACTGGATTGAAATTTGTTTACCAAAACAGTTCATAGCATAACTACTTCATTTCCAACTTACTGCTACTCCTAATCACACAAGAACCAAACTATGTCATGAAATCAATTTCTATTAAAAATACAAAACAAACCAATCGAAATGCAAACTTCAATCAATCACCCTTACTCCTATGTGGCTATAATGCTCAAACAATCATAAATGCAAACTTTATTCTTGCCATTCATACAGAACTATTTCCACCAAGACATAGGCCACATGACAACAGGAATGCTAACAGAAGCTAATGGAATAGTAGTCCTCTTTGACCCAGCTTCACACAGGATAGTTTGAGTAGTGCCAAAAACTGTACTGAAATCCTCAGCTATGTTCAGAACTTAGAAAATATCAGGCATAAACTTTCTTTTTTACAAGAATCAGGTAACCCAAAATGCAGAATAGCTAGAGATGATTATCAATTGGCTATCAATTAACTTTTTCAAGTAGTTTACTAAATTTTATTTAACCACCCTTATGACCTCTCTTTTACCTTTACATAGGTACATCGTTCATACAAACAAGTATAGATGAGGTTGTTAAAAGAAGATATTAGAGTCAAAACCCACTGCCAGCAAGCCCGTTCAGTACTCCGGTGGGGTAACTGTAACATCTTAAAAAGCTTCTTCCCCAGGCAGATGCCCCATTGTCAACAGGCCTGTTCAGCACCCTGATGGGTTTGCCTATTCATACCATAGGTCGGTACCCGCTGCCAGCGGACCTGTTCAGTATCCCAGCGGGTTAACCTCTTACACCCTTTTTCTATTAGAGGCTCTTGTCCCAATTTCACCTTAAAGATAAAATTTATGATTTGCTCAAGCATAGATGAGTGGGGGAGCTGCTCTGAAAACCATCTAGGAGTGGGATGGTACCAGAATTGGAAGAGTATTCTTTGTATATGCCTGTAAAGATTTGCCCATATGAACAACTAACCTTTGCAACTGTAGAAAGTGAAAGTCATAAAGTGGCTAAAGACAATGTATATATATGTGTGTTTAGTATTATAACAGCCAAGAGATAATAACCCCCAAACTGCCCGGTCCTAGATACCTTTTTTAACATGATGCCTGTCTTAAAAATAATTTCATGCCCATAGCTGTTACTAACAACAATTCCCTCTCTCTATCTAGTGTGAAACCAGGTCAAATGGTCCTAGCAACCCATAAGTTCATAAGCAGAAAATATTTGGGAAGCTTAAAGCATTAATGTAGGCAATGCCTGGTGGGCAAATACTCATATGAATAGCCAGAACAGTTCTGAAAAATCTGACAGCACACATACATTGACCTAATACAGACATTCTAATTATCAGTACAGCCCAAAAATTTTCCAAATTAACACAGTCCTCTTGCAAAAACAATCAATGGTTGAAAAAATAAATAAAAAAATAACAAAAGACTTCCCTGTTGTTTTTTTTCTAAAACATCTTGAGCCTAAAAAATATCTGCATTCTCCTAAAAGAACCCTACTAAAACAAATTCCTGTACATATATACAAAAATAGTTTCATTGAACGTTACTGTGAAGAAGTGGGAGATGAAGTCATTCCTCCACCTACCATCTCTAGCTCAGATTGCTGACTCATGGTATGGATGAAATCTTGCTTAGAAATGGGTTTGTGATATACCTTTAACCGATGCCCATTCACCACAAAAGCAGTCTGTTCATCATCAATTGTCTTTATTTTGACCGAACCATTATAAAAAACGGTCACAATTTCATATGGCCCCATCCATCTAGTGGTAAGCTTACCTTTGAAATGTTTGAACCTTGAGTCAAACAATAGAGCCCAATCACCTTCTTCAAAAGTCTTCTTCTTCAAAAATTTATCATGCCACTTAGTCCGCTGATTCTGTATCAACACAGTTCGTTGGACAGCATCTTGTCTGATTTCATCAAGCTCATTTAATTGCATCAGCCTCTGCTCCTGGGCTTCATCTAAATTCAGGCTCAATTGTGCAGCAGTACGAAAAGTTTTCACCTGAAATTCTACAGGAAGCAGAACCTGTTTCCCATAAACAAGCTGATATGGGGTATACCCTGTGGTATTTCTCCACGTAGTTCTGTAAGCCCACAATGCCTCGGGTAGCCTGTCTGCCCAGTCCTTGTGATGTAGCTGCACAGTCTATGTTAAAATGGATTCTAACACTTTATTGGTGGATTCCACCTGACCATTTGCTTGGGGGTGGTAAGGAGAAGATTTATAGTGCTTAATTCCATATTGTTCTATAAGTGCTTTCATTGATTTAGAGACAAACTGTGCTCCATTGTCAGTCACAATTTCACGAGGAATGCCAAAGCGAGTAAAAATCTCTTTGTAAATAAATTCTATGACTGATTGCTCAGTGGCCCTCAATAGAGCTTTTGCCTCAAACCACTTAGTCACATAGTCAGTGCAAACTAAAATATATCTCTTTTTCCTTGACATTGGTGAGATTGGCCCAACAAAATCCAATCCCCATTTTTCAAAGGGTTCAATTTGTACCTGGGCTTGTAAAGGCATTTGATCAGCAGCAGTGGGTCTCCCCATTCTTTGACAGCTGTCACAGCCCTGTACATACTTTTCAGCATCTTTAAAAAGGGTAGGCCAGTAATACCCTTGATGTAACACCTTATATGCTGTCCGCTTGTCTAAGAAATGGCCTCCACAAGGTCCATCATGACAGGCTTGAAGGATGTCACCCATCTCATCCTCCCTCACACACCTCCTGATAATCAAATCTGGACCAGTTCGAAAGAGGTCATTACCTACCCATGAATAATTAGCACTTTGCTGTATGATTCCTCGTTTTTCGTAGGATGACAAATGAGCAAGTAGTTTCCCTGTAACCAAATAATTGGCTATATCTGCAAACCAGGGTGTTTTAATAGAAACAGCAAATAAATGTTCATCAGGGAATGTATCATCTACAGGAACATTATCATCAGCATGAGTCAATCTGGAGAGGAAATCTGCAACTAGATTTTCCTTCCCTAGTTTGTCAACTATGGTAATGTTAAATTCCTGTAGCAAAAGTAACCATCTAGTAATTCTGCCACTAGTGATCGGTTTATTCATTAAAAATTTAATAGCAGAATGATCGGTATGAACAAATACCTCATAACCCGTAATATAATGCCGGAATTTATTGATGGCATGAACCACTGCTAGAAACTCTTTTTCGGTTACTGTATAGTTCAGTTCTGCAGGTGTTAAATTTTTACTGATGAAATAAATAGCATAGGAGGACTGATTTTCTTTCTGTCTGAGCACTCCCCCCAAGGCAGTGTCTGAAGCATCAGTTTGTATATGGAAGGGCAAAGACCAATTTGGCCCCCGCAGAACTGGTGTTGAAGACAATTCTGATTTTAATGTGTCAAAGGTTGTCTGATAGTGTTGATCCCAATCAAAACCACTGTCTTTGGCCAACAATTTGAACAGTGGGGCTGCTATCTTTGTAAAATTAGCAATAAACCTACGATAGTACCCCACGTGTCCCAGAAAACTTCTGACTTCTTTTTGTGTAGTTGGTGAAGATAGATTAGTAATGATTTCAATTTTTGCTGGGTCAACCTTAATACCTTCTGATGAAACGTGGTGCCCTAAAACAATACCCTCAGTTAACATCATCTTACAATTTTCATGGCTTAAAGCAAGATTTGTTTCTTGGCACCTAATTAAAACTTTCTCCAGATTATCCAAGGCTTCTTTGAAATCATTACCGTAGACTGTAAAATCATCCATATATATTTCCACACAGTCATGGACTAAATCAGCCAAAATACCTAACACTTCCCTCTGGAAAGTGGCAGGAGCGTTACACAGTCCAAATGGTAGCACCTTGTAAGCATAAGTTCCCCATGGGCAGGTAAAAGTGGTTTTTTCTTGATCCTCTGGGGCTATTCTTATCTGGTTATATCCACTGTATCCATCTAGAAAAGAAAAGTATTTCTTTCCTGACAATGTATCCAAAACCTGGTCTATGAAAGGAAGAGGGAAGTAGTCTCTGAGAGTTGCTTTATTTAACTCACGAAAATCAACACATATTATCCACTTACCTCCCTTCTTCGGAACAATCACCAACGGAGATACCCATTTGCTATCAGAAATGGGATAGATGAAATCTGCATCCAGCAATTTTTGTAATTCATCTTTCACAATGTCTTTAAGCGCAGGATTCATTCTTCTCTGTGGCTGCCTTACTGGTCTAATATTTTCCTGCATATAGATGTGATGAATGCATGTGTCAGGGTGAATGCCTTTCATGTCTGTATAAACCCAAGCAAATGCCCCAGACTGTGCCTTAAGTAAATTAACTACCTGAATTTGCGGGCTTTGAGACAGATTTGCATTAATAGACAAAGATCATCCTGGACTAATCTCCATTGGTATAGTTGCAGCTCCAACCTTCTCATCTATGAATAAAACTACTGATGATGAGGTGGCTGAAGGGTAATAGTGTTCCTGAAAATCTTCTGTGAAAACATTGTCTAAGTTAGAGAAGGACTGAGGGAACTCAACACTAGTGGTGGCTGAAATAAATTGATATAGGATATCATCCTCAGTCTGGTGTTCCAGCCCCCTAGTTTGACTGATGGACAGTAAGGGTTGTCCCATATCCTCATCCCCGTAAGGACTCTCTAACCATAACATGTTTTCCGATACAGGCTGTGCTGGAGGATAAATAATTAGGTTTTGTAGAGAAGTGCCATTTGATATAGTTAAAATACCTTCTCTGCATCCTATAAAGGCATTGGCAGTGGCTAACCAGGGCCTGCCTAATATAACAGGATGTTCCCCCATTGGGTGTTTGGTTTGGAGTACCAGAAAATCCACTGGATACTCCCAAGAAGCTACTGTGACAGTAATGTCATCTAAGGCCCCCACAGGTTTGACTGTGCTCCTATCAGCCAACTCCAAAATAGTAGGAGTAGATCTAAGGAGATTATGCAACTGAAGTCTCTGCATGGTGGTCATAGACATGACATTAATGGCAGCCCCCAGGTCAACTAGAGTGTTTCCTATTGGAATCTCATTGATGTAAATGGTCACCACTGGGTTCCCAGGATTTGCAAATTTTGGCAGTAAGGGACAGTCTGAAATATAATTGGATAGCTGGCCTAAAACATTTATCTTGGGTGGGTCTTTCTGTTTTCGACCAGGTTTCTTTAAGCATAGTTCTCTTACCAGTTTTGCATAAATAGGGACATCTCTAATACCCTGAAGTAATGGAATCTTGATACAAACATTTCTCAACTCATTTTCCAAATCAAACTGTGGACGCACCGCAGATTTCTCCATTAATAACCTCTCTGGGTAAGGGGGGTTGTTATTTACTTGTGGGTGAGAAGGTGATTGGAAATGAGTTCCTAATGCTTGAGTGTTTTCTGAGGCAAACTACACTTCTTCTTCCTCTGTAATCTCTTTTTCATCATTTTCTTCTCTAGTCTCTTCATGAATAATCACTGTTGGAGGGGTTTTATTTAATGTTTTCCCAGACCTTAATTGTATTTCCTGTAAAGGAGATGAATGAATTACATAACTTGGAGCCATTTGAATTTGAGCATTATGAAGAGGCTAGGGAGGTCTGTTATTAGGGTTTGGGATAGGTTGGGCTGGAAACAACGTGGGTCGAGGTGGATTTGGATTTTGATATTGTTGTGGAACTGGGGGTATATGAGGAAGTGCAGGTGGTGTAAAGCCTGGTAATAGCTGCTACATATTTGGTGGCATTGGACAGTAACTAGGAGGGGTTGTTGATTGTGTTCCTCCATAGGGTTGTCCTTGTGGTCCCCCATATGACTGTCCCCGCCAGCCTTGCTGCCATGGTTGAGTCTGGGTAGGTTGAGAAGGCCAATTCTGCCACATTTGTGGACTCCATGGCTGCTGAGATTGCTGCATGGGATAATAATATGCAGGGTTCGGAAAAACAGGTTCTAGGTACATGTTTTGAGGTCTAGGCTGCCAAGGCCTTCTTGATGCATCGGTAGGTTCAGCATTAAGCTTGTAAAAAGCTTGCAATTCTGGTAAAGAAGGGCAATTGTCAGTTGGGTGTTGAGCAGAGCAAAGAGCACAGACTGAAATGGTATTTAGAGGGCACTCTTTCAAAGGGTGTCTTTTTCTGCACTTGGGGCAGAATATGTGTAATGCTACTATGTCCTCCTCCTCTTGCCATTTCTTTGTTTTCAATGCATCAAATTGGGAGCTTAAGGTGCCTAAAATGTCAGTTTTGAAATTTTCTAACAGGTTTCCCAATTCAACTCTTGTGACCCCACTAGTTCCTGTTGTTCTAGAAATACGGGAAGGACCTTCCCTTGTGCTTTTTCCTGCCTTGGCTCTACTCCTCGAATATTTTCTGCATAGTTCAGTAATCTCCTCAAAGGATTTATGAGATACATCACCTAAGGCCATCAAGTTGAGGATTTCCACATATTCATCCAGAATCCCTTTTAGAAAAAGAGTTCTGACTGCATCCTCCTGTAAGGTATTATACTTAGACTTCTGTAATACAAAGCAGAATCGTTCTAGGAAGTCCTCAAGACTCTCTTCTTCATGCTGTTGCATTTTAAAGATATCATTTTGGGAGTCTCTAGGCCCACAGTAGTCTTGGTATTTTCTGAGTAAAGCACTCTTCATTTGTTCCCAAGTTCGGATGGTGGATTCCCCCAGGCTCATAAACCATCTAAGTGCAGAATCCTTAAGGGTGGCTGGAAATAGTTTTAACTTTTGAGCATCCTGTAGATAATTATAACTCCTACATAAGATGTCAAACTCAAATAGAAAGGTATCCGGATATTCAGTACTTTTCCCATAGAAGGTAGGTAATGAAGATGCTGGGATATTTTTCATACTGACATCCCGTGTAAGATCCAGAATGGGGAAGCCAAAATTTGTTTCAGTTCGTCCCTCATGTTCTCCCTCTCCTTCCATCTGGTGTCCAGTTTCCTGATCACTCATGACAAGAGGGTTCCTAAACCAGTTGACACCTAACCTGTCTCTTCTTGGGGATAGAATAAAATCCCAATGGTCTGGCCTAGGCCAAGTTTGAAAATTGTAAGGTAAATCTGTAGTAGATTCTACTTGAGAAACCACCGGATTCTGGTTATGTCCAAGAAGGAAGTTCACTTTTTCTATGTTCACTGTGTCAACCAAATTGGGATCTTCCTTTGGAGGTGAAGCTTGTCGGATCTGTGGGATCTCTTCTGAATGTAACTGTTCACTGAGTATAACCTCAGTTCCTGCTGGTTTGGTCCCAAATTCTACTGAATTTTGAATGTTGTTGTTTTCAGTTTCGTTGCCGGTATCCCTATCCCTAGGGTTAGTAAAAGGGGGGGTTTTGTTGTTTCCAAAAAGATCGGAATGAACCTTAATGAATCTTCCCTTACTATCTCTAGGTCTCATCAAAACAATCTGTGAAAATAACAAGACTTTTAATCAAAATAAATTGAAATACCTGTGCCACAGTTGGGTTTGAAGGAACCTGTTATGAAATGCGCAAGTTTGCCTTACCAATCCTTCTCCTCCAATCTGCCACAACTAGTCACACCTAAAAACTGTTGTAAAATTAGATTTCTAAAATTAAACACACCTCACTTAAAAAAGGATAACCACACTTGTATGAAAGTAAACTAAAAAATAAACACCTTTTACAGGAAAGATAAACACACTTCTTGTAGTAAAATAATTCAAACTTGCGAAGAAAAACAACCACACTTACCAGAAGGACACAACAAGAATTTGGGGCAACCCACTAAAGTGGCTGCGGCAGGCTGTTACACCATGGGAATCCCATAGTGAATTCGTCTTTGCGTCTTAATGTTTCCCCTCCACCTTGTTGTGTAGTGTAAAAGGATCCTATCTACCTGAACTTCTCAGTCAACCAATTCAAAAAAATGAGCAAAATACCAGCTTACCTTGGAGCAACTCCCCGGCAGCGGCGCCAAAATGTTGGTCAAAATTAATGTTACTTAATTAACCTCAATTTAATTATCAACCGGGCAATCGTAAACTTTGAGCTGCTACACTATATGTGTAGGCAAGATAGTTTTAAAACAACCCTAATCTTTCAGAGAAATTCCAACTACAACAATGCTTCAAAAGAACAATCTACTGATAAATTAAACAAACCCTACAGCAATCCCTTAAACACTCAACAATCCACACTCAGCTACAGTGCTAATAATCTATTCTACAAATGAAAGAGCTTAATAAGTTTCACAATAACTATGATCTATTGACCTGAAAACTCCACTATAATCCTACGAGATCTAATGCTTCACTCCACACTAATACTTCTAAAATTATTGCCAGAGTAACACCTATGATTTCTTGACTTTAAATGGTCAACACACAACCTATTATAATGAAGCTTGGCTGGTTATTGTTATTTAAATATACTCTGTTTTATTTATGCACACTAATGCACACAGGAAAGTACCAAGGCCATTCAAACAATACTCATTAATTAGTATTAGGCTGTGTGAGAAATATTTGCTAAGTCTGGTTTGCATATGCACACTGTGGAGCTGATGTTGCTTCAAGAAAGCAATATTATAAACTAGGGTTCCTCTCCAAACTCAAGCAGCCTGATTTCTTCCTACTTAATCACTTGTTTAAAAGATTATTTAACAAATCCCTATACGCTCTATAGATTCCAATCTTCAAACCCTCTACAAAATATTACAAGTGCTATCCAATTTCAACAAGATACCCTACAACTCTGCAAACTCGAAAGTGAAAAGGATGAGCTGTTCATCAACTATTCCCATGCCACAGCAAAAGGTTCTTCAACAGCTAGAGTCAATTTCATTAACCAAATTGCCAATACTATGCTTCAAACTGGAAATCGAAGAAAATATTTAAACCCACACCATTCCTTAATTTATTTTACAGTACTGTGAACAAACAGAGTTTAACCCAATCCTGCAGCTATCACTATATCACTATATGCTGGCAATAAAAACAATGTGAAAACTCAGTCTACCTGTAACCCTTCACAAAGCAAAACTTGAATCAAATCATCACACAATTTATAAAGACAATAACCCTAAACAATAATCATGGCCATTAATATACAATCCAAGCTGAAAACCAGAAAGGGGCGTTAAATACAAACTATTCCTGAATTTACTCAGCAAGCTAATTCAATTACAAATGACTAAGAATCTGCAGATATGCATATGAGTAAAACATCAACATTCTATCGAACAATATCAAGGCAGAGAGACATTAACTTGTGATTACAAAACACACAATACAAAATACCAAGGTTGGTGCTCAAGGGGGCCCTCCCTCAACGCCTTCCAGCTCTAAATAGAAACCTTAAAGGGAACAAACGCTGGTTGTATTAATAAAAAGGAGTATTACAATATTCTCTCAGCATCCCCTCTTAGGGTTTCAAGAATCCCTTTTATACTAAAGATACAGACTAGAATCAATCGTGAGACAGAGATTGATCCTCAAACAACTTCTACAGTTAACTCAGCACACCTGAGCCAAATATGGGAGCTCGAATCCCTTCAAATCTATACAATACTAAAACAAGAAAGCAACAGCTTCTTAATCAACGACCATCCCCAAAATAGCACCTGGAAAGTCTGCATAGGCATTTTGGAAGGCGATGAAAGCTCAGGGTACGCCCAAAGTGTGGATCGAAGCCCCCAAATCTGCTGGTGTAGCCATCGTGAACCTGTTCTAGAGCGCCAAAAACCCTGCACAAAGAAATAACGAGCCATCAGGTTACCAGATATATATATGTGGAGATTTAAAAACCAATTTATGCATAAAACGATATAAAGCAAGAAATAAACAACCAAAATTCACTTACCAAACCTTAGTCCATGTTGGTCTTCATAAAAACATATACATACTCAAATAAACATTAATACAACTAACTTATCATATGGTTTTATAAGTGTTATGCTACAAAGTGATGTGTTGGACAGCTAATAATAGGAGACCAACAATAACCCTCTGGGTTAAACTTTTGGTTTGCATCATACTTGAGCCCATAATAAATTGTACCCTTCAGGTACCTTAGAATATGCTTTACAACAATCAGGTGAACATGTCTAGAATATGTCAGAAACTAGCTCAAGGTGTTCACCACAAATCAAATATCTGGTCTCGTGTTCGTTAGGTACATCAAGGACCCAATCATCTGACGATACACTGTGACATCAACCGACTCTGATGAAGCATCACTCAATAGCCTCAGGTTCGATTCCATAGGTGTGGCCATGGCCTTACAGTCCATCATCCCGAACTGCTTCAGGATCTCTACTACATACGTCCCTTGTCCAAGGAAGATTCCATCTGCACTCTACCACACCGCCATACCTAGAAAGTAATGCATCATGCCCAACTCCTTCATCTCCAACTCGGAAGCAAGCTTCCTCTTCGTGTCAGCAATCAATCTATCCTCTCCTGTCAAAAACAAGTCATCCACATACAAAAGGAGTATCACTGGATTGCCTTCCTCAACTTTGTAATAAAGGTTGGAATCTGCTTTACTCTTTGTAAATGCCAAACTGGACAGGAAGTTGTCTATCCTGTCGTACCATGTCCTAGGTGCTTGCTTCAAGCCATACAAGGCTTTCTTCAATCTACACACCTATGATTCCATGTCATGTGTCTCAAAACCAAGTGGCTTCTCCACATACACTTCCTCTTCGACTACACCATTCAAGAAAGTTTTCTTGACATCCATCTGGTGTATCTTCCATTTCATTACTATAGCTAGAGAAAGTACTACCTTGATGGAAGTGTATCTGGCTACAGGTGCAAAAGTCTCTTCATAATCTATCCCCTCTTTCTAGGAGAAGCCACGAGATACAAATCTTTCCTTGCATTTCTCTATGTTGCCATATGCAGCACACTTGATCTTGTATATCAACTTGAAAGTCATAACAGACTTCCCAGCTGGTCTTGGGACGACATCCAAAACATCATTCCTCATGATCGACTGGTATTCCTCGACCATGGCATCCTTCCATTCTTTCTTTTCCACTACTTCTTCATAACTAGAAGGTTCTTTGTTCATAATGTCACAGAGCAAGGCAACATAGCTGGTGTGTGATATTGTCCTTTTCTTTTCTCTGTGGTCCTCCTCTGTAATACCATACCTTTCTACATCTTGGATGAGCTCTCTCACCCATGCAGGTTTCCTCTTGTGAGAGTTCTTCTCACGGGATGGATCTACAGGTTCTTGTGGATCTTTTATTTCATGATCCACTTCTGGTATTGCTTCATTCATGGTGGTGTCTTGTGTTCTGGGCACCCTTGGTTCTTCATAGTCTTCAATAGGTGTCCTCCTCGATTTGATGTATGCTGATTTTTCATCGAAAGTCACATCTCTACTAATATCAATCTTCTTGAACTTTGGAAAGTATATTGTGTATGCCTTCGAGTTTTCACTGTACCCCACAAATATACCCTTCTTTCCTGAAGGATATAAATTTGTCCTCTTTTCTTTTGGAACATGTGTGTATACTGGACAGCCAAATATTCTGATATGGATAACTTCTGGTCTCTTACCAGAGAAAAACTCTTGTGGTGTCTTGTTGTCAAGTATCTTGTGTGGTGTTTTGTTTTGTACATATACAGTTGTCCTAGCTGCTTCTGCCTATAGGTGCATGGGTAGATCTTGGTCACGCAGCATTGCTCGTGCTGCTTCCATAATTGTTCTATTCTTCCTTTCTGCAACCCCATTTTGTTGTGGATTGTAGGGAGTGGTCAACTCCCTCTTAATCCCTGAATCACTGCATAACTTCTCACAGTCTCCTGAAGTGAATTCTCTGCCATTATCTGATCTAAAGGTCTTTATCTTCGTATCAGTTTGATTTTCTATCAAGGCCTTGAACTCCTTGAACTTATCAAACACTTCATCTTTGTTCTTCAAGAAATAAACCCAAGTCTTCCTAGAGAAATCATCAATGAAAGAAGCATAATATACATACCCACTAAGAGAACTAGATGACATTGTTCTGCATACATCGGAGTGGATAATCTCCAAGATTCCTTTTTCTTTGCTTTTACTACTTGGAAATGCCTTCTTTGTGTTCTTTCCTTTTGCACATCCTTTGCAAACACCTTCATGTTTTGACTGGATCTCAGGAAGACCTTCTACTACTTTGCTTGCAATTGGTAGTGCCCTATAGTGCACATGAGCAAGCCTTCTATGCCAAAGTTCACTTGGTTACATGGATTCATGTACCATGGCGTGTTCAGGACCCAGGTTGTCCCTTCAGTTTGTACAATCCTCCCTCTTGCTCTCCAATCACTACTGCATCATCTATGGTCTTACCTTTTGGCCACACAAGTACTTGGCCATCCACAAATGCAACTCTCATTCCTTTTTCATCCAAAGATGATATGGAGAGAAGATTCTTCTTGAGTTTAGGTACATATACAACATCTTGCATCTTTATAGACTTCCTAGAGTCTAACTTTTAGGAGGCTTCACCACTTCCTTTTATGGGGTATTGATAGTCATCCCCAAGTTTCACCTTATGAGGTGACTCATGTTCAGATAGATCCATAAGAGATTCTTTGAATCCCGTCATATGTTTAGAAACCCCACTATCAATAAGCCAATCATTACACCCATGTGTAACAATACCTGTGAGAGCAGAGATTAGAACATATTCATCACCACTTGAAGAGTCTTCATTCTCTACCTTAGTTTTCTTCTTGGGAGGTTCATCATCCTCAGCAACATGAGCATGATATTTCTTCTTGTTGATCTTGTTGTTGTTGTTGTTGAAGTCTTTTTTTCTTTTGGGACATCCTGAGGCAAAGTGTCCCTTCTCATTACATGTGAAGCATCTCAGATCTTTCTTATCTCTTTGATGGTGGTGAAAATATTTCTTGTGATGAGATGGCTCCCTCTCGGGCTTACTTCTCTTGGTATGAGCTATGAGAGTTTGATCTTCATTTCCCATCTTTTCTTGTTAGGCTACAAGCCTAGCTTCTTCTTATGAACATTCCTCCCATAGTCTACTGAAAGAGATCAACTTCTTTCTTGCACAAATACCTTGGATGAAAAAGTCCCATGACCTAGGTAGGCCATTCAATGTGGTCATGAAATTTTCTCCATTATCCACTACTTCATCCACGGCTTTAAGTTGTTATTTGATTTGACAGACCTTAGTAAAGTACGATTGGATGGTCTCTCCATTATGGAACTTTACCCCTTTCAATTGATTCTGCAGAGTCATCTTCCAATTTATATTCTTTCCTTCAAATAGCTTGGTCAATCAGTCAAACATCTCCTTAGGTGTCTTTAGAGAAGACACATGGGGTGTGAGATGGTCTTTTATAGAATCAACAATTATTCTCTTGGATTTGACTAAGTTATTCTTGTGTAAGGCCTTAGCCTCATCTCCCTCTAGAACTGGAACCTCTTCACTTATGTAGGTATCCAATTCATTCTCTTATGGGATTAACCCAATCCTATACTTCCATGCTCAGAAGTTATCAACTCCTTCAAGCTTATCCTCAAGCTTGGTGTGGTGAGACATCTTAATGAGAAACTTAAATGGAAATAAAAGATTTAGGTCTTACCACTTGATTTGCTGAAAAATGGATTTGGAGTTGGATTAGGGTTTGTCAAAGAAACCCTAAAACTTCAAACTTTGAATTCCAAACTTTTGAAAGGATGGAAAGATGGACCTTGCTGAGCTGATAAAACTCGTATACTTCAATTTTGAAATCTGCAAAATTTGACCCCTCAAAATTACCTTTGAAAATTCTGGATCCTCTAGACAAAATCCCGAACTAGGGTTTGATAATGCTCGAGGTTTTACCCAGCCAAAAAGTTTGATCTTATGATCTAAACTTCGATTTTTTTTAGGATCATCCAGCTGTGGTCACAGATTCCAAAAATTTCGACTTTTGCAAAAACCCTAATTTTCCACCTTTTTGATCAAAATCCTCAATTCCAACCAAAAATTTCGATCTTGGTCTCTAAAATTCAATTTTCTTGAGGGGCATACATTTGTGATCTCGGATTACAAAAATTTCAACTTTCTTCAAAACCCTAATTTCCTGTAGCAGTGACAATCCAAAAACTGAAAGTGCTCAGAATTGAATTCTGTCTCGACCGAAAGATGCGCCCTTCCAAGGAGAGTCAACCTAGCCTCCTGCCTTTGATGATATGAGGAGAGAAACCCAAATATTAAGAATCCCTAGCTTCCGCTGCTGCATACTCACTTCTTCTTAGCACGACTCTGATACCATGTTAATTTTTGGATAAATGCATTCAAACATTATCTAGGATCATACTAAGAGAATAACAAGCACAACATAACAATCATAAGGGACAATGGACACAAAGCATTTCACCGGGGAAAACCAAGAAGGTGAAAAAACCCACAACTTCCTAAGAGATAGAGTAAGCCCCAATACAAAGATCACAAAGATCAATCCCCAAAAGATAGATGACTCCAGCGGCTATTCCTCCTCCACTTGTGCACACTCCTCTCTCAACTAATGCGAGTTGGATGAGTGAGTCAATGAATAGAATGAGACACACTCACTCTCTATTTATACACAACTTAACCTTCCTTTAACTCTAGCTGGGCCGACTTCCTAAGGAAGTCTAATAACCCACTCACATGACACAAGCAAGGCCGACCCCACACTGGTGGTCTAATAACCGATCAAATATAAGTTGCAACACTTGCGACACTTGTGACACTTACAAATACAAATGATGAAACTTCTGATTGGAGGAATAATACATCTTTGTCATGAATATAATAAAGTACAAATGTAATACATAGAAGAACAACTTCTAAAGTTACAAATACATCAACAAGGAGAAGAGTCGCAAGATTTGCAGGTTGTGTGCATAGACCCCCTGTAAAAGAAAAAGAAAATTTGTAATTCATTGTAAAACATGAAGTGCTTATTTTGACGTTGACTAATGAATAATGAATGCACTTCTGTAGTTTTGTCTCATTTGGGTTTCCACATTACATATGGTGTTCTTTGTGTGTCTTTATTGTGATGATGTGATGTGTATGCTGTTATTTATTTGAATGTTGTTGAATAGCTGTGGATCAATGTGTATGAATGGAATTCCAATGAATATAAGTCACGGTAGTTAAATGAAATATTTATGCAAATTGGCTAGCTATTGAGTAGTGTTTCTATCGAAGTTCGGAATATTGTGGATGTTAGTTTCCTTTTGCACTCGTTCGCTACTATAGAAACTTGGTTCCTGGAACTCCCATAGATACCTTGGGTGAGACTTCACCTTCTCTGTAGGTAATGCCAAAAGGGCCAGTGTCTTGGGGTTTGTTGGTGTATAGTTGAGTGAACCCATCCATATCCCAAACACACCTGGTAACTATCTAGATGCCTTCCATCTTCACTAGAACACACTATCAAGAGCATGCACTACCCTTACTATGTTAGCAAAGAGGTTTCATCCTAGACTAGCTCCATCAATGGCTCATGGGATGTTTTGCAGCAGGCTACTTACTCAACACAACATGCACTATATGACAGTAATGCTCATCAATTTCAGTCATACATAAATGCATAAAATAAAATTTTATTATAAGCACACCATGAGTCTACTATTCAATGCACAATTTATCAATATATTGCATAATCATATAACGAAACGTATTACTCAAAGCATTAAATACTTATCTTTTATCATTGATATCCCTTTTGAGGATTGAGCAACTGGACTAGGAGCCTCTTGCTCCTCTCTATTCATCTCCCTCTTGATCCTTTCCTCCTTGCAAAGATCTATGAATTCCTTGGAGAACTGTTGTCATGCACATCCTATCAATCTGTATAGTCCTCCCTTTCGAACATCAGACACTCCTTATTGATTCCTAGGTTCGAGTCCTTAGGCTATACATGAGCTTATCCATATCAAATGAGTAACTTTGAAGTGTGCCTCACATCATAGATATGCATCCATATCAAATGAGTAACGTCAAAGTGTGCCTCACATCATAGATCTGCATCTAAAATACCAGAAGCTAAAATTTCACCAATCTTGCTTATGGTATCTTCATGCTTGTCAATAATTATCTTCTCAAGTTGACGCCTGAAGCTATCTACACTAGGTTCAAGTACCTCATTTGTTTTCACAAGAGATACCCATGGCCAAGGCTACTCCATATATGAAAAGTGGATAATATGACTTGGAAAACAAAGGTACTATTCGCGAGGTCTGCTCAGGTTCGGAGTATAAAAAATATCCAAGTGCCAACACCGTAGTTCTTCTCACATCATCACTAACATTGGAGACAACAAAGTGCAATAGACAATGAATGGCTTTGTTATTGAATGTGCCCCTGTATGCCATGTATGCCAGGGACAGAGCATACATCCCACCATAGCTTCAAATTAAAGTAAAAAATCAATAAATAAATATAAGTAAAAAAAAAATAGTAAATATATTAAATAAAAATAAAAAATAAATAAATGTAAAAAAATTAAAGATAAGTAAAATAATTGATTTTAAAGGTAAATTCAAAATAAAATAATTAACTGATAGTAAAGAAAAGTAAAATCACTAAAATAATAGATATTAAATGTATATTTAAAATATTTGAACTAAATAATATTAAAAATAAATCAAGAATAAGATAATTGATATTAAAATTAATTAAATAAATATAAGTAAGTAAAAATAATGGTAAAGTATTAAAGTCAATCCAACCAAAATCAACATTTAGGGCTATGGTTGAATTTTTTTTCTCCCATGGTTTACTTTGGTTTGACGGCGAAACATGGTTAACCATGGCCATGATGCTCATGGTTGGCCCACCATGGGGAACGAATTAATATTATTAAAGAATAATATTTATTAATAATAGCATATTTATTTAAATGACAATAATTTATTTATAGTTAATAAATAAATTTTAATATCTGTAATAAATAACAAATACCTATTTAAATATTAAATATTAAATAAAAAATTAAATTAAATAAGAAATAAAATAGTAATTAAGATATATATTAAAATTATATAAAAATATATATTGGTCATTAATCACCATGGTTGACCATCGTTGGAAATAATTGACATGGTTTACTTTGGTTGACCAAGGTTGACCATGGTCAACCATGGTCATGGTTGATAATAGATTATTATGGTTGCCCATGGGAAACCATAGTCAACCATGGGCAACCATGGTTGGCCATTACTGTCGACCATGTGGTTGTTAAAATATATGTTAATATTAAATAAAATTATTTATTGGCCATTATTGACCATGGTTGACAATGTTTATAAATTTTTGACATGGTTTACTATGGTTGACCATGTTTGACTATGGTTTCCCATCATTGACAATGGAGTCAACTATGGGTAACCATAGTGACCATACCATAGTCAACCATAACCAACCATGGTTGGCCATGACTGTCAACCACATGGTGACCATGTGGTTGTTAAGATATATATTAAAATTATATAAAAGTATATATTGGTCATTAGTCACCATGGTTGACCATGGTTGGAAATAACTGACATGGTTTACTTTGGTTAACCAAGGTTGACCATGGTCAACCATGGTCATGGTTGATAATAGTTGATTATGGTTGACCATGGAAAACAATAGTCAACCATGGGAAACCATGGTTGGCCATTACTGTCAACCACATGTCGACCATGTGGTTGTTAAAATATATGTTAATATTATATAAAATTATTTATTGGCCATTATTGACCATGGTTGACCATGTTTAGAAATGTTTGACATGGTTTACTATGGTTGACCTTGGTTGACGATGGTTTCCCATCATTGACCATGGAGTCAACTATGGGTGACCATAGTGACCATACCATAGTAAACCATAGCCAACCATGGTTGGAAATTACTGTCAACCACACGGCGAGCATGTGGTTGTTAAGATATATGTTAATATTATACATGGCTTACTATGGTTGACTATGGTTACCTATGGTTGACTATGGTTTCCCATGGTTGACCATGCTCAACCATATTCAAGCACAGGAAACCATAGTCAACATGTCTGAAAATGTTTGACATGGTTTACTATGATTTACCATAGTCAAGCATGTTTCACCACAGTCAAACAAAGTCAACCATTGTCAACAGTAGTCAACCATCCTCAACCAAAGTGAACCATATGGTTGACTATGGTTGACCGCGGTTGACCATGGTTAATAATAGTAATATTATTAATTTTAACAATCGTAGTTGGTTATTATTATTATTATCAAGCCATATCAATGATTCAACCATATCAACCATGGTCAACAATATAGTTGACTTTGGTTGGGGATGGTTAAGTATGGTTGAACGTGGTTGATTTGGGTTGACCATGGTCGACTTTGGTTGGCCATGGTTGACTATGGCCGACATTGTGTGACCATGGCTCACAATGGTTGACCATAGTTGGTTGCTGTTGTTATTGTTAACCAACCATGGTCAAACAAGTTCAACCATAGTCAAACATGGTGAGCCATATGGCTGACTTTCGTTCACGATGGTTGACTATCGTTAACCATGGTTGATTTTAGTCCACCATGGTTTACTATGGTCTACCATGGTAGACTTTATTTGACCATGGTCAACCATGGTCAACCATGCTTGACTGTGGTTGACTTTAAACGACTATGGTTCATTATGGTTAAATTGGTGGCCATGGTTGACCATGGATGACTATGGTTAGCTTTAGTTGGCCTTGGTTGACTATGGTTGACCATGATTGGCCATGTTAGACTATGGTTGACTTTAGTTGGGATGGTTGACTATGGTTGACTATGGTTGACTATTATGGACTTTGTTTAACTATGGTTGACTATGGTCGACATTGGGTGACCATGCCTCACAATGGTTGACCATAGTTGGTTGTTGTTGGTGTTGTTGTTGTTGTTATTATTAGTATTGTTAACCAACCATGGTCAAACAAGGTCAACCGTAGTCAACCTTGGTCAGCCATATGGTTGATTTTGGTTCATGATGGTTGACTATCGTTGACCATGGTTGATTTTAGTCTACCATGGTTGACTATAGTCTACCATGGTAGAATTTGTTTGACCATGGTCAACCATGATTGATTGTGGTTGACTTTAAATGACCGTGATTGACTTTGTTTCACCATGGTCAACCATGGTAAAGCATAGTTTACTTTAACCATGGTCAACCATGGTCAACTATGATTAACCATGGTCAACCATAGTCCATTATGATTGACCATTGTTGACTTTAGTCTACCATGGTTGACTCTGCCATAGTAGGCTTTGTTTAACCATGGTCAACCATACTTGATTGTGGTTGACCATGGTTGACTTTGTTTAACCATGGTAAACGATGGTTGACTTTGGTTTACTATGGTTGATAATGGTTAACTTTGGTTGACAATTGTTGAATATGTTTGACCATGGTTGACCGTGGTTGGCTATTGTTGACCATGGTCAACCATAGTTAATAGACAACCATGGTTTTTTAATAATATTAATATTAATTTTAACAATCGTAGTCAATTATTGTTATTATTATTATTAACCAACCATGCTCAACCATATGGTTGACTTTGGTTAACTATGGTTAATATGGGTTGTCCAAGGTTGATTATGATTGAGTTTAGTTGACCATGCTTGAGTATGGTTGACCATTGATAACTTTGGGTTATCTTGCTTGGCTATGCTTAGAATTGGTTGACCATGGTTAACCATGGTTGGTTATTATCATTATAATTAGTATTAGTATTATTAAATTATTATTATTATTAACCAAGTATAGTCAACCATAGTGAACTATGGTCAACTATATGGTTGACATTCGTTAACGATGGTTAACTATAGTTGACCATGGATGATTATCGTCTACCATTGACTCTGGTTTACCAAGGTTTAAGTTAGTTGACTTCGGTTGACCTTTAGGTGGCTTTGGTTGACTTTGGCTCACAAAGTTGACTTTCACTGACTTTTGGTTGACCATGGTTGACATTGGTTGATCATGGTTGAATTTGTCTGACAATGGATGCTATGGTTGAGTTGTCTTTTGGTTGTATATGGTTAACCATAAAATTTTGGTTGTCGATGGTTAACTTTGGTTGACCATGATTGAGTCAACCATGGTCAACCAAAGTCAACCATGGACAACTAATGTGAGCCATGGTCAACCATAAAAAACCATAGTTAATCATCGTCAACGATGGTCAACCAATGTCAACCATGTTCAACCATAGTTAGATACAAAGAGATATTAGTCGACCATGGTTAACCATGGTGGAGCATGGTCCAGCATGAAAAAATTAGAAATGAATTAAAATTCTTTATATGTTTGACTATGGTTAACTATGGTTGATTATGGTTGACTAATCTCTTTTTGTATCTCACTATGGTTGGCCATCAGTGACTATGGTTGACATTGGTTGATCATTGTTACCCATGGTTGACTATGGTTGTTTGTGGATTGACATTGGTTGACCATGCTTGAATTGGTTGATGATGTTTGACTTTTCGTTTAAAATGATTGACTTTGGTTTACCATGGTTGACTTTGGTTCACTATGGTTGAACATCATTGTGTTTTGTTGACCATGGTTAACTTTGTTTAACCATGGTTGGATTTGGTTGACTTGTCTATGGTTTACCATGGTTGACAATGGTTGAATTTGGTTGACCATGGTTGAAAATAGTTGAATTTGGTTGACCATGGGTGATTTTGGTTGACTTTGATTGGCCATGGTTGACTTACATTGACCATGGGTTACTACAGGTTGGCTATAGTTGACCATGTTTGCTCATGGTTGACTATGCTTGATAATGGTTGAGCATGGTTGACTTTGGTAGATCATGGCTAACCATTGGTTGAGAATGGTTGTCCATGGTTAACTATGTTTAACCATGGCCAACTTTTTTAATCATAGTTGACTTGTATACCATGGTTGACTTTCGTTGAACATGGTTGAATTTAGTTTACCATGGTTGACTTTAGTTGACAATGATTGACTTTGGTTAAGTATGGTTGAATTTGGTTAACCATGGTTGATCATGGTAGACTATAGTTGACTCTCGTTTACCATGGTTTACATTAGTTGATTTCGTTTAACCTTTAGTTGACTTTGGTTAACCATGGTTGCATTTTGGTTAACTATTAGTTGACTTTTGGTTACCCTTTAGTGGACTTTTGGTTAACCATGGTTTATATTGGTTGATCATGGTTGAATTTGTTTGACCATGGATGGCTTTGGTTGAGTTTGGTTTACCATGGTTGTTGTTAGATGACTTTGGTTAACCTTTAGTTTACCATGGGTGACCTTTAGTTTTCCATGGTTGATGTTAGTTGACTTTGGTTTACCTTTAGGTAACTTTGGTTGGACACGGGTGACCATGGTAAAGTATGGTTCAATTTAGTTGATCAAGGTTGACCATGGTTGACTTTTGGTTGTCTATGGTTGACCATGGTTAACTATGGTTGATGGTCGATGGTTGATGATTGTTGGTTAATGGTTTATTATTGTTATTCATGGTTGACTATGGTTGTTCATGGTTTATGGTGGTTGTTCATGGTTTATCGCGGATCACCAATAATGTTTGACTAAGGGTGCTTTAATATCGTTGACTTAATATCGCTACATGATTGACAATGACTGATAATGTTTGAATAATATTGACTATGGTAAACCATATTTTGAATAAGTCTATTTGAACATTTTTTTACTTATATTGGCTATGTTTGACTATAGTTGATGTTGTTAACTGCAGTTAATTATATTTTACCATGGTTTCTTATGGTTGACTATGGATAACCATAGTTAAGTATAGTCGACATTTATTTTACAATTGTTGACCATTGTTAAAGATGTCTAACCATATTTGATTATGATTGAGGATATTTGACCATGGTTGATTTCATGTTTGATTATATAGCATTCAAATCCAGTAATGGTTATGTTACCTTGTTTTAATGTATTGTGATGTTTATTCATAAATGTTAATCAATATTATTCTTCTTATAGTTATTTATAATATTATTAATTTTATTAATTATATTGACTTTGATAGATAGAATTTTATCAAATTCCATCTATACCACTAAATTTGTTTTTTCTCTGATGTATACTTTTATATTAGTTTTATTATTATATTATCATATATTATTTATCAAGTAAGAATGTTTCATTATTTTAATGTAATTATCTTCAATTCTTTTTAATGTCATATTTTTTAAGAGATTGGAATTTTTGTTTTTTCAAATGTATTTAATATCTTATTATTTAACTAATAAGTGAGTAATAAACTAAAATGATGTATGCATTGAATCAATTATCTTGCATTATACCATTTATTAATATAAATTCATTTTTAATATAATGTCTTAAAATATGTCTAAAACTTTAACAAATCAAATCTTAAACACAATTTTTATTCTCTCACTATATTTGTATTTCACATTTTTTTAAAACATTTAAGTATAACAATGATGAGCTCAATTCAAACCAACTTAAATAAATGTATATTCAAATCAATACATGTTAAATAAAAATAAGAACATTCAAACATAAATCAATACAAAATAAAATATAAAAACACTATTTAAAAAATTAATTATAATTTTTTTATAAAATCTAAGAAATAATACATAATTATTATTTTAAAAATCATCTTTAACCTAATAAATCTATTTATACATAATTATTTTAAAAATAATAATTAACCTAGTAATTTCTTTAATAGCAAATTGTAAGCATAAAGTTATAGAGGTAAGGTTTCCAATTAAATTGAAAAAATGTGGTTAAAATATTGTAAAGTGTGTTTTAACATATGTATATATTTTTTCAAATATCTATATTTTTTAAATATACTTGAATTTTTGTGTTAAGTTATTTTAAAATGTAAAGAAATTTTTAATTCAATTTTATCAATTATTAATCAATACAAAATAGTTTTCAAATGTGACTTTGTTTTTCATGGGGTGAAGTGCTTAAAACAAAACATAGTAAGTTTGTAAGTATGGAGACATATCAAGCACCTTCCAATTTTGTTATCTACAATCCTTGTACCTTCTAAATAAATTCCATCCAATTTCAATGCTTCTAATACCCAAGAAATAAAAGCATTACTACTATATTCACTAGTGGTATTACTAAAATCACTTAGTAACATAATCAACAAAGTTGTGAGATAAGACTCAAATTTCTTCTTTTTATTACTCCCAAGTTCAACATTTCTTGAATGAAAATTGAAACTAATCGCTACCATATCTATACAAAGACATGTAAACAACTTTCCTTGATTTTCCAACATATAAACTCTCAACCTTAGAAGAACAACCCCTAGTCATGTACTTGAAGTTTCAAATACAAGGGGATCAACATCAAGCTATACAACCTTGTAATACTACCTTTGTAAAGATATTTTTGATCGACAATTCTAACTCTTGCTATGATCTAGACCAAACATGTCACTATTATACTCAACACATTGATCTTTAAGCATTAATACAATCATATCTACAAATATTTTATATTCAGTGGTTTCTTTAAAGGATTCAACAAAAAATGATGAAGGGTCAATCATACACATATATTTGTAGGATCCCCATCTCTCAATTCCTAAAATCATGACAACCTTCACATGGTCTTCATTCTAAATAAATTACATGTTCTCAACCACACCTCCATATTTCTTTTCATAAAACCAAACAAATTGCCATTGACTTCATGCTAAAATTGTCTCTCTCTAAGAGTTGTCAAGGATTATTATTATTATTTTATTTGCTTAATAATTTGGAAATAAAGTTATACCTTAGATTAAGATCATTTTAAACTATTTAAAAATGTTATGATTTAAAAAGAAAAACATTTACCCATATGTCTTAGGTTTTCCTATAATGAATGCAATTATAAATTTAAATACCATTCTTCTTTTGAAATATAAATTAATAGAATTATCAACACTCATGCCACACCCATGCAAGCATAAGATTACTTCATATTCAAACATCCATTCCACAACTTATTATAATAAAAGCAGGGTTATTAAACATCCCTTCCTCGCAACATATTAATAAATTACTTTTATTTTCAAGCTTCATAAGCACAAACATACCTTGCTTTTGTAACAATCAGCCTTCTTTTTACAAAATTTCTTGTCACAAAATTACAAATAACAAACTTACCCTTATACACAAGCATCTATGCTACTTAATACTTCATATTCAAATCATTATTACAACAAACCCTTCATAAGAAAAAAGAGAGCAAGTAGGCATAAGAGACAATTCGCAACATGTTGACTAGTTGACATGGACAGTATTCATCTCTGTCAGAATCCTCATATCTACAAAAATTAAAACATCATCTCCTTGGTATATTCATGACATTTGTGTCCATTCTACATACAATTTCAATAATGACTAACGATTTATAAAATTAAAGATTTCAGTTTCTATAATTGATGGTGATCGATATTATAATCAATATAAACTAAAAGTTATAAATAGCATTAAAACTTTAAGAATGCCAATTGACCACGCTGTCATCCCACTACCTTAAAAACTACATCTTCCTGGAATGCCACGGCCACAATGCAACGATATTGAATTAAAATATAATAGTAATTGTGGTTACTAATTACTGCTGGCGTTGCGCCTGTCAGACAAAAAGGATCGTGTGCTATATTGCATGCTCAAAGAACAGTCTTATCTCAATGATTAAAGATTCAACAACAATCTCCTTATACTATGGGTTTCCTTTGCTTGTATCAATCAAACTTTTGTTATGCTTGGATAGAATATATTGACGGCTACAGCGTTGTCGTCTATCAGGATGCTTATCAATCGAATCTTACAGCTGCAGATTTGAATCTCAATGGGCTGCATTATTGAAATAAGCAGGCGTCCCTTTAGCGGCTGATGTACACCCATGCATTCTTCGAATGGGGATTGGGGACTATGCAGTCCAACTGTCCTTTCTTAACCACCATAATGAATTAGGCGAGGGCCGTGTGATACTGAGTGATAGCAGCTGCACTGAGATTATTGGGCAACCCTTATTGATTCATTTGAACAAATATATATGGAATTTGTATTTGACCTAGTTAATCATCATATGCTGCACAATGCAATAGTCGTGGCCATGAATGAGTTATCTTGGGTCATTCATAAAAGAAAATTAAATAACACAGTAACTTCAATTTCTCAAAATCCCATTGCAAGATGGGAATTGAATAACGCTATATTATTAAAAGAAAAGGGACTGCAGATTATTGTAAATGATCAAGCCCAAGATTCCACAGTTTCTTATTCATATAAACAAGGGACTGTTATTTTCTTTTATCAATCTAAACATCGAGCAAATAACAGAAACAATGGATTATTTGACCTAATAAATATCTTTTGGTGGTTTGTATTCCGCAACCACTGATTCTCCTATCTCCGATGGTGCGGAATGTATTAAGAGCCGTCGATCTCTCTTTGTACACAACCTTCAGTGCTCCCTCAATTTGATTAGCATCTTCTTGTGCTTTATATAATTCCCATGCAGCAGTAAAATTCCCTAAAGCTTTTCCTGAATCAGAGTATCCAACCATAATTACTCGAAAGGAATAGCCATCACATCATGTACAATGTTGCTCATGAGTTCAGATGAAAATGTGTGCAATGTATAACGCAGAGCTGCCGAAAAGAATGCAAGGTTCGCCTTGTTCTGTCAAGCAAAGGTTCGCCTTGTAAACATTAAATTCACTATAATTCAGATAAACAAATTAAAAATATGCATTTCTTTTCCTGAGTGCGGATGCTCGTTGTCCTTGTTCACAGCACCTGTAGGATGGTTCTTTCACCGACTATGACATGTTTCCCTTGAAATTTAGGTCCAGAGCTTCAAGATTCAGGGAGTCGCACGGAATTCCCTAAAGAAGCACTCAAAGAAGCGTAAGTTAGGTCCACCAAGAATAAACTTTAAATGTATTTGACTATCAATAATATATTGATCTTAATAAAGCTTAAGATACATCGATAATAGAATAATCATAATCTTTACACTGAAAGCAACTTTCAGAAATCCATATCGAAATTTAAGTTACAGGTCCTCCGAAAATTACAAAAAGAATTGACATCGACAAAAACATGTACAAAAATTACTGAACTGCGTACTCTTTTTGGGACGGTCATTTTTCCTGAGTGCGGATGCTCGTAGAATAATCATAAACTTTAAACTTTACACCGAAAGGAGCTTTCAGGTAAGTTACAGGTCCTCCAAAAATTACAAAAAGAATTGACAACGACCAAAGCATACAACAAATTACGAAACCGCGTAACTCAACCATGACCACCAACATAGAGAAGCATTAGGGTATTGTTAGCCAGAGAAACAAAACGTGTGTCTGCTGTACAAATAATTATACCGAGATAATTTAGCGCTTGATAAAGGGTGGAAGTAAAGATTTGAAAAACTATTTCACAGGGACGCTATTTATCAAAACTCTGATGATGGCAGAAGCCTTAAAAACTGAAAAACCAAGATCTTGTTTATATTAAAACTTTGATCACAGAAACCTAAAAGCTGCAGCATGAAATACCCGATGATTTGTGTGGCGATTTGGCAATTGAGAGGGCTCATCTCCACCCCGAGGAGCATACTCCCAGGTCTCTGCAGCTGGGATGCGATCCTCACCAACCGCAGTACGTCCCAATTTCGAGGGAAACCCTTGGATTGTTGCAGAATGTAGGAACCCTAATAGTTACCCCTAAGTACCCCATTCCATGGCGGGCGACTCCACAAGTAGGTGCTCCAGCTTGGAATTTTCTCAGATCTACAGACCCGCAAAATCAAGGCTTTATAATTATCGGGCCGAATCACATCCGTCTCGTGGCCATTCATCACAGAGCACAGCACAGCACACGCACACTGTCTCATTAATCTGCTACCTGCCGGCTTCCTACGACGGATCGATTTATCTTGGCCACGAGGTGGCAACAAAGTTTGATTAACCAAAAAAAACCGTAACCTAATTTAGTTAGCAATAGACTTTTGGGTTACCTTGTGAGCCAACCCTAAATCCCGGTTGTTAGATTGATGTGCTCGACGAAGAAAATGCCAATCCATTCAATCACGGTCGGATTAAAAGCACGCGATCGCTCTCCATATATACAGAAAAGCTCATTGAAGTGTCTTCGACGAACTAGCAACAACCACATTTTAAAACTTCGTTGATATTCCCCGATAAGTCTATATCAACCATGGCCACACATTTAAAAACTGGTTGATATAGACCGATTGGCAAATATCAACCACATTTAAAAATGTGGTTGTTGTCAATGGACAGCCTACTCTTCAAAGAAATAACCAAATTAAAATTTTAATAAAAATGCTATTTAAAAATAGAAATGAAAGGAAATGCATATTAAGTTAAAAAGATTAAATAAAAATGTTAAAACATATTAAAATAAATTAAAGTAAATTAAATAAAAATGAAATAAAGTAATTTTAACATAAATTAATTAAAAGATAAATAAAAGTAATAAAAGTAAAGTAAGTAAAAATAAACTAAATTAAATTAAAAGTAAAATAAATAAACTAAAGTAAATAAAGGAAATTAAAAGTAAATTAAAAATAAAATAAAAATAATGTAAAGTAAATAAATTAAATAAAAGTAAAGTAAAAAATAAAATAAAATAAAAAAATAATTAAAGTAAAGTAAATAAATAAATAAAATAGAATACAAAATAAAATAAAATAAAATAAAATAAAGTAAAATAAAAAAACACAAATAAACTAAATTAAGTCAAATATAAATAAAGTCAAATATAAATAAAGTAAAGTAAAGTAAAGTAAATTAAAGTAAAGTAAAGTAAAACATTAATAAATAAATATAAGTGAAAAAAGCATTAGTAAATATATTAAATAAAAATAAAAAATAGATAAATTAAATAAATGTAAAAAAATTAAAGATAAGTAAAATAATTGATTTTAAAGGTAAATTCAAAATAAAATAATTAATTGATAGTAAAGAAAAGTAAAATCACTAAAATAATAGATATTAAATGTAAATTAAAAATAAAATAACTTATATTTAAAATATTTGAAATAAATAATATTAAAAATAAATCGAGAAGAAGATAATTGCTATTAAAATTAATTAAATAAATATAAGTAAGGAAAAATAATGGTAAAGTAATAAAGTCAACCCAACCAAAATCAACATTTATGGTTATGGTTGACTTTTGTTTTGCCATAGTTTACTTTGATTGATGGCTAAACATGGTTAACCATGGCCATGATGGCCATGGTTGGCCCACCATGGAAAAGGGATTAATATTAATTATTATTTTTATAATAATTAATATTATTAAAGAATAATATTTATTAATAATAACATATTTATTTAAATGACAATAATTTATTCATAGTTAATAAATAAATTTCAATATTTGTAATAAATAGCAAATACTTATTTAAATATTAACTAAAAAATTAAATTAAATAATAAATAAAATAGTAATTGAGATATATATTAAATTTATATAAAAATATATATTCATCATTAGTCACCATGGTTGACCATGGTTGGAAATAATTGACATGGTTTAGTTTGGTTGACCAAGGTTTACCATGGTCAACCATTGTCATGGTCGATAATAGTTTATTATGGTTGCCCATGGGAAACTAAAGTCAACCATGGTTGGCCATTACTGTCAACCACATGTGGACCATGTGGTTGTTAAAATATATGTTAATATTATATAAAATTATTTATTCGCCATTATTGACCATGATTAACGATGTTTGGAAATTTTTGACATGGTGTACTATGGTTGACCATGGTTGACTATGGTTTCCCATCATTGACAATGGAGTCAACTATGGGTGACCATAGTGACCATACCATAGTCAACCATGGCCAACCATGGTTGGCCATTACTATCAACCACATGGTGATCATGTGGTTGTTAAGATATATATTAAAATTATATAAAAGTATATATTGGTCATTAGTCATAATGGTTGACCATGGCTGGAAATAGTTGACATGGTTTACTTTGGTTGACCAAGGTTGACCATGGTCATGGTTGATAATAGTTGATTATGGTTGACCATGGGAAACCATAGTCAACCATGGGCAACCATGGTTGGCCATTACTGTCAACCACATGTCGACCATGTGGTTGTTAAAATATATGTTAATATTATATAAAATTATTTATTGGCCATTATTGAACATGGTTGACCATGTTTAGAAATGTTTGACATAGTTTACTATGGTTGACCCTGGTTGACTATGGTTTCCCATCATTGACCATGGAGTCAACTATGGGTGACCATAGTGACCATACCATAGTCAACCATAGCTAACAATGGTTGGCCATTATTGTCAACCACATGGTGAGCATGTGGTTGTTAAGATATATGTTAATATTATACATAGTTTACTATGGTTGACCGTGGTTACATATGGTTGGCTATGGTTTCCCATGGTTGACCATGCTCAACCATAGTCAAGCATAGGAAACCATAGTCAACATGTCTGGAAATGTTTGACATGGTTTGCTATGATTTACCATAGTCAAGCATGTTTCACCATGGTATAACAAAGTCAACCAATGTTAACAGTAGTCAACCATCCTCAACCAAAGTGAACCATATGGTTGACTATGGTTGACCGCGGTTGAGCATGGTTAATAATAATATTATTATTAATTTTAACAATCCTAATGAGTTATTATTATTATTATCAAGCCATATCAACGATTCAACCATATCAACCATGGTCAACAATATAGTTGACTTTGGTTGGGGATGGTTAAGTATGATTGAACGTGTTTGATTTGGGTTGACCATGGTTGAATTTGGTTGACCATGGTTGACTATGGCTGATATTGTGTGACCATGGCTCAGAATGCTTGACCATAGTTGGTTGTTGTTGTTATTGTTAACTAACCATGGTCAAACAAGTTCAACCATAGTCAAACATGGTCAGCCATATGGCTGACTTTGGTTCACGATGGTTGACTATTGTTAACGATGGTTGACTTTAGTCTACCATGGTTAACTATGGTCTACCATGGTAGACTTTATTTGACCATGGTCAACCATGATTGAGTGTGGTTGACTTTAAACGACCATGGTTGACTATGGTTAAATTGGTGGCCATGGTTGACCATGGATGACTATGGTTAGCTTTAGTTGGCCCTGGTTGACTACGGTTGACCATGATTGGCCATGTTCGACTATGGTTGACTTTGGTTGGGATGGTTGACTATGGTTGACTATTATGGACTTTGTTTAACCATGGTTGACTATGGCCGACAATGGGTGACCATGCCTCACAATGGTTGACCATAGTTGGTGGTTGTTGTTATTGTTGTTGTTATTATTAGTATTGTTAACCAACCATGGTCAAACAAGGTCAACCATAGTCAACCTTGGTCAGCCATATGGTTGACATTGGTTCACGATGGTTGACTATCATTGACCATGGTTGATTTTAGTCTACCATGGTTGACTATGGTTTACCATGGTAGAATTTGTTTGACCATGGTTAACCATGCTTGATTGTGGTTGACTTTAAATGACCATGGTCAACCATGGTAAAACATAGTTGACTTTAACCATGGTTGGTCAACCATGGTAAAACATAGTTGACTTTAACCATGGTTGGTCAACCATGGTCAAATATGATTAACCATGCTCAACCATACTCCACTATCATTGACCATGGTTGACTTTAGTGTACCATGGTTGACTATGCCATAGTAGACTTTGTTTTACTATGGTCAATAATGCTTGATTGTGGCTGACCATGGTTGACTTTGTTTAACCATGGTAAACGATGGTTGACTTTGGTTGACTGTGGTCGATAATGGCTAACTTTGGTTGACGATTGTTGAATATGTTTGACCATGGCTGACCGTGGTTGGCTATTATTGACCATGGTCAACCATAGTTAATAGACAACCATGGTTTTTAATAATATTAATATTAATTTTAACAATCGTAGTCAATTAATGTTATTATTATTATTAACCAACCATGCTCAACCATATGGTTGACTTTGGTTAACTATGGTTAACATGGGTTGTCCAAGGTTGATTATGATTGAGTTTAGTTGACCATGTTTGAGTATGGTTGACCTTTGATAACTTTGGGTTATCTTACTTGGCTATGCTTGGAATTGGTTGACCATGGTTAACCATGCTTAGTTATTATTATTATAATTAGTATTAGCATTATTAAATTATTATTTTTATTATTAACCAACTATAGTCAACCACTGCAAATCATAGTGAACTATGGTCAACTATAAGGTTGACTTTTGTTAATGATGGTTGACTATATTTGACCATGGCTGATTATCGTCTACCATTGACTCTGGTTTACCAAGGTTTAAATTAATTAACTTCGGTTGACATTTAGGTGGCTTTGGTTGACTTTGGATGACAAAGTTGACTTTCACTGACTTTTGGTTGACCATGGTTGACATTGGTTGATCATGGTTGAATTTGTCTGACTATGGATGCTATGGTTGAGTTTTGTTTACCATGGTTGACGTTAGTTGACTTTGGTTAACCTTTAGGTTACCATGGTTAACCTTTAGTTTACCATGGTTGACGTTAGTTGAATTTGGTTGACCTTTAGTTGATTTTGGTTAGGCATGGTAAAGTATGGTTGACTTTAGCTTATCATGTTTGACCATGGTTGACTTTTGGTTGACCATAAAAAATTAATTATTTATGGTTGACTTTTGGTTATATGTGGTTTACTTTTGGTTGTTTATGGTTGATTTTTGGTTGTCTTTTGGTTGTATATGGTTAACCATAAAGTTTTGGTTGTCTATGGTTAAGTTTGGTTGAACATGATTGAGTCAACCATGGTCAACCAAAGTCAACCATGGACAACCAATGTGAGCCATGGTCAACCATAAACAACCATAGTTAACCATGGTAAACAATGGTCAACCAATATCAACCATGTTCAACCATAGTTAGATACAAAGAGATATTAGTCAACCATGGTTAACGGTCCACCATGAAAAAATTAGAAATGAATTAAAATTATTTATATGTTTGACCATGGTTAACTATGGTTGATTATGGTTGACTAATCTCTTTTTGTATCTGACTATGGTTGGCCATCGGTGACCATGGTTGACATTGGTTGATCATTGTTGACCATTGTTGACTATGGTTGTTTGTGGATTGACATTGGTTGACCATGGTTGAATTTGGTTGATGATGTTTGACTTTTCGTTTAAAATGATTGACTTTGGTTTACTATGGTTGACTTTGGTTCACTGTGGTTGAACATCATTGTGTTTTGTTGACCATGGTTGACTTTACTTGACTATGGTTGGATTTGGTTGACTTGTCTATGGTTTACCATGGTTGATAATGGTTGAATTTGGTTGACCATGGTTGAATTTGGTTGACCATGGGTGATTTTAGTTGATTTTGATTGGCCATGGTTGACTTATGTTGACCATGGGTTACTACAGGTTGGCTATAGTTGACCATGGTTGGTCATGGTTGACTATGCTTCATAATGGTTGACCATGGTTGACTTTTGTAGATCATGGCTAACCATTGGTTGAGAATGGTTGCCCATGGTTAACTATGTTTAACCATGGCCAACTTTTATTAATCATAGTTGACTTGTATACCATGGTTGACTTTCATTGAACATGGTTGAATTTAGTTTACCATGGTTGACTTTAGTTGACAATGATTGACTTTGGTTAAGTATGGTTGAATTTGGTTGACCATGGTTAATCATGGTTGACTATAGTTGACTCTCATTTACCATGGTTTACATTAGTTGATTTCATTTAACCTTTAGTTGACTTTGGTTAATGTAACATCTCAAAAATCGCAAATTTTTTTTTTTATATAGCCTATTATATAAGATAAATGTTATCTGTGGAATGATAACAATTAACTAACAGATGATAACTGTCTCATACAATTTGTCTTAATTGTTTTAAACATGATTATGTACTTGGTTATAAGTAGGATGCGAAGAACAATGTTTATTTCGTTATGTGTAAGGATCTGGTAACAATACTGATGAAGTTGTTTGCATATTTGTGAAGGGGTTCTTACCGGGTACCCTTGGGTTTACTTAGCTTTGAAAGCTAAAGCATTGGATTCTTCTTTCGCAGATCTGCAGGTAAGGTTATAGAGTAATTCCAGTTTTTACAAGACAAGTTGTAAGCTTCAGCTTGACGTCTTTATTTTTAAGATAATTGTTTAATCTGCCATGGATGAAGATGTCGATGGTATGTATCTTCAGTTTAACTTCGCCACTTATATCGTCTTTTATGGTAATAATTGCATGTGTTGCCAGCAATGTTTAAGCACTAAACTCGTTGTAACTATTGGTGAGATCAATGGTAATATAGCTCAGTTTAACCATCTGAAATTGTAACATGTTTGGTCTTTAAGAAAGATAGTGTCATCAATAGAATAAATGACTCTCCTGGAAATGATGGCTACAATGTAAAAAGTCTCGTAATGCTAGTGATGACGTTTGTATTGTGTCCACATATGAATCAAGATGCTATTGATATAATAGTATACAACATAGTAGAGTTTGTGTCAAACCCTAGCTTTCAATATAGTGTGAAGGTTAAGTATTCTCTACACTGACCTTAAGCAAAAGGCCTAGCTATTTAAATGTAATGTTTAAACGTTAACCTTGTGATAATCCATACTATACTATGGCATTGTATTGGTTTATAATCCATAGTTGATATATTAAATATATCAATTCCAAGTTGGATAACCTATGGAAACTATGTTAATAACATTGTTGAAATGTTATATGGCACGAATATTAATATGGAAATGATATGTGTAACCACTATAGTTCGGGTGTGCATTACATATATGTGTTATATAAACTTTGGAACAAGATTAATGCTCCTAACGTGAATGATGTCGTGATAACCTTATGAATTGAAGGATGAATCTTTGTTTATTGTATTGATATGCCTCTATCCTATGTTTGTTAACTTATAACATGGTTGTGCACAGTTGTATGGCATTGTTGATATCCCGAGGTCTTCGCTATCACATAACTTGAACTATGATATGAAATAAATGTTTATGCAGTCGAGACTCTGGCCAATATCTACATGAGATCTCAACATTTAATTTGATCCTGTTGTGATGTTGTGGTTGCTACGCTGGCATCTATGTGTCTGACTCCATGTGATAATCATGGTAAGCAATAGTGATGTGTCACCAAGATGTGAGCTCAGCTTTGGGTGATATGGCATCCGAGTGTTCTGCAAATTAAATGTAGTCATTGAATACTATTTGATCGTATCTCTACCTTGGTCCCAACATAGCTTGCTGCCTCAATCTCTATCATTGATCTTATGGTTCTCGATAGTTGAGATGTGTAAACCCTAGCTAGACTTGCCTTAATGTTATTTTGCCTTCGTGCATTCATTTTGTGATTTTGTTTTGGAGAAGAAGGCCGAAAGGCCACTGGTTTACAGGGCTCGACCCTGGGCGGTTGTGGATGGCATTGTGCCTCAATTCTATGTAATTCTGCTATGAAAATAATGTATATGTGCTTGAGTGTTTGTTGTGAGAGTAATATTGAATCCCTGTAGCTTTCGTCCAGTGGAAAAATAGATTAATAGTGAAGTTTGACTTCGAGTTTGATTGTGGTTCAGTTGCATGGCAACTCTGCTGCATTGGATGAAGGATTTGGAAGCTAAGAGAATTCCAATCGACTGTTTTGAAAACATGGTAAGTTTTCTAGTTTTCTCAGTTATGTAATGTGTTTCTTTGTTTGTCAACAGTCAAATGATAAGTTGCTAACTCCTCGCAGTTCCTTGTGGCAGGTAATGCCATCGTGCTATATTCAACGCTCTAGGTTTTGGTGGCAATGGAGTTTGGTGACAAAATGGGAAGCAAATGCAATTAAAAATGGTAAGCCCGGTGGCAAACCCTCGTAGGTTCTCCTAGCAGAAATCGTGGCAAACAGTTGTATTGTCAAATATGGAAATCGTGGTTGTAAACCCTGGGTTGTTTTCTTAGTTTGTAAAATTGATGTAATACTTGATAATGTACAGGGTTTAAGTTATGGGTTTCGAACTTGGTAACGTTCCTTTTTTTTTTAAGTGGGGTTTCAGACTCTGTTGAAAAGATAATAATATCGTTTTTGCAAAACTTAAGTGGTCGTGATTGTTTTGTGTTTGTAGTGTTGGGTCTTGGTGATAGGTCCATTTTTCAGGTATTTTGATAACCCTTTTTCCACAGTCCAGCTCAAGCAATGGTAACGAAACGCACTCAATTGTGGGAAATGTGTTTTACTTTAATGATTTAATGAAATTGTTTTTATGATTAATCTGATATGTTAGAATGTGTATCAATTAAACTGATTATATGGAAACCAAGCATGATTGAGCAGGTTCAGGTTTATTAAAGGAAGGACATGTATAAGACTAAAGGATTACCAAGCTCGGTGCCTTGTTTCCTGATTTATAGGGAACACACTCCCACTTTCAAGATAAATCAGCAATTTGACAATCAGTTAGGATTAGAGTTAAATCATATAAATATGGACCTCTCGGGTAGTGAGAGGCCCCTGCTGTTATTTTTGTGAAAGACATTATTGTTAACGTTTTCTGCACTATTGAGATACTGAAGTATAGACTTCTATTTTGACATGGATTTTACATATTAATGAAATATTGATGATTAATTCCAACAAGCGTTTCTAAATTTTTATTCTCTCCTGAGTACGGGTTGGGGAGGGCCCCTCCAACACATAGGTCAGGAGATTCCTATTTGCAAGTATTTTTCCAAGTATGCGTTTTACATTGATGAACAGTTCTCTGATATATGGTAGTGTTGAATGAGTCATTGTTTTCTGTAGTAGTTTATAATGCATTCCATAGTACAGTCAAACGATTTGAGTAGTCCTGTAGGTTCTTTCTTGCAATGCATATTTTTATCCATGATTACATGTGTAATAGCTTAGCTTTCAATGTCATGGTTAGATCTGGAGTTCACTACATTTTCTCATCGTGATTAGTTTCTTTTAACTTCTTAGTAGAAGATGGGTAAGCATAGAATGATCGTATTTCAATTCTAGATTGGTAGAATAAGATAGATCAAGACTAAAATTGTGTGCGCAGACAGTAGTTACAGACTTCGTTTCCCCAATAGTAAAATAGCTCTGTTATGGTATTTTCATTCTCAGCATTTAGTTATTTCCGCAGTTTAATTATTTCAAATAGATTTACTGTCTTTGTATCTTTATTTCTTAGAACAGATCAGCATCTAATTACTTCAGCATTTTAATTACTTAGAATAGATTCCCTGCTTTACTTCTCAGAACATATTTACTGCTTTCAGCACTTTAATTATTTTAATCAAATTCATTGCTTTCCAGTATTCAATTTCATAGCATAATCAGTTTTCACATTAAGTAGACAATCTTTAGAACATCGATACCGCCCTTTAACTGTGACAAGAGATTATCCTATAAAGAGCACAGACAATGCATGCATCTCTCAAGTTTGTACATTCCCTGGGTTGACATTTAAAGTAGGCTCTTGGTATAAGCTTCCTTCATTAGGCATCCATATTAGGAGCTCACCACTTTTTGGCGCTGTTTCCGGGGAGGTGCTAAATATTTTAGGAGACATCACCTAAAAACCACAAAAAGGAAACAAAAATTACATAAAACAAAAACATAAATATCTTCTACTAATGAATGCCTCATCGACAAAGGGATAGGTTTGGCCGCTTTCTGCCCAAGCATTCCATGAGCAACAACGGTAATAACATTTCTGACCATTCTCAGTTTGAATTTCTACACTCTGAAAACGAGACTCACTCCACATACGATCCAAATAGAAGCAACTTCACTACCAGTTCTAGCTCAAACACCTCAATGGAAAATGAAGAGGAAGAACCTATGGAGCTTTTCACTTTTCCCATTAGCATACCTCTCGGAGATGCCAGAATGAAGAACATCAATCCTAATAATATACCAAACTTTCATGGGTTGACTTCAAAGGATCCTAACACATTCCTGTTTGAATTTGAGGTAGTTTGCAGATCATTTGATTACACTACTGATGCACAAAAGCTTAGGCTTTTTCCTTCCACACTGAAAGACCTATCACTTCAATGGTTCATGAGCCTTGAAGGAAATAGTATCTTTAGCTGGGATCAAATGAAACAGTCATTCTTAGAAAAATATAGGGACTACTGCAAGGCCAAAGATACTAGGGATGAAATCTTTAGGATGCAACAAGGAGATAGAGAGTCATTAGAAGATTATGCCCAAAGATTTCAACTTAGCTACAAACGAGCCAACCATTGCACATTGGATCCTGAATCACTAAAGCTTGTACTTCTTAGAGGTGTAAAAGAGGAGAATTTTGAAGTCTTAAATCTCCTTGGAGATGGAGACATATTCCAAAAATCTTTTGACCAAATCCTACAAATCTTCAAAAACTACTCAAGATCTAGGAAAACTAAGAATGGGACGAGGGATACACATACAACCACTAGTGGATCATCATCCTCACTTACAAAATCTGATTTAGGAAACCTATTGGATGACATGAAAACTAACATACTACAATCCCTAGCCATGCAACTTGATGCTCTTCAAATCAAAAAGAAACAGGATGAAATTAACCAAGCCTTGGCAATATTTTGTCCTCGTTGTAGGAAGAAGCATGAGAAGGGGCAATGCACCTTAAACACAATAGAAGTATGTGGTCTCTGCACCGATGACCATGCCACTGATAAATGTCCCCTCTTACCCTCATGTAAGGCAGCCATTCAAGATCCAGCAGCTGAAGGAACTGTAAAATAGCTCTGTTTTATAAATCAGAGGAGGAATAATTTTGCTAGGCCATATCAACAGAGCAATCAAACTTACTATAATCAAGGACAACCAAATTGGAACTCTACACTGACTCCATGGAAAGCACAACCAAATCAAAACCAATGGCAACAAAACCAGCAAGCATATCAACCATCCTATCAACAACCATAGTATCCACCGTCTTATCCTCAATACCCCCCACCGTTTCCATCCACCACAAACTATGCAAACCAGTACCCACATCCATCAAATTGGAGGGCACCATTACAAAAACCACTCATTATGCCACCCCCACAACCTCAACCACCCCCCAAACCTCCACCTATTCCATCCCAACCAATTCCAAATCCTATTAATAACAGACCTCCACAACAGCAGCAGGCTTACAACACTGATATCACACAATTCCCAACTTATGTTGTAGACACCATAGAAATAAATGAAATAAACCTACGATCTAGAAAAATGTTGCAGAATACACCCCCACACAACATCCAACAACCTGTACTTGAAGCTCAAGACCACACATCAGAACCCTATGTTCAGCATCCTGATGAACTAGAACCTCCTGAGGAAGAAATTATACCACTCACATGAACTAGAAACCCTCCATTTCCAGAAAAACTTGTCCGGAATACAAAAGAAAAGGAAGAGAATATAATCTTAAATGAATTCACACACTTAAACATCCAAATCCCAATCTTACAAGCCATAAAAGATGTGCCCATCTGCAACAAATTCATTAGAGAGAATTGCCTAAAGAATCTAGGAAGAAGGAAGCGTGACCCACCAACTATTAATGTAGTGGGACAATTGGCCGATTTGATGCTAGGTGTCATAATAAATCCTAAATGTCTTGATCCTGGTAGTTCTGTAGTAAGTGTAGCCATAAATAACAAGCAAATAAATAAAAGCTTAATCGATCTAGGAGCTACGATCAATGTCATGACTAAAGAAACCATGTTATACCTAGGACTCCAGTCAATGGTAAGACCAACTACAACAATACTCCAACTAGTAGACACGTCCACTGTGAAGCCCGAAGGAATGCTAGAAGACATCATGATAAATATCGAGTCCTCGGAATACCCAACTGATTTTATAATAATCGAAATAAAAAGCAAACTTAGTGGCTATCCAATTATCCTGGGTAGAACTTGGTTAGCAACTACGGATGCTTACATAGGTTTTCGATCAGGAAATATGACAATCACCAGTGGACATACCAGGAAGAAGATAACAATATACCCACCAGCAATGAAATCCTAAGAGTTAGAATATCAAAATTGGACTGATGATTACCAGAACACATCAAATCAAAACCTCTGACCTATCCTAACAATTGATGCTGCAATATCTTTAAAGGCAATAGATGAAGATGGCCATATAGATAGATTTATACAAAATATAACTCCTAACAATCATGTTATTCAAGATTTTTTTTCTACAGAAACAGGTGAAAGTTCAAAACAAAACATAGATGACTTATGGACAGAAGTGATGCCATAACAGATTGAGAAGGTAAAAGTCGTGGAAATTAACCCTGGCAAGATAGTCAACATAAATTCCAATTTAAAACCAGAGCAAGAAGAGAAATTGAGGAAGATACTAACACAACAAAGTAAAGCATTTGCCTGGACATATACAGATATGAAAGGAATACATCTTGATATCTGCAAACACTACATTTACATAAAAGAAGGTTCCACTCCCATCAGGCAACCACAAAGAAGGCTGAACCCTGCACTAAAAGACATAGTCAAAATGGAATTACAAAAGTTATTAAACGCAGGGTTCATCTATCCAATATCTGATAGTGAGTGGGTCTCACCACTAGTCATAGTGCCCAAAAAAGGAGGCAAATGGAGAATTTGTGTGGACTATAGGGAGCTGAATAAAGCAACAAAGAAGGATCATTTTCCACTTCTAGTTATAGACCAGGTGCTGGATACATTATCTGGAAACAATTACTTTTCATTCCTAGACGGTTTCAGTGGTTACAACCAAATTTTAATACACCCAGCTGATCAAGATAAGACGACCTTCACATGCCCATGGGGAACTTATGCCTATAGGGTCTTACCCTTTGGTCTATGTAACGCCCCAACAACATTTCAAAGAGCCATACTGAGTATTTTCTCTGATTTTCTGAATAACAAAATGGAATTATTCATGGATGATTTCACACCTTATGGACAGAGCTTTGACTAGGCATTGGAAAACCTTGAATTAATATTGAAAAAATGTATTGAGATGAGCTTGTGCCTAAGCAATGACAAATGCAGGATGTTAATGGAAGAAGGAATTGTTCTAGGACATCATATATCACAGAGAGGTATAGAGGTGGATCAAGCCAAACTATCAGTAATCAAGACACTGCCCCCACCTGTCAAACAAAGATATGTGAGAAGCTTCCTTGGACAGACAGGGTACTACAGGAGGTTTATTGAGAATTATAGCAGAATTGCTGCTCCCATGTTTGCACTTCTCACAAAAGACAATGAGTTCATACGGAAAAGCAATTGCATGTCAGCCTTTGAAAGTCTTAAACAGAAAACCATCACAGCACAGATGCTTCAAGGACCAAACTGGGAAATTCCATTTCACATTCACACCGATGCATCAGATAAAGCAATCGGATCTGTGCTTGGGAAAGAACAAGACAAGAAACCCTATGCCATATACTATATAAGCAAAAATTTGGCTGGGATAGAACTCAACTACATAGTCACAAAGAAGGAATTTCTGGTAGTCATACATGCAATCAACAAATTCAGGCATTACATTGCAGGATATCAAAGTTTTATCCATTATGACCACTCAGTGATTAGATATCTTATGAACAAGCCTAATACAAGTGCAAGAATTATTCGATGGATTTTACTTCTACAGGAATTCGACATCACTATAATAGATAAACCAGGCAAGCATAATGTTGTAGCAGACTTTTTGTCAAGAGTAACACATGGGACAGATGATGAATTGGTCCAAGATAACTTCCCTGATGAGCATCTTTTTTCCATATCAATAAAAAGTCCATGGTTTGCTGATATAGCAAACTATTTGGTTTCTGGGAAGTTTCCAGAACATTACAATTATAAAGAAAGGACAAAAGTAATAAGACAAAGTGCCACATATACATGGATAGAGGGCATGCTTTTTAAACAGGGACCAGATCAAGTACTTAGAAGGTGCATTAGGGAAGATGAGGTACTTGACATAATGCATGCCACCCACAATGAACCCTGTGGAGGACACTACGCTGCAAAAAGGACAGCCTACAAGATCTTGCAAAAAGGGTGTTATTGGCCAACACTCCACAAAGATGCTTATGAGTATGTGTCCCATTGTGACGATTTCCAGAGAATGGGAAAGCCAACACAAAAACAAGAAATGCCACTACACCCACAAATATCTTTAGAAGCATTAGATAAGTGGGGATTCAATTTTGTTGGCCCATTCAACCCACAGTCCAATCAGAAGAGCTACATCCTTGTATGCATTGATTACCTTACAAAATGGACCGAGGTAGCAGCACTGGCTGCTACAAATGAAACCAGTGTGGCGAAATTCTTTACTGAGCAGATCTTTCACAGATTTGGGGTGCCAAGAGAAGTAGTTTCGGATCAAGGACCACAATTCACATCTAATTTAATTAAAGACTTGATGAAAAGAAACAATGTAAAGCACAGACAGTCATCCTCCTAACAACCTCAAGGAAATGGTCAAGCTGAGGTAACCAATAGGGAATTAGAAAGAATCTTGACAAAAACTGTCCAAATTCACAAAAGAGATTGGGCTGACAGACTTAGTGAAGCAGTCTGGGCTTACAATACTACATGGAAAACAACATCACACCTTATGAGCTGGTATATGGGAAAAAGGTCATGCTACCAATCGAATTTGAAGTAAAAACATTAAGAATTGCAGCCGATCTAAATATGAACCTATCAGACATTCAAAAAGAACGCATGCTATAGCTAAATCAACTCGATGAACACCGCCAAAAAGCACTTACACATACTGAAATCATCCAACAGCAAAGAAAGAAATGGCATTACCAACATTTGAAGGATAAGAAATTCAAAGAGGGTGATTGGGCACTACTCTATGACTCTAGATTTCACACATTCAAAGGGAAGCTAACCACTAGATGGCTTGGACCTTACAATATACAGAAAATTTATGACAATGGGGCTGCGAGAATTATTACAATTGATGATGATGAGTTCCCCATGTTCGTGAATGGGTACCGCCTAAAACTCTACAAACAACCAAAGTCCAAAGAGGAATTTACACAAGTACTCTACCAGCAACAATTGATGCTGATAGAACATGCTCCAAAACAGTAAGCTTCAGCACATTTCATGAAAAAAAACACAAAAAAAAGAGAAAAAAAAAACAAAAAAAAGAGAACAAAGGAATAACAGAAAGTGCAGGGCATCAACCTATTCAAGCGAGCCTGCACAATAATTCAAGTGAGGCTGCCATCAATTCATCCAAGAAACAATTTATATCAAGCGAGGCTGCCATCAATTCAAGCGAGCCTGAAAAATAAATCAAACAAGGCTGCCATATATTCAAGTGAGGCTGAAAGCAATTCACGCAAGCCAGCCACGTCTACATGCAAAATAATTCTTCATCTACTACGGAATTCATCAAAGACACACCACGCCAACCTTTTTCAAACATATTCAAGAGAGCCTGCAAAGTTATTCAAGGGAGCCAATCAGATCCAACCATGCAATCATCAAAATATAAAGTACAATCGCATGAGTTGAATCAACAACTGGCACAATTTTCAAAAGCACATACTCACCAAATTCAAAATGCGCATAACGGAAAAAACACCCTACGCACGTAACTACTGACATGCAGAAATCAACTACAGACACCGCCAAGATTACTACAGAATCCACCGTGCATGAAAAACGGACCAGCTCATCAATACAGGTACGCATACATACCAAGGTAATCTCTAAATGATTTTATTTGATTTTTACGGTAAAACACTTTCCCACAATAGAGTCGTTTCTAGTCAGCTAAGGACAGCTTCAATTTCAAATCGGCGGCATAGTGGAATGACCTTCATAACTCATGATTGCTACCAAAGTCCCGTCACCCTAAACAAATCATGATCACAACCTTCACCACATGAAGTATAGAGGTCGATCATAAGAAGGCAGAGATCGATCATGAAAGATAGGGGATTAAAAGTGGCAAGTATTGGTATGATGAAAAGAATAGGTGCAGAAAGGAAGTGAATTCGGGTGCAGCATATTCCATGATTTTGCATATAAGTAACCACCCGGAATTCCCGAGAAGCAACCACCATTGCATTCCTTGAGCCCGTAGGCAGAGCCCGACCAAGTTAAAAGTATAAAACTGCATCCCAAAACCCCGGTCTGTCTGGTTATAGAGAAGATTCAAAAAATGACGAAGGGTTTTAAAAAGAGTGAACCAGAAGATCGTAGTGCCATTTATCAAAGCCCGATAGTCCTGCAAATCATTTGCAACTCAGGCTGGATGCCATTTATCCTTGGACTGAGAGGATACCACACAGGGCTAGCCCAGGAGTTCGCAAGAAACTTCAAGCATATAAAAGATGAACAGTACGTCACCTGGGTGAAGGGGTTCCGCATAAAAGTGGATGAGGACATGATAGCCAAACACACTGTGTAGTGTCCCCTCTATCGTACCATCGAGATAGAGAGAATCACTGTGCTCAATCCGGGCAATTTGTCCCATATTCATTATAATTAAAACTCATTGATATAAAACAGGTATATGTGAAATGCTATAGAACAGAACAAGGATTAAATAAAACATGCTGATATCTAACATGCATTCACGTTTCTGTGTCAGTCATGAAATAAAGATCTTTGCAGTATTATAAAAGATCATATGGAAATGCATAATCGTTTAAAAACAGAGTTGAAGCAAATTTATTAACAGATCCATGATACATTCAAAATATTCATCAAATAAGTAATTGCAATGTAATACAGGGGAATACTTATCTTATACAAAAGTAGTCCCATGCAACTGGCTATGCAACTGCAACGTTCCACCCAACCATAGGCCAGTGTGCTCCTTAATCTCTCAGCACCACTGCCACCCCCGAGCTGGGCATGATTTCTACAAGGAACCAGGGAACAGCAGACTCATACATAGCCAAGCATACACAAGATGAGCCAAGCCAATCTGCGATTGGGTTTATCAGGCTGCTAGGAAATGGAAAGGAAGAATTGCTAAGCTAGTGAGCTCAACCACAGAGCTATGGGTACCCCTCCCAGATCTATTCAGCTTGGTACTCACAATGCCTACACACCCAACACAAGGAAGTATCCTCTTCACTGTCACACAGTCCCTCAAGCCATACCTTCCTTTCTAGTGCTCTCAGGGTGTGCATAGAAAAGTAGCCAGCCCTCTTGATCTCCTTGAGAGGATACTCTCTACACTAGGTTTATCAAGCTAATTCTGTCCACTACCATTCCAGTTTCTTGCTTACAGGTTCAAATCCAAAACAGGATGCACTTAACAACAACCACAACTGTTGGGCATGAAGAAAACGTTTTCCACAGTGGAATGCAGGAGATGGGGTTTCAGCTCACTCAGAAAAACGTGGGAATCCACAAAAACGAAATGGGAAGTTGGTGAACAGCCCAGGAAGCCAAATCCGTTTTTAGAAAAACGTCCCTGGATATTGAGGAGCAAAAACGACCTCCACCCAGTCCCCAATTCGTGGCCCTTCTCTCCCAGGCTGCTATATATGCAAAAAACGAACCTCCAGGCATGGAAAAATGCAGGATTTTTGCTGAAAAACGTGAAGGGAAAAGCCCAGATAGCTCCCACTGCGTGCATGAATGAAGACTGCCCATTCCCCATGGCTTTGGGCACCATTTCGTGGGTGGTTTCTTGCCCCACAAGCAAAAACACGATTTTCCAAGTTGATGGCTTGCCCATGCACGAAAATGGCTTGCCCATACTTCCTCATTTCCAAGGCATTAACTGCCTTAACCAATTTCTTGGAAGAATTAAATGATTGAGTGCATGAGACAAAATGGGTAGTTGGTGGTTTATGGGTTTCCCCATTGACACATGGATTAACACCATTCCCCAAGGGTTTGAATAATTTCCCTCCCTTTTCCTTGTAGAGTCATGCCCCATCTCTTTTGTTGCATTGCATAGCCGGATGTGGGTTTTTCATTGATAATTCATAATTACATGATGTCTTATATACATTGTGCCCATCTCGCACAAGAACCATGGGCATCTATTTTTAATTTCCGATTCATGAAACGCTAAATCAATGGTGGGGCCTTGGCCTTGAGCTCCTCACCATGATTAAATTACAATATTTACATCATTTACGGTTTAATACAAAGGGGGTCAAAATGGGGACATTACACACTGGTCTTCCAATGGGCCTGCATTGGAGTAGCAACGACCGGGAGGAAAACCACACAACAAAAGCAGCATTCTTTGAGCATGGAGAAGTTTATGATGAGGACAAAAATGGAGTCAAGAGACCCTCCATGCCAGCACCATGGGATGAAATGGCCGCAATTGTCCTAAGGTATATTACATGCACTGGAATATTAAGCTATGTTCCCATTTTCCATTTTTGTATTTTAGAGCTTCTCAAGCACAAAAGTCACATTTCATCAAACAACAATATTAGCATTCCATTTTTCCTGCTCCAATCCCTAGCAAAGATGAGCAGGAAAATGGCTAAGGGAAAAGACAATGCTTTGGCCCATCATGGGCTGATCAAACTAATAGTTGGTGAAGAGCTAAAAGCTCAGATTCCAAATCTCTCCTGGGAGGAGTTCATTATGGTATCTGCTGAGGATGTTCAGAGAATGAGGACTACGCCCTTGCCACCTGAATCAAAAAGTAAGACCACCTCTGTATCAGGGGCAAAAAGAAAAATCGACTTGGACAGTGTGGCTGACACCTTGGTAAAAATAAAACACTCCAAAGAGGACTCCCCCAAATCAGACCCAGATATTCCTACCAGTAGTCAGGGGTCGAAGAGGCGCAGCAAGACATTCACACAGGTATCTAAAATCTGAGTCTCCAAGGAGAAAGAAAGGGAGCCCAGCCCCTGATTACCAATGTGTCCGATGATGACATTGATCCTTTTATAGATCAAAAGGATCCCACTACGGATGAAGAAGAGGATGAAGAAGAAAAAGAAGAAGAGGATGAAGAAGAGAAAGGGAATGAAGAGGAAAAATAGGATACGGAAGAAGAGATGGATAAAGGAGAAGGGAAGAGATTACAGGAGCAAGGTAACTTTCAGGAAAACCCTCCAGAACATAATGAAGACCCCGGGGTCGTTTCCCAGCTCGCTGAAGCATGAGCAGAATTAGAAAGGCTCAGAAATGAGTTGGAAACATTAAGAATTCGTCTAGGAAGCCAGGCCACACCTCCCCCATTCTCAGCCGAGAAAACACAAATCCTAAAGATGCACCATGCTGAAGAGCTCCGGCTGGCCGAACAGAAGAATTTAGAGCTGCAAGAAAATTTGGTCGAAGCACAGAGCAAATTGGCAAGGAAGGACCAGGAAATTATCAAAATTAAGGATGTTCTTGCCACTACTATCAGCATATATGAGAGAATGCATGACCTCAGACCACCATCGATGGTCTATGCAGTTTATTTACAAGAAAAATGGGGCGAATTCTAGCTTCAGAGATTGAAGAAAGATCTCCCTATAGAGGTAAGCACTCCCAAGGAATTTATTAATGCATCATTGAACTCCACAAAGCTGGAGAAAGACCAATTTAGTGAGTTCTTCTTGCACAATTTCGTAGTTTCTGGCTCGCCCAATTGGTCACCAAACCCATATGTGGGTGATTTTCAGTTAAGGGCATTGTGTTCGTGGATGAACCACGACATTGAGCGAGCCGAGGACTATCATCTCTATGTAGCATCCAAATGGAAAACTCCATTAATGATTACACTTGAGCCCACTCACCCTAAGGGAATAATTTATAATCACAGGATCCTCACTCAGGACGAGGAGCTAATACCCATTCTCCTCGCAAAATAACAGGAGGCGGTGAGTCACTTCGACATTACACTCCGCAGCACGCAAAAGGAAGTTGATGAGTCCATCAGGGAAAGGTGGAGTAGGGTGGCAAATGATCTAAAACGAAGAGAACTGCACTCTCCCCTCAGGCTTAAGGATGCTCTCTCCAAAACCATACTCTATAAAGAATCCCTGGCAAGAAACCTACTAAGGTGGATTGGGATGAGATTGAATCCTCCATTCTTTCTTTCCCCAGTCCTCAAAGAATAGATTAATGAAGAGGAGGATAGGAAGGCATGGGCCAGGGAGGATCAGAATTTTGGGTATCTCAGACAGGCAGGGGTACCTAAGGTGGTAGCATGGGATATCAGGGAGGTGATCGACAAAAGGAACAGGTCACCCAAGGATGGCTGAATCCTTCAAGTAGGGGAGAGAATGATAGGTCCATTTTTTAGGTATTTTGATAACCCTTTTTCCACAGTTCAACTCAAGCAATGGTTACCAATGCACACAGAGCATATGAAATTTATTGTCAACCCGAGAAAGTCTTTTTATTTCAAAGGATAAGTGCACAATATATGCTTAAACACCAAACCATTAGAAGTGAATACTTTTATCTTCTATCATCCATGTTCATCCCAAGAATCTATGCAATCCCAATTGCCTTCTAACTGCTATACTACAATTCTTCTCTATTATGCATCAATAAAAAATGGTATCAGATCTAATCAACAATTGCAGAAAAGAAATCTCATTCGTATTCTAGAACAATCACTTGTCTGATCTAATCAATCTGGAAATCATAAAACATAAACTAAACATTAATCTAGAAATCCAATTGCAAAAGATTGAGTCAACTGTTCTAAGAAAGTGAATTGCAGAATGAAAATCAAGCAACACACAACAGGAAAGATAAATTGTAAAGACTCATGGGATCACAACTTGGCTGTAAGATGAACACGGCTGCGTATAACAGCAATTGAAATGCATAAAGCAAACCTTACTCAGTCGACTGTTATTCTACACCATTCACCAATCTCACATAAATATAATCTTTTACTGAAAAATCCACACAATAAATATTGCTGCTGCGTACAAAAGGAAAGAACAAAGCATTACACAACAAGAAAGATAAAATCCTATTTTAACTCAGCAATCTTTGTGGAAGATGGGCCCAGTCTTCACACAGATACGCTGGTTGAACAACACAACTCTTTAGCTTAGAAGTAACCCCTTATATTAACAAAAGAATGAGTACACAGTTTTGCTCAGCTGCTAATACAATAATTTAATTGTCTGCTGTTCAACCCCTGGGTCGAGGAAACTCCCCATATTTATACATACAAATCGTAACATCTAATCCTATAATTGGGCAGCCATGAAGATATGTGATCTTCAGGCGCCCTAAATAACTAGCTGTTACAATGCGTGGCAGAACAGAAACATCCAAATATGAGAGAGTTATTAATTGACCCAAGAGTGGCGGTCCTTCCAGCTCACAGCTAGACTCGAGCAGCAACATACTTAAAATAGCGAATTCTGTTATAGCTGCCCTATCACGGCTGTGCTTTGATTGATGATTCGAGCCCCAAGGATCCTTCTACAAGCAATGGACATCCCTTTCTTCATGACTTGTTCAGCCCCGATCTTCCTGCAATCCATTTGTCTCAACTACCTTCATAAATCGCAACATGTTAGCACAATTTGAGAGATGCACAACTTTAATTATCACAATCATAAGCATTAATAAAATAAAACAATGATCAGCCATACCTTGGTAATTTGGGGAATAAGGTAAGGACAATAGGTCTGATTGCCATGGTAGGTGGTATAGGACAGGGGCAGCAAAGATGAATAATGATGACTAGAAAGGGCCAATTCTGGGCTCAACATCTCCCCCCAACTACCCTGTTGCATGTCCTCATGCAACAACCTGCATCTGAATCCTGTACTGAGCTCTATCCAAGGAGAGAGGAAGAAGTGTAGGAAACTTAGGCACCTTTTCTATCTTTTGAAAGGCCTCTGTGAGTAACCCAGTATCTTTCAACCTCACTGTTCCCCTTCCACTGCTACTTGCTGGTGTCTGGGAATGCAATTGGTGTAGTGGGAATCTTCCTGCAGTCTCATTATGCTGTGCCTGGGGGAGTTGAAAGGAAATCCTCAATCTGAATCCAACTCAATGACATCTCTAGGAGGTGGAAGCACTGGTTCTTGTGGGACAGTGTCTTCCAGCGCATCTAGTTTTAACAAGAGAGTTGTTGGTTCTTGTGTAACAACAACATCCTTTAAACCTTCTTCAGCAGCTACCTTTATTGATTTTGGAGACACTGGTTCTTGTATAGCAGCGTCTTCTTTGTCCTTCTGCTGCTGAGATAGGATATCCTTCTCATCATGCAACCCTTCCTCCAAGATTTCGGTGTCACCTGAGCATGGTGTCTGTACCTGTTCATCTTCACTCCACTGTATATCGGGAATGATATCCACTCCAGGGTTATCTTCTAACTGCAATTCAGGAGTTCCTGCTGCATCTTCCAAGGGTGTTGTTTCTTGTGTAGCAACATCCTGGCTTACCTCTTCATCCTTCTTTTGCTGCAACTCTTCTCCTATGAATTCTGTGTCATGGGAGTCCTCTGGGGTTACAACCCAGAGTTTGTCATTAAACTCCAGAATCTCCTCTGTCCCAGGTTATTCCCTCATTTGTTTAGCCGATTGGACAAGTATATTCAAGTTTGCTGGTTCTTGTGTTGCAGCTTCCTGTTCCAATTTATCACTGTCCTGCCTTTGTATCTCTTCTTCTAAAATTTCTGTGTCCTGGGAGCATTCTGGGGTTTCATCATATTCCTTTATAAGCTCCAGAGCATCCTTCATTCCAAGTTCTTCTCCTATCTGCTCTATGATCTCTGTGTCGTGGAAACATTCTGGGGTTACAATATATTCCTTATTAATCTCCAGAGCATCCTCCATCCCATGTTCTTCTCCTACCTGTTCCATAATTTTTGCATCATGGGAAGTGGCAGCTGCAGCAAGGATGTTTAAAAGTGTTGGTTCTTGTGTGGCAACACCTTCTTTTTCCACTGCTTCCCCTACTGTGGCCACAGGCTGTTGTGCAGAATAAGTGTTAAGTAAAATTTTATGGCCTGCTTCATTAAAGATTTCTCCACAAGTGGGGCAGAGTATTCGTTCATCCTCCTCCCTAGCTCCAGCAGAATCTGATTCCTCCACTTGGTCTGTAGCCTCTATTAGTGTGTACATTTTTCTTTCACCCTGCTTTCTGCAGGTTTCCTTCCAAGTTTCCAACTCCCTTCTAAGTACTTGGAGGTCCTCTTTCAGCATTGCATTCTCATACAGAAGTCCTTCAATTCCAAGATCTTCCTCCACTAGCCTTTGTGGAGCATCCATCGATCTTGGTACAAGGATTGGGGGCTCAACCTGTGTCTCTGAGGTTGCCCATCTTTTCCTAGCTGCCTCTGCTGCTGTGGCAGATCGAGTTCATTTATTTCTTATTGGTGCTATTAGGTCAAATTCATTGGTGGCTCTCTTTCTCTTCTTCTGTGGCATTTTTTTTTGTGATTTTTCCTTTTGTGGTGTTTCCTCCTGTGGAGCTGGGATATAGGGAGCCAAAACTGAGGTCAAAGGAATATTTCTTTGCCCCTCATGCTGTTCTTCTTCAATCACAGCTCCTCCTCCTACCCTCTTAGGTGAAGACTCAATTGTTACCAGCTCAATGTCTTCTTCCATTGCCCTAGCTCCGTCATCTTCAGGTTCCATTGTCGCAGCATTTGATGCTGCTCCAATTTCACCTTCTGCTGTCGGAGCTATCCTGTTATCTAGGTTTTCCACAAAGGTTTCATCTACACTATCACCTAATGGCTCTGTTTGTGCTTCCCCTTGCTCTCCTTCAAATGCAGTGTCATCCCCCACTGGTTCTGCTTGTGCTGGAGATTCATCTCTCCCACATGGCTCTGATTGTGCCCCTGGTTGTTCTTCCTCTAATATGGGTTCATCCTCCCCAGATGGCCCAGCTTGTGCCCCCGGTTGTTGTTCTTCTACTGTGGTTTCACCCACCCCGAATGGTCCTGCCTATGCCCCCGATTGCTGTTCTTCTCCCATTTCATCCCTCCCCCCAACTTCACTAGAGGAACTCCGGTCCTCCTGTTGTGGTGGAACCTGTAATTGCTGTAATGGGATGACCCTCAAGGGAACAGGTTGTTGTGGTCGGGTTATAAATTGTTCCCAAGTTATATTATGTTGGGAAAGGGTTCTTACAATAATTAATTTGATAAGGCCATGGTGGGTGAGAGAAGAAAGTGGGTGCTTCGCAGACTGAACAAATGTTGCCATATGACGCAAGTCGTGCAGTAAATAAAATGGAATGTTCAATAAAATGCCATGGCGGAGATGAGAAAGCAAAGGAAGTTCAGAGTTATACACAGTTTGATATCTACCTTCACAAGTAATGTATTTCTTGAGGAAGACAGCAACCTGGTCCCATGGCCGCGGCAGTGAGTTCAGTGCAATCCCTCTCCTGGATGGTTCAACTTTCTCCCCTGGAAGTAAAAATTCTTCTCGTGCAACCGTTGCAGGGACTCGTCGGTTAAACCATGGTTTTCCCACCATCGGGATGGCTGTAACCTCAGATATAATGATCTCGGAGACATCTATACACAGCCCCCACACCGTGGAGTGAGTTTTAGTGAGATTCAAGGCAAATTGCAGGGCTGCGTCCCGATCGAATCCGTCCAACCGTTCAAAGAATTCGAGCCAGCCAGCAGCTTGCAAAATGGCAAAAACTTGAAGATTTCGCCTGAGTTCTCGTGTATTGAAAGGTTCATGGTGAACTGGAATCCCCATGGTGCTGGCTACAAGCTGAAGTTGCTATTCCACTGATTATAGGACCCCAGAATGGAAGTTGCAGCACAGAGGATGCACGAATCGCTGAGCGGAAACGTTGAGAGAATGGCCAAATTTGGAAAGTTGAGCACAGAACAGTGTTTGAAATTTTCATGCCGAATTGGGGAAGGTGGCAGTTATTAGCATTTACGTCGTACGAGGGAAAGGTTTAATCAGGTATAATGGTGGTACGAGTGAAGGTACGACCAATATCGTTTAAATGATATCAATGCTTAATCACGTGATAAATGAAAGCCATACCTCATAAAACTGTTCGTCAGAAAGCTGCGAAAAATGGTGGAGCATGCAGTTGGTGACGTCACGGAGCCGAATTCGTGCACAGTCGGACGTGTGATCATGATGACTCGGATAAGGCAATAAGTTCTTCTGCCGGTGAAACACAAACCATCGCTTCCTCGGGGTCGGAATGATGAGTTCGCCGTCATGACTGAGGTGAATCAGCACCATGATTAGCAAGTTTGAAACAATTCTTCTGTTAAAACGGGAGTTACCACTGCAAGTTGCCAAAAAAATGATAGCACGGCCAAAGAAAAAAGATGTTGCAGTCATAAAAAAAAAATATGTTGCAGCCATCGGGAAAGAAGTTGCAGCCACCGGAAAAGAATTCACGACAGCCGGAAAAAGGAATTTACAGTATCGGGGAAAATTACAGCTGTCACCGGTGGCGGGAAAAATTACAGCTGGCGAGAAAAGTTGTTGCAGCGCTGTGACGTAATGTTGCAGCCACTGGATTGAAGTCGCGGCTGCCGAGGATGATTTACAGCTGCTGGGAGAAAGTATTTTACGGTAGACGGAAAAAAATAACGCAGGTGCTGGGAATTGAGGTGGCAGCTGCGGAAAAAGATGTTGCAGTTGCCGATGTTGTAGCCACCAATGTTGCAGCTTCCAGAAAGGATTGATGACCAACGGAAAAAAAGATATTACGGCTGCTGGAAATGAGGTGGCAGCCGCTGGGAAATGAGATGGCAGCCGCGGGGAAATGAGGTGGCAGCTGTGGAAAAAGATGTTGCAGCTGCGGGAAAATGATGTGGCAGTGGCTGGTAAATGAGGTGGCAGCCGCTGGGAAATGAGGTGGCAGCTGCGGAAAAAGATGTTGCAGCTGCCGATGTTGCAGCTGCGGGAAAAGATTGACGGCAGGAGAGAAAAAGGATTTTACGGCTGCTGGGGAAAAGGGTAATGTGGTTGCCGGAAAAATATATATAGCTGCCAGAAAAGATATACAGCCGCCGGAAAAGATGTTGCAGCTGCCGAAAAATATGTTGCAGCTGCCAGAAAATATGTCACAGCTGCCCGAATTTTTTTTATTTTTATTTATTTTTATTTTTATTTATTTTTATTTTTTTTTAATTTTTTTTTTTAAGCAAGGACGGCACAGGGATATTTTCGTCTAACGGGCCCAAACTGGTCGTTCTCCTTGTGCTTCCCTGAAATTTTTTGAAAAATGACAGCAAACAAAAAGATCAAATGCAAAGAGGAAAAAAAACAACAGTTATACGCTATAGCAGGAAATTATTTATGTACAGCAAATACGATTTTCAGTTTAAGATTTGGTAAAGGCAGAGAAAAGTTCCTGCTCTGGTGCCAACTGATAATCTGGATCGACAATAATTTGTGAAATGAATGCATCTTTCGAAATGGGCTTACGATACAGTCGCAGTCTGTGGCTGTTAGCAAGTAATGGTATACGGTTTTCATCAATGGTCACCAGGCGAACAGTGCCGTTGTCAAATACCCTGTCGACCAAATATGGACCCAGCCATCCTGTATGTAATTTTCCTTTAAAATCCTTCTTGAATCTGGAGTCGTATAATAGTGCCCAGTCTCCTTCACGGAAGATTTTCTTTTTGATGAATCGGTCATGCTAGTTAGATCTCTGTTGCTGAAGCAGCACAGTCTAGTCTACTGCAGCTAACCGTTTCTCATCCAGTTCATTTAATTGATTCAATCTTCTCTTCTGGGCTTCTGTTACATCCAGATTCATTTTGGTGGCTGTTTTCAGGGTCTTGATCTCAAATTCAATTAGAAAGATGGCACTCTTTCCATACACCAGATCATAGGGAGAAAACACTGTGGTGTTGCGCCAAGTTGTGCGATATGCCCACAGTGCTTCTGGAAGCCTGTCAGCCCAATCCCTTCGATGGCTTTTAACTATTTTAGTAAGGATTGCTTCAATAACTTTATTAGTACTTTCCACCTGACCATTGGCCTAGGGGTGATAAGGTGAAGCTATCCTATGCTGCACATGATACTTCCGGAGCAAGGATTCAAATTGGTGTGAGATGAATTGTGGTCCCCCATCGGTAACTACTTCCTTTGGTACCCCAAAGCGGGTAAAGATTTCACTGTACAGAAAATCAATCACCGCCTGGTCATTAGCCTTAGCCAAAGCTACAGCTTCTACCCACTTGGTCATGTAATCTGTACACACCAGAATGTAAACCTTCTGTCTGGAAGGAGGGTTGAGAGGGCCAACAAAGTCCAATGCCCATCTATCAAACGGTTCTAGTACCACTTGGGGCTGTAAAGGCATCTGATATGTCTTATTAGGTTGGCCCATCCTTTGGTAGCTGTCACAGGACTGAACATATCTTTTAGCGTCCCTGAACAGTGTCGGCCAATAGTATCCCATCCGCAGTGCTTTATGCCCTGTTCTTCTGTCTGCAAAGTGTCCTCCACAAGGTTCATCATGACATGCCTTCAGTATATGAAAGATCTCATCTTCCCTTACACATCTCCTAATCTCAAGATCGGGTCCTGTGTAAAAGAGATGACCATTGAGCCAACAATACCTGGCACTTTGCTGTATAATTTTTCTTTTCTCTCGTTTAGACATATGTGGCGGAAGCTTTCCTGCAACCAAATAATTAGCAATGTCTGCATACCAAGGTGAATGAGCTGAGAGTGCAAATAGATGTTCATCTGGGAAAGAATCCTCAACAGGCGAACTGTCATCACTGTTAGTAAATCGTGATAAAAAATCAGCAACAACATTTTCTTTTCCAGGTTTATCTATAATGGTAATATCAAATTCCTGTAATAATAATAGCCACCTAGTTACTCTGGCATTGGTGACAGGTTTATTCATCAAATACTTAATGGCAGAGTGGTCAGTGTGCACAAATGTAGGATACCCAGTAATGTAATGTCGAAACTTATTAATAGAATAAACAATAGCTAGGAATTCTTTTTCAGTGACAGTATAATTTAGTTCAGCAGGGGCTAAGTTTTTACTAACATAATAGATAGCATAAGGTACATGACCATCCTGCTGTCCTAGTACTGCTCCAATGGCAGTATCAGAAGCATCTGAAGAAATGTGGAAAGGTATGGTCCAATTAGGTCCCCTTAGAATAGGGGCTGTGGACAGCTTCTCTTTAAGCTTATCAAATGCTGTCTGGCATGCTGTACTCCACACAAACTGTGCGTCCTTCATTAACAATGAAAACAAAGGAGAAGCAAGTTTGGAAAAGTTTTCTATAAATCTCCTGTAATATCTAGCATGTCCCAGAAAACTTCGCACCTCTTTCTGAGTTGAAGGAGTTGGTATATTTTTTATCACCTTAATTTTTGAAGGATCCACTTGAATGCCCTCTGTAGAGATGAAATGTCCTAATACCACCCCCTCACTCATCATCATATGGCATTTTTTAGTGCTTAATGAGAGGCGAGCCTGTTCACAGCGAATTAAAACTTTCTTTAAATTTTCCAGTGCTTCCTCAAAATCCTTGCCATAGGGAGTAAAATCATCCATAAAGAATTCCATACTATCATTAACCAATTCAGAAAATATGCCAATTACAGCTCTTTGGAACGTTGCTGGTGCATTGCATAACCAAATGGAAGCACCCTGTAGGCAAACGTTCCCCAGGGGCAGGTGAAGGTGGTCTTATCCTGATCCTCCGGAGCAATCTGAATTTGATTGTACCCGCTGAACCCATCCAAGAAGGAGAAGAACTTCTTCCCTGGTAGGGTATCAAGTACTTGGTCAATAAAGGGCAGAGGAAAATGATCCTTTTGTGTAGCTTTGTTCAGCTCCCTATAATCAACACAGACTCTCCATTTACCATTTTTCTTGGGCACAATTACAAGTGGGGAAACCCACTCACTATCTGAAATAGGATAGATAAATCCTGCTTCCAAAAGTTTCTGGATTTCCTCCTTCACTATATCCCTCAGATTGGGGTTCATGCGTCATTGGCGTTGACATACAGGCCGGGAGTCATTTTTAATATAAATATGATGAGTGCACAGATTGGAAGGGATACCCTTCATGTCTGTATACTCCTAAGCGAATGTCCCCTTACGTTCCTTCAAGAGATTGGTTAGGCGCATCTGTTCTTCTGCGGAGAGACCAGGGTTGATGTTCAAAGTTCTTCCAGGCTCTACCTCAATAGGAATGATTCTCGAGTTTTTCAAAACTGGGATTATGTTTGCATCATTGACTAGTGCTTCTTCCGTAAGTTGTTCTTGTTCTTCCTTACCAAGGGTAATGTTCAGGAGTTGATAAACTTCTTTATCCACTGAAGCAAGTTCGCTAATGAAATTACTGATGGCATCGTCTTCTGTTTCGTTTTTGAAAGTTAGGGCCTTCCCTATTGTTAATAATGGTTGAACATCCTCCTCCTCTTCCTGTTCTATCCAAAGGGAAGTTTCACTTTCTAGACTCGGCCGTGCTGGAGGATACAGGGTAAGGTTTTTGGTTTCCATACCATCAGATATAGTCATGGACCCCGATCGACAGCTGATGCAAGCATCAGCTGTGGCCAACCAAGGCCTCCCCAGGATCAATGGGTGTCCCCCCAGCTGTGATTTTGGTTGTAATACCAGAAAGTCGGTAGGGTATTCCCATGAGTCTACTGAGATGACAAGATCATCCAGAATCCCTTCGGGTCTGATGGTGGATCTGTCTGCCAATTCTAAAATGGTAGGGGTCGGTCTATTATTGGTGAATCCAAGCTTCTTTACAGTCTCAATTGTTATAACATTGATCGCTGCTCCTAAATCTACTAGCACGTTGGGTATCTGCGTCTGTCCTATATGTACAGTGACAGTAGGATTGCCAGGGTTGTCATACTTGGTCACAGGGGTTTTTCCTGTCATTAAAGCAGATAAATTCCCTATGACATGAACAGTGGGAGGATCTCTGGGCTTCCCTCCCGGTCTTTTAGTGCACAGGTCCCGAACAGTTCTAGCATAAATAGGTACGTCTTGAAGAGCTTGCAAAAGGGGGATCTTAACATAAAGATTCTTCAACTCTCCTAGGAGATTGAACTGAGGTTGCCCCCCTATTTTTGGCAGCATTAGTCTCTCAGGGTATGGTGGTTGCCTTACCAGCTGGGTAAGCTGCGTATTATCTGATTTCTCGTTTAATGTTTCAGCCGTCCCATCTGAGGGATGCTCAGCACCTTCAGTGATAGGAACCGGATCGAATGGATGTTGGGAACTCTCTCCTTTGTCATGCACAGAATGTGGAATATCTTCTGAAATTACACGTTCTATTATCTTCCCAGACCGTAGGCGAATATCATTACAAGGTACAGGGGAGAGAGAGTAGGCCGACATATTGAGAGCTTCCAATTGATGGACTGTTTTATTATTTGGGTTAGGATTAGGTTGGGCAGGCAGCTGAGGCCATAATGGTATGTTAGGAACAGGATTATTCTGCAGCTGCAGCTGCGACTGCTGAGGTGGTTATTGAGGATATTGATGAAATTTAGGATATGGAGGAGAATATGGTAACTGCTGAGGTGGAGGTGGTTGAGGAAACTGGTTCCCAGAATGGAAGTTCCTCCATCCAGGAGACCATGACGTAGGTTGATGTGGTGGCTGTGTCCAAGGACTCCATGAGTTATAACTTTGTACTGCAGGTTGAGAAGGATTCCACTGAGCATAATTTGAAGGGAATTGTGTATTCATATTTTGCATGTTATTATTCCAATTGTTCAAATTATTCAAAAATGGAAATGAATCTGGAGACATACCTTGATTTCGAGGCTGCCAGGGTTTCTTCTGTGCAATGAAATAGGCTGATTCCACTTCTGGAGTTGATGCCTGCAGAACAACCTTCACTTGGGGAAGTGTGGGACATTCTTTCATATCATGGTTCAGCTCGCACAGCTGACATACTTGTATTTTGTCAAGGGGGCATTCTTTCAGTGGATGATTCTTCCTACATCGGGGACAGAACACACCTAGTGTGAGATCCTGCACTGTCTGTCTTTGCTTGGCCTTCAGGACATCAATCTCCGAAGAGATAGAGCTCATCATTTCTGTTTTAAAATTTTCAAGAAGATTGCCTATCTCTGCACGTGTGGCTCCCCCATTGGATGACTTCTGAGTTCTGTCGAAGACATCACGTTCCATCTTATCTCGTTTGTCCCGCTTATTATGCCTGGAAGATCCCCTGGAGTATCTCTTACATAATTCCACAATTGTATCAAAAGGTTCTTTGGAGATATCTCCCTTTCCTAACAGATTTAACATGTCTAAACAATCATCCCTGATCCCTGGAAGCAAGATTATCTTGAGCACATCCAGCCCCATGTTCGTCTGCCAGGCTCTTTGCACATTGTACAGCAGCCTTTCTACAAAATCCTCTAGACTTTCATCCTCCTTCTGCACCATCTTAAATAATTCCTCTCTTTTGTCCCTGGTGTTGCAATATTCTTGATATTTCTCTAGAAACACTTGCTTCATCTTATTCCAATTAGCAACAGTTCCTCCCCCAAGGCTCATGAACCATCGTAATGCATTGTCCTTCAGGGTGGCAGGAAAAAGCTTAAGCTTTTGGGCATCTGTGACATAATCATAGCTGCGACAGAGGATATCGAATTCAAAAAGGAATTCATCTGGATCTTCTGCCGCCCTGCCATGGAAGCGAGGCAACACTGATGGTGAGATGTTCTTCATAGGAGTTGTCCCTTCCAGCTGCTGTATTGGAAATTGTAATGTTGCCATAGTTCCTTCTCGCAGGGAATCATTTTCATGATGGTATTGTACCACTGCTTCTTCCTCTTCGTTCTCATGTCTATTATTCATCTTTTCTTCTGTATCCTCTTCTTCGTAAGTTCCTTCGTTCCTTACCTCAGTCGTAACAGTTGCGTATTCTTCAGGTGTAGCAGCTACATATTCTTCAGTTGTAATAGCTGCGTATTCTTCAGTTGTAACAGTTGAATCAGCTGTTCCTTCTTTAGCAGGGGTATATGCAGGAATCACGGCTGCTCCTGTATCTTCCACCGTGGATCCTGATGCTGGCGCTCCAGGATCAGCAGGGCCTCTTCTGATAGGAGTCTCCCATTGACGAGTCCTGATAGCTGAATCAGTTCTGTCAACAAGATCGTTGATAAATGTTCTTCTACCCAATGGTGGACCTCGACCACGACCCGAACCACCTGCACTGTTAGTATTTTGTGGGTTTTTGGGGGTTGGGAGGTGATCACGGTTTACCCTCCTCGTATTCATGCGAAGCAGATCATTTCAACAACAAAAAAAAAGACTGACTAAAAGCAATTATCAGATGCAACTAATGACTAGTGTTTAATTTTTATCCTTCCTCGGCAACGACGCCAAAATGTCAAGCACTCTATATGCAGATAAATTGTTACCAATGCACACAGAGCATATGAAATTTATTGTCAGCCCGAGAAAGTCTTTTTATTTCAAAGGATAAGTGCACAATATATGCTTAAACACCAAACCATTAGAAGTGAATACTTTTATCTTCTATCATCCATGTTCATCCTAAGAATCTATGCAATCCCAATTTCCTTCTAACTTCTATACTACAATTCTTCTCTATTATGCATCAATAAGAAATGGTATCAGATCTAATCAACAATTGCAGAAAAGAAATCTCATTCGTATTCTAGAACAATCACTTGTCTGATCTAATCAATCTGGAAATCATAAAACATAAACTGAACATTAATCTAGAAATCCAATTGCAAAAGATTGAGTCAACTGTTCTAAGAAAGTGAATTGCAGAATGAAAATCAAGCAACACACAACAGGAAACATAAATTGTAAAGACTCATGGGATCACAACTTGGCTGTAAGATGAACACGGCTACGTATAACAGCAATTGAAATGCACAAAGCAAACCTTACTCAGTTGATTGTTATTCTACACCATTCACCAATCTCACAGAAATATAATCTTTTACTGAAAAATCCACACAATAAATATTGCTGCTGCATACAAAAGGAAAGAACAAAGCATCACACAACAAGAAAGATAAAATCCTATTTTAACTCAGCAATCTCTGTGGAAGACGGGCCCAGTCTTCACACAGAGACGCTGGTTGAACAACACAACTCTTTAGCTCAGAAGTAACCCCTTATATTAACAGAAGAATGAGTACACAGTTTTGCTCAGCTGCTAATACAATAATTTAATTGTCTACTGTTCAACCCCTGGGTCGAGGCAACTCCCCATATTTATACATACAAATCGTAACATCTAATCCTATAATTGGGAAGCCATGAAGATCTCTGATCTTCAGGCGCCCTAAATAACTAGCTGTTACAATGCGTGGCAGAACAGAAACATCCATATATGAGAGAGTTATTAATTGACCCAAGAGTGGCGGTCCTTCCAGCTCACAGCTAGACTCGAGCAGCAACATACTTAAAATAGCGAATTCTGTTACAGTTGCCCTATCACGGCTGTGCTTTGATTGATGATTCGAGCCCTAAGGATCCTTCTACAAGCAACGAACATCCCTTTCTTCATGACTTGTTCAGCCCCGATCTTCCTGCAATCCATTTGTCTCAACTACCTTCATAAATCGCAACATGTTAGCACAATTTGAGAGATGCACAGCTTTAATTATCACAATCATAAGCATTAATAAAATAAAACAATGATCAGCCATACCTTGGTAATTTGGGGAATAAGGTAAGGACAATAGGTCTGATTGCCATGGTAAGTGGTATAGGACACGGGCAGGAAAGATGAATAATGATGACTAGAAAGGGCCAATTCTGGGCTCAACAGCAAATGATCTAAAATGAAGAGAACTGCACTCTCCCCTCAGGCTTAAGGATGCTCTCTTCAAAATCATACTCTATAAAGAATCCCTGGCAAGAAACCTACTAAGGTGGATTGGGATGAGATTGAATCCTCCATTCTTTCTTTCCCCAGTCGTCAAAGAATAGATTAATGAAGAGGAGGAGAGGAAGGCATGGGCCAGGGAGGATCAGAATTTTGGGTATCTCAGACAGGCAGGGGCACCTAAGGTGGTAGCATGGGATATCAGGGAGGTGATCGACAAAAGGAACAGGTCACCGAAGGATGGTTGAATCCTTCAAGTAGGGGAGAGAATGATAGGTCCATTTTTTAGGTATTTTGATAACCCTTTTTCCACAGTTCAACTCAAGCAATGGTAACGAAACGCACTCAATTGTGGGAAAAGTGTTTTACTTTAATGATTTAATGGAATTGTTTTTATGATTAATCTTGTATGTTAGAATGCGTATCAATTAAACTGATTATATGGAAATCAAACATGATTGAGCAGGTTCAGGTTTATTAAAGGAAGGACGTGTAGAAGACTAAAGGATCACCAAGCTCGGCGCCCTGTTTCCTGATTTATAGGGGACACACTCCCACTTTCAAGATGAATCGACACTTTGACAATCAGTTAGGATTAGGGTTAAATCGTATAAATATGGACCTCTCGGGTAGCGAGAGGCCCCTGCTGTTATTTTTGTGAAAGCCATTATTGTTAACGTTTTCTACACTATTGCGATACTGAAGTACAGACTTTTATTTTGACATGGATTTTACATATTAATGAAAGATTGATGATTAATTCCAGCAAGCGTTTCTAAGTTTTTATTCTCTCCTGAGTACGGGTTGGGGAGGGCCCCTCCAACACGTAGGTCAGGAGATTCCCATTTGCAGGTATTTTTCCAAGTATGCATTTTACATTGATGAACAGTTCTATGATATATGGTAGCGTTGAATGAGTCATTGTTTTCTGTAGTAGTTTAGAATGCATTTTGTAGTATAGTAAAACGATTTCAGTAGTCCTGTAGGTTCTTTCTTGCAACACATATTTTTATCCATGATTACATGTGCAATATCTTAGCTTTCAATGTCATGGTTAGATCTAGAGTTCACTGCAGTTTCTCATCGTGATTAGTTTCTTTTAACTTCTTAGTAGAAGATGGGTAAGCATAGAATGATCGTATTTCAATTCTAGATTGGTAGAATAAGATAGATCAAGACTAAAATTGTGTGCGCAGACAATAGTTATAGACTTCGTTTTCCCAATAGTAAAATAGCTCTGTTATGGTATTTTCATTCTCAGCATTTAGTTATTTCAGCAGTTTAATTATTTCAAATAGATTTACTATCTTTGTATCTTTATTTCTTAGAACAGATCAGCATCTAATTACTTCAACATTTTAATTACTAAGAATAGATTCCCTGCTTCACTTCTCAGAACATATTTACTGCTTTCAGCACTTTAATTATTTTAATCAGATTCATTGCTTTCCAGTATTCAATTTCGTAGCATAATCCGTTTTCACATTAAGTAGACAACCTTCACATTTAGTAGACAATCTTTAGAACATCGATACTGCCCTTTAACCGTGACAAGAGATTATCTTATAAAGAACATAGACAGTGCATGCATATATCAAGTTTGTACGTTCCCTCGGTTGACATTTAAAGTAGGATCTTGGTATAAGCTTCCCTCATTAGGCATCCATATTAGGAGCTCACCACTTGGCCCGTATAAGAAACTTATCACTCGTTGATTCAAGAAATGGAAATAAATCGTGTTTAAATAGTCTTTGTGTAAACTGATAATGTGTATGTGAACTCGGTTTTAATCGTACCTATGCTATTGTGCTTCGTTCTGGACTATAAGCTTATGAATTTTTAAAAGGAAATCATTTTGCAAAAGTGTATGAAGAAAACACTGCTACTGTTTATTAAATCAATGTTTATGTGTTGAAAATATGTGACAGGCTTCGGCCAAATGCCTCATCTTCAACTGTGTGAATGTTTTAAGTAGTACAACTAAAAACCTACTAGGATTAAGGGTTTTGGCTAAGTTTAGAATGTATGAAATGATGATGACTAATGATACGTTCAGCATCAAATGGATTTTGTGTTTTCTGTTTGAATTTGCTCCTACAGTCATTGAAATGTCTTAAACTTTGAATTGATATTTGAAATCAATAAGTTCGATCTACAGTAATGATTTTGATATAAGAATATACTTGATTTGTCTACTATCAGTAAAAAAAAAGACCATGACAGAGAGCTTGTTCATCTAGCTCGATTCTGTAACAACATTGCATTTGTGTGTTTATGGCTATATGTGCATGTAAAAGAAAAACATTAAACACTAGCTTTGTGATAATAGACTTTGTTTGCTTAACTATTCCGTGTGTGCATTAATAGAAATATCAGTAGTAATAGTAAACTTGAAAAGAATTAAATATAAATTTACAAACCCTAAGTTGGTAATATGTTGCTTAATGTTTGTCTATCTATACTATATGTACAATAATAATAAGAACAACAAACTATAGTTATTCTTTGAAAATAAACATTTGGAAAACAAAAATGGAAAGAACAGAAATGGATTCTTTATCTAATATAAAATCTGTTATTTCTATAAAATAGATTTACTGTTTTTACGAAAAGAATGGAAATAAAATAGTACTCTGAGTAAAATACAGTAGATAATGCTAATTAATAACAGTAGATAATTTTAACAGAACATATAAAATAGTACTTCCATCACCATGGTAGTTTTCCTATCAACTTATCTATCTTAATCTGTTTCTGTACTAGAGTACGATGCTGTTCCTTTTTGCATGGGGAAAAATACAAAAACTATTTTTACTCATTCAAATCAATTTTATATAGAATAGTTAATTTACACAAAAACTGAAATAACTTATAAAATAAACAATGAAAGTCAAATAAATAGCAGAACTGTAATATACAAAATAGATAATAGAACATAAAAATTAAACAAATAAGACAATAGAACCTGTAACTGATGATAGGGCCGATAAACACCTAAGGATACCTGTTCCTCCCAACTTGCTTCAGAAGAAGTAGCTCAACTACTGACTTCTAGTGAACCCTCGAGCCTGATTACAAATCCAGTAAGTGGGTGGAAACTGTGTAGAAGCAAAGCACTCAAAAATACCTTCTCCACTCGGTATCAACCTCCTGAAATAAAATGCTTTCTCCACTCAGCATCAACCTCCTGAACTCAATAAGAGTTTGGCAGATTCACAACATGATCAACAACAACATATCCCCTCATCAAATCTCTTGGGTGCAAACATAGCAAAACCCCAAGGTAAATTTCCTCGTCAAGAAAAGTGATGAACCTCAGTTCAATATTTGATGGCTATTATATAGACTGCCTAGGTCTTTTAGTGGTCAGTTTGGAATAAATGAACCTCAAGCTCTAGTCCCATCTTTCAGGGCACTATGACCACATTTCAAGGGATTTGTCCCATACCAACAACTAGTTAGTTGCATTATGATGCTACCACTTGTCCATTTCCTTCTACCTCAGATTCCATTCCACCTAGTGGATCGGTAAGCACTCTTTCAACAGTCCTCTTAGGTGTTTGTCTCCTATTTTATTTATTAAATAATAATATATTGTGCAAATTACAGTCATCCTTGGACACCTGTCCAAAATAAACTTTACAATAAAAGTTATCATAATGTTTCTTAACACAAAATGTTTTCCAACTTAAAGGGTATGCTACAAACACCCCCCTCTTAAGTTCAACATTGTCCTTGATGTTGCTTATTCATCACCAAGTTCCTCATGGAACAGAATTGGATATGCTGCCCGCATATTACTTTCCAGCTCCCAAGTAGCTTCATCAGGGCTAAGGTGCTTCCATTGCACCTTTATCTGCCCTATGGTGCGATTCCGAAGCATAATTTCCCTCCGGTCTAGAATACAGTCCGGTTCCACCTGAAAATCTCTTTCGGGTTCCACCTGTATGTCATTCCAATTCAGCACATGAGTAGCATCGTGCACATACTTCTTTAAAACATAAACATTAAAAACATTGTGGATTTTTAAATTGTATGACAATGCCAATTGATATGCAATAGCTCCTATCCTTGATAGGATTTTGAATGGTCCACAATACCTCGGTGCTAATTTAGCACAACTTCCAAGCTTCAAAGAACTTTTCGTGGGCTTTACCTTTATAAAAACATGGTCTCCTACCTGAAATTCTTTTTCTGTGCATTTCAAATCAGCGTAGCTTTTCTGCCGATCTTGGGCAACTTTTAAGTTACCTTGAACCTGTTTCATGGTTAGCTCCATTTCTTTCAATAAATCTGGTCCTAACATCAATCGATCTATAGGATTATCCCACGAAATTGGGGTACAACATTTTCTTCCATACAAAATTTCAAATGGACTTAACTTGAGCAGATGCTTGATAATTATTATTGTAGGCAAATTCTTCTAAGTGCAAGTAATCCTCCCATTTAGATGGCTGATCTTTAACATATAATCTTAACATATTTTTCAACATCTGATTTACTCTTTTCTGTTTGACCATCAGTTTGTGGGTAGAAAGAAGTGTTGAAATTTAACTTAATATTTAGACCTTTAAACAGTGCTGTCCAAAAGTTACCAGTGAACTTAGAGTCTCGGTCTGAAATAATTACCTTTGGAATTCCATGCAAGCGAAAAATTTGCTTCATGAAAATATCTGCAATGTTAGAAGCCTTGAAAGTAGTTTTAACAGGAATAAAATGAGCAGCATTACTAAGTTTATCTACAACAACCATAATTGATTCATTCTGCTTCTGATTTTTAGGCAAACCTATAATAAAGTCAATGCTTATGATCTCCCATTTCCATTCTAGAATTGGTAAGGGATGCAATAGCCCAGTTGGATGTTGGTGTTCAGCTTTGATAGTCTGACACTCAAAACATCTAGCTATATATTCAGCAACTTCACTTTTCATGTTGGGCCAAAAGCACTCATTTCTTAACATAGTTATCATTTTTTGATAACCAGGATGCCCTGAATAAGGACTCTTGTGAACTTCATCTAAAATCAGCAACTTAACCTTTGAAAAATTAGGCACATAAATTTTGTTTTTGTAAATTAAGAAGCCTTTTTCATTAATACTGTAATCTGTTATAACATTTTCAGATGAATTTTCAGCCACTTTATCATGTAATTTTTGGTAATTTTTGTCTTACTTAATTCCTTCTCCGATCTAATTTTTCAGATCAGTTTTAAAAGTACTGACTGCTACCACAAAACTCAATCTAGCATTCCTGCTCAATGCATCAACAACCTTAGTTTCCTTTCCATTAATGTGATGGATCTCAAAATCGTACTCGCTAAGGAAAGCTAACCACCTAGCTTGCCTTGAGTTAAGATTTGTTTTATCCAAAAGATACTTTAAGCCCTTATTATTAGTCATTAAGCTAAATTTTCTTCCGATCAAGTGATGACGCCACATTTTCAAAGCATGTATCATGGCTTCCAACTCAAGATCATAAGTAGCATAATTCTTTTCATGTATTTTTAACTTCCTTGACTCAAAAGCAATTGCATGACCTTCTTGATTTAAGACCCCTCCAAGTCCTTCGTTGCATGCATCTGTGCATATGATGAAATCCTTATTAGGATTTGCAATTTTTAAGATGGGTGTAGTGGTTAACAAATCTTTTAACTTATTAAGACTGTCTTGACACTTTTGATCCCATATGAATTTCTTACCTTTCTTCTACAAAGAAGTGATGGGGTTAGCAATGCTAGAGAACCCTTCAATAAACTTTTTATAATACCCTGTTATTCCCATGAATGACCATACATCAGTTACATCTTTTGGGACAGCCATTCATTAATTTCTTTAGATTTATCAAGATCAACAGAAATACCATCTTTTGAAATTATATGACCCAAATACTGAATTTTATCTTTATAGAAATCACACTTACTTAACTTAGCGTAAAGCTTGTGATCTCTAAGTACTTGTAAAATGATTTTTAGATGTTCGTCATGCTCTTCTTTAGTTTTTGAGTAAATGAGGATATCATCAATGAATAACACTACGAACTTATCCAAATATTTATGCAGAACGTTGTTCATTAAACATATGAACACTGCCGATGCGTTAATTAGCCCAAAAGGCATAACTACGAATTCGTAGTGTCTATAATGCGTTCTGAATGCAGTTTTGAATATGTCCTCGTCTTTATCCGAACTTGATGATAACCCGACCTTAGATCAATTTTAGTGAATATCTCTTCTTTGCATACTTGATCAAATAGATCATCTATGCGAGGTAAAGGATACCGGTTTTTAATTGTCATTTTATTAAGCTGGCGGTAGTCAATGCACAAATGCATGGTACTGTCCTTCTTTTTAACAAAAATTACTGGTGCTCCCCAAGGGGACACACTGAGCCTTATGTAGTTTTTATCTATTAATTCTTTCAACTGAGATTTTAACTCATTTAACTCCAGAATATTCATCTTATAGCGGGCCTTTGAGTTTGGTACCGCACCGGGTACTAACTCAATGGTGAAATCAAGTTCTCTTTTCGGAGGTAATCGTGGAATTTCTTCCGGGAATACATCTGAAAAGTCCCTAAGGATGGGAATATCCTCTAGTTTTAACTTGTCTTCTTTAGATGTACATTCATCATTAACAACATTAACAACAAACAATTTACAACCTTTTCTGGCACCTCTCTTTACTTGTAAGGAAGAAATCTACCTTACTGAAATCTTCCTATGAATTTCTTTTACTATTTCTGAATTACCTTCATTATTTATACAAGTAAAAGATTTTTCATAACAATTTAATATAACTCTATGTTGTTCAAGCCAATCCATGCCAATTAACAGATCATATGAACCTAGGGGTAAAATATTCACATTAACTTGCGTTTTCAGGTGATTTAAAAATACTTCGCAATTCTGAACATAATCTGTAACCTTTCTTTTAGTTCCTGTTGTAAGCTGAACTAACCATGCACTATCGAATTTTTCTATTTTTAGCTTGCAACGGTTTACTAAAGTAGGTGAAATATAACTTAGATTTGCACCTGGATCTACTAAAATAGAAATAGACTTGTTATGTATCATACCTTCAATTTCAACCATGGATGTTTGATGGTTTGCTTGACGGTTCTCCAATGCTGCATTTATCCTAGGCATTTCTCTTGCGATATCTCCAACTGTAGGTTCTGCTTGCATAATATGTATGTTGTTGGCTGTCCTCTTCTTGCGTGGGCAATCTGCTCTTTTGTGTGATCCGCCACATTCATAGCACTTTATGGGTCCTTTCTGTTTATCATACCTGTTTTTATTGTTATTGCCGTGATTATTATTATTGGGTACATTTCTTGCAGCAGTAGAGTTCTCAGTTGCATTCTTCTGGTAATTATTAGGAAAATTTCTGTTATTAAAGTTTTTCTTAAAACCTCCAACATTCTGATTAAAATTCTTCTTTTTATAATCATACTGATTAGACTTACTGTTCTTCCATCCAGTTGTTCCTTCTCTTTTTATGTTTTGGTCAAAACAAAAATTTGCCTTCCTCATGGCCTCTTTCAAGGTGGAAGGATTATCATACTCAATACGATCTTTTATATTAAATGGTAAACAACTGAGGAACCTTTGCACTTTAGGCTTTTCCTCAACCATGTAGGGTACGTACCTCAGCAAGCTAAGGAACTTGCTGCACAGTTCTTTCATGTTCATTGCACCCAAATTTAAATCGTAAAACTCCTTCGATTTATCCTCAAAGTACTGTTTAGACAAGAACTTATTTTTAAACAAACTTTTAAACATAGTCCAAGTTACTTCTTTTTCTTTTATGCTCTTAATTATTTTAAGATCGTGCCACTAGATATCTGCCTTTCCGGTCAGATTGTAAATAGCCATCTTGGCTTTTAGTTGAGAAGAGTAATCATAGATATTAAAGTACTTTTTCATTCCAGACAGCCAACCTTTTGCTGTCTCACCCTTCTCACTTTCGCCATTAAAAGTTGGTGGCTTAATATTTTTAAATTCCCCAGTAATCTGCTCATGATGCTTATGTTTTCTCTTTTTAGAGGAGCATTCACTGTTACTATTGTCATAATTTATATCATCATTACTTGAATTAGACTTAGAAGATGAGTAATTGTTCCTTTTATCATTTCTTGTTTTCTTATGCTTATGTTGGTGGGACATTATTTCGGAATGAGCTCTAAATTCTGATTTTCTGCCTCTTTCATCACTGTGAGAGTTTCCTTTTAAATTCTATTGTAACTCTTCCTGTGCCTTTAGGATCCGTTCATTTTTTTATTTAATAGCTTTTAAGTCAGATTTTAAATCCTGCACATTACGTAAAAATTTCAGAAGAATGATTGTTTAACTCAACATAAATTCCTTGAGTGTTATTATGATTATTACGTTTATTACGAGGAGATCTGTCCTCTGCTGATAATCCACTTCATATAACCTCATATACTCATATAAACTACTATGACTTAATTATTTTACAACTAAAAGATGGATGTTGATTTACTCAATTACCTCATATCATACCTATGTACTTTGGCTTTATTCCATGTAAATTAATATTTTAATGCACTTTTCGATGTATATGTGTCATTCAATCACCTTTTTATTGTCCATTCCATTGAGAATAACAAGATACAGAACATATAAATGGATATGGATATTATGAATGGATAAATATATAATAACTATAACATTGATTTTTTTTAAAGTGGTTTTGAATTTGCCAAAAAGATATGTTTTAAAAATGTCACTTTAAAAACAGAAAAATGTTTTAAAATGTCGCTTTAAAAAAAGAAAATCACCTTGTCAAAGTGTAAGTGTATTTTTAATTTTGAAAATTCTTTTGTATACTTTTATGATGTAAATCTTATAACGAGGTAGTAATATGAAAAGAAAAAAAAACTGTTATAAATGTTAACAAAATTTATGTCCCAATTCGAGCTTAAAAGGATTCTGTGAAATCTATTTACCAGTTACCCGATTCCTATATCAAACACATTATTTTTACAGAAACAAATAAAATATACTGTTATGTACAAAAAGACATAGAATATGTACATAGTTGTAGAAAGTGTTCTCGTCTCACAAATAATTTGACAGTGACCTGAAAATAGAGTATAATTAGTATTATAGAGATCAATCGACCATATTTTATACGCTTATTAACCTACGTACATATCTAAATATGGCAATAGTTATGGGTATTACAAATTCAATAAAGGCAAGCGATTAAATCAAGTTTATCACCCTCCAGATCACCCATTATTAGTATGCCTGACAGGAACAAGTTTCATAAAATCCAACCCTGCGCGTGGTAATTTCCAGATTGCCTTTGGCCAGGAATAATGGCCCCAGCAGAGGCAGACGGGCACCTGCTTAAAAATAAAATAAAAATGGAATGTCAGCACAAAAGTTGAGATGTGTAATACGAGAAGACAAGAGTTCGTAACTTTCACCGTCAGTTAGAAAGTAAGCATATAATTTTGTTTAAATATATGTTATTAGCATAGCACTTAATTTTTTTGTGAGTGAACATAGATAAGTCACAAATTAAGTGTCACAAATAAGTAATGAGTTATCTTTTATTTGTTGTTTGACACTAAATATATTTGTCTCATCCTCGTGCAATCTAAGAAAAACATAGATGCTAATCCACTCCAAATTCTAAGATATAAACACTTATAAGTCTAATTAGATTACAATTTAGTCATAACCCTAAACCTAAAAATCATATTAATTAAAAATACCAACTAGCACAGCCACTTAATTTGTGGTAGGTGAGCACCTATAAATCACAAGTTAAGTGCCATGAACAAGTTATGTGTTACTTATTCTTCATGCTTAGTTGTAAATTTGTAATCACATGTTGTCTAGCTACCTGTTACCTTCTTTAGTTAAATGGTTATATCTCATTACTTGTTATAGATGCATTAGCTACTAGTTTCTTTATATAATTATTTATTTTGGATTTTGAAAAATGTCTATAAAATCAATGTAGATAGTACACTTGTTCTATCCTCCTTCAATCTAGGAAAAGTATAGATGATAATCCACCCAATTTCGAATATGTCAGTATCCTTATTTAAATTTTACTAAATTTGAGAAGCATCTTCAAACAAATCAATTACTGGATTCCAGAACAAGTTGTAAACTAGATTATCTTTGACAAGAAACCGAACATTTATAGAGAATATTTTTTGGAAAAGTTTTGTTTTCAATCTTGCTTTTAAACTCGTAAATAGGAGCAGTTATGTTACACGTTTTTAGGATTTTGTTTCATATCAATGTGTTAATTTGAAACCAAACAAAGCAACTAAAAGAAAATAGTTTTTCAATCATCAAATTTACAATAAAATAAAGTTGAGAGACCATTGAAAAATTTCACAATAATAAAAGAATGACGAACTACGTCAAAGCAAATGAAACTGTTAACTAAAATCAAAGCAAAAGAAACCGAATTTTGGACGTGGGAAGGTCTAGAAAAAGCTAGCGAGTCGGACCTAGCGTCAACAAATATACCGGATCTGGTGTTAGAATTAAATAATCATACAACTTTAGAAATGTCTCTAGTTGGGCTCCCCCAATCTTGAAGAGTAGTCCTAAAGCATTTAATAGTAAACCTAACCATTCTCGCTTAAAGCAAAGAATGGTTGTCCTAAAGCATTTAATGGTTGTACTCCTAAAGCATTTAATAGTAAAACCTAACCATTCTCGCTTAAAGCAAAGAATGGTTGTGGAGAAAAGAGATCTGAATGCAAAAGTGAATTGTTAAAATTACCCAATATGTAAAGTGGGTTCGCAATTCAGTGAGTGGACATGAGTGTCGTAGGTTCCAGCAATAGAGTGCCATGACCCGCCCAATAGTTGTAGAGAACTATTGGGCTCTCCCAATCTTGAAGAGAACTCGTAAAGCATTTAATGGTAAACCTTACCATTCTCGCTTAAAGCAGAAGGAAGGAAAGAGATCTGCATGCAAAAGTGAATTGTTAAAATTACCCAATATGTAAAGTGGGTTCGCAATTCGGTGAGTGAACATGAGTGTCGTAGTTTCCAGCAATACAGTTCCACGACCCGCTCAATAGTTGTAGAGGATGCTGATCACCTGGATGTTGTCCTTCTAATTCCGAAAACTGAAGCAGTTGTTTTTACCACCGCCATTTTATCATTTAAACTTTCCTCAAACAAAGTATTCCCATGATTCATATCTTTGCGAGAACAATGACAATATTGAGGGCCTCAATTTTTCACTTACCTTATTACGCAGCGACTTGTTTACTCCCTCTAAGAGCTGTTCCTGCCGGAATTGCCACTGGTCGAACGTTCAGAAACTATAATACTTCATATTACATAATTCAAAGAAATTCATATAACATAATCTAACAGGAAATTCGAAACATAATCCAACAAGAAATTTAGAAACTGGGATGGGTAATCCAAACAAAAATACAGAACCTAGTGGTGAAAATAGCTATTGCTTATCTTTAAATTGTAAATATCATTCACTTTAATGAAACTTTTTCATTTAAATATATTTTCTTGTATCATATCATTGTATCATATCACTGTACCAAAGAGGTGCATTCTACCGCTATTTATCCTTTTTAAAAAATAATAAATGATTATTAAAAATAACATGTCTATTCAAATTGGATTTAAATATATTTTCTTCCCGATACTTTATTGATATCAATAATGTAATTCATTTTATCCCCAAATTAAAAAACACTACAATATTGAGAACATAATGCGAATTCACTTAAAAATTTGATATTTGACATAAGTACGTACGTGGACATTAGATAGAAATGAAGTAGTAGTTCCAATCAATCCATTTTGTATGCAGAGAATGAAAAAAGCGGCGAGATATACAAGTGTATGACGAAGAGAACCTAGAGATAATTGGTGGTTATTTCTACAATATATATCCAGAAGCTGAAGGGATTGAACAATTCAGCGAAAGATTAAGAATTGTATAGTTATGCAAGGTTCCAGTGGTGTCTAGGATACGAGAGGGCAGAAGATTGTTTCACAATTTTTTTTTTTCTACGCTTCATAGCTTGTCAATTTCTTCGGGGTTCGCTTGCCAAATTTCTTCTCTGTACGCCTGTCAAATTCCTTGAAATATATTATAAACCTAATCTAAAACCTAATTAGAGTCTAAACTAAATGGAAAAAGTTAGACTCTAAAACTTAACTGAAAACCTAATCTAAAACGTAATTAGACTCTAAACTTAATTGAAAATGATAAGGCTAGCGCTTAGGAAACATGGTACTTCACGCCTAATTAGCCTAATTATACCTTTATCTCTAAATACTTCTGGGAAATGCACAGTACACATATCTTCCATAGAAAATTCATGAAACGAATAACAGTTGTCCCCACTGAAAACAAGAATTGGATAAAATTTGTGTAGGATTTTCGTAATATACCTTTGTGCGTAGGTCTTGAATGAGGTCAAACATAAACTGAGTCTGCAAAACATAAACAGTTCAAAATTTTAGTTGAATTTTATTTTGAATCCTATAATCTTTCTCTATGAAATCTTTCACAGTAAACAACAACAAAATAAGTTGTCTCGCTTTTGTGTATATTGGAAAAATTAATTTAAGCAGATATATGAACTGAGGTAGGTTTAGGGACAAACCGTTGAATGTTGAATTGAATCAGTCTATGATTTATACTGGATCACATAGATTAGCGTACAAAATCAATGAGGTCAGAAATGTAATGGAAGAAAATAAAACAAGATGTGAAAATGAAAACTCATTACAATCCTTCCACTAGGGATAATTAGTCCTGAATTGTATAACAGTGTGAACTTAGATTGCTACCAAACACAGTAGAATGATTCCACAGTATTTGACACTTCCTGTATGGTATTAAACTCATGAAATTCAGATAATTTAGTGAATATTCTACTTAATATATTGATATGTTCTTATTTACAATTTCGAACTTTTAAATATTGATGAAACCTTAATATTAAAATAATATTAAAAGATAAAAGTGGAATTTTGAAATGGATGTTTGCCTTCTAATAGTTCAATTATTTATTAATTATTAATATCGAAGTGGAAGTAAAGTATTTTATATGTATTTTATATAAAGAAGAGAAATAGCTGCAAAGCAGCTAGTCCTTGCTTTAAAATAAAGTTTATATTTTGTTTAATTGATAAAGAAATAAAATATTTATTAAAAAAATCATATATAACTATTAGGATGGTTGTTGATATAAAATAGAACAAAATTAAAATGTCATAAAAAATATTGATTTTTTAAAAATGAAAATGAACTCGTCCAACTAATTATCTTTAAACTATATATTTAGTTTAAAGAAAATATTAGCTTTTGTAAAGTAAAAATAAACTTGTTCAATTAGTTAATTTTTCTTCACTTTTTCCATTTTGTTACAAAATGTAAAAACAAATGATTTGAATTCTTTATTCAATTTTATTCTAATTCAATAAAAAAAAGAAGCTCGGCTATATAAAAAATTGAATCTAAATGATCCCAAAAAGGTGAATGATATGAGGAATGTGAGGCACAATAATATACTAGGTTGTTTGAATTCTATTACAATAATAAGAATTCTCTCATTTGTTTATGAGACAGTAGCCTAGTCCACAAATATAATGCTAAACTGTCACTTGGAGGTCATGCCAGACTGTCACATGGAGGCTCCACTCAAATATCAAACAACATATGAGAAATGAGATTTTTAATGTAGATGTTGGACGACAACAATGATAATGATGATGGTTAACATCGAGTGAGACGAACATTGGCCTATTGGACCTTAATAAATTACTTGATTTGTTGTAACAATTTATTCCTATGCTCAAAAAGCTTAGAGAGAAGTGTATCAAGGTCACCATAATTTTGACTAGTTAAAAGATTAGAGAGGTTAGAATTATGACAAATATTTTGGAACTGGGATCTAATGTGGATGTACACAAGGCACTCTAAGAGGAAGTGGAATTTATCATCAACGTTCTTAGACTCAAAGAGATGGAAAATCCCTTCCTCCAATGGAATTTTAGGAATTGTCCAACGCCCTATTTCACTTCAACGCTCATGAGAGTTTGTTCTTATTTTGGCTATGTTAGTTTTCTTCTTTGAGCTGGTTAGAATATAGAGATTATTTTGGTCTTCCAAATTAGGGTTAATGACCTCCTTGTAGTATCTTAACTTCCTTTTAACCTATTGGCATTCTCGAGAGTGCCTCTTTGACTTGGTCTTCATTTCAATGATGATTCATCTTTCCCTTATCAATTCTTTGGGCTTATTTTTTCAAGATTTTGTAGATTTAAATTATTTGAGTAATTGATTATTTTGATCTTTTCAATTTATCTCTTGAAAAATGACACATTAAAGAATGCAATCATGCTTTTATCCCTCATTTCAAATAATGAACCAAATTTTATCAACATTAAATTTTCATTAAAATACTTATTAACTTACCTTTATCTTCTGTTCTTAAAGAGTTTATGTTAAAATTTGAAGATGAACTATTTTTTATCAATTTAAACAAAGTGATCCAATTATTTTATAAAACTTTTATTTAGGTGTTTTCTCAATTTAACTTTGTGGTTTTATTTTGATTCATTTTCAAATACATAATCATATCAATATTATTATGAATGAAAAAACTTATTTTAATAATAAAACAACTTTATTACATAATATATTTTTATATATAAAAATTATTTAATAATTAATTTTTTTCTAAAACATTTTAGCACTCGTAAGTTTATTCAAAGCAATTATATTATAAAAACATATCTCTTAAGCTTAGATTGAGCCCCAATGGTTATGGAATTCTATGAATATTTTAATTTGTCAAAAGCAAGAGGGAGTGCATGATTGACACTTCTAGTTCTAGTTAAATATTATGTGGTTAAATATTCCCATTATTCATGATTGTTGTAATTAAGTGGTGATGAAGACTTTCTTTATATCATGAAATTATTATGTTTTATTAATTCAGTGCGACGTGGGATCCTGCATAACATGTACCTTGGATACAGCATTAAATGCGGATATGCAAAGATGTGAGACCTCAAAATAATAGTCACCAAAAATTAGTAGCTTTTTAATTACGTGAGCATTTTTGAGTCAATGATTATATTTAATTAGCTTTTGAGAAATTATTTAATAATTTTAGATTAAAGTATTTTAATTTCTAAATCAAGTAAGTAATCTTCATTAGAAAGTCATTAAAAATTATAATATTTGACTTTGATTTAAATACTTTGTATGAATTCTCTTATATTGAATTATTTCTTTATTTTAAAGCTTAATTCTCCAAATCTTCGGACTCGCAATTTTAATATTGGATTCCAAACGAATACCTTATAGAATTTTGATCTTTTTGAAAAGGTTTATATGATGGTGTTTGATTATAAAACTTTTTACAAAAATTGATTATAATCTAATTTATGGCAAGTACATTTAAACTTGTCACACGTCACAGGTCAAGACAATTATGAACCTTAGCTTGCGGTAAGCTCATTATGAGGCTCTTGTGAAAAAAAAGCTTATTATGAGGTTGTTGCATAATTATTAAAGAAGGATTCAACAGATTAGATAGCTGCCACAGAGATCGCCGAGTATCTTGAACGGTCACGTGTCAACTCAAGCAACAAACTTCAAGGGAACGTTGGCACGCTGCGAGATAACAGACTAGAAGATTGATTAAGAATATTTTTTTATTTTATTTTTATTCTTTCAAGGTTTTACTAATTTACAATTGGTGCGGGATCAAATGAATCAATGCAAGGATATGTCTAAAATGGTGTAGAAGAAGGATTATGCGGTCATTCTCAATGGGAATGGCCGTCATTGAAATGATTGATATCCACATGTCAATTTTAAAAAATTTAAATTTATTTTAATTTTAAATTATTTTTAATATCTTACAATTTGTTTTTCACATGAGGGATATATTGTCAAATCAATCTTTCTAACCAATAATAAAAGAGAAATTTCAAATTTCAATAAATTTATAAATCCTTTTAATTTTCAAAAAATTAAATTTAATATTTATATTTTGAGAAACTTTATAAAACTTTTGATAAAAAAAGCTGTTAATGTAAAGTCAACACATAAAGATGACCAAACGATTGCTAAAATCGGTGCTATGCACGGACTAATAAATATAAATTTATTAATTATTAATAATGGTATTAATTATTAATATTGTAGTGGAACTAAATTATTTTATATGTTTATTAATACAAATAAATATAAACTAATTTGTAGAATAAATTTTTTATACAAATAAATATATATAGTAAGCTGAGATAATTTGAATTAGTGATCTCCATTTACAACATGTTCTTCCTATAAAATAAATAACCAATTAAACTACACTCTTACAAGAACATACAAAAACATTGAACACACGCACTGAAATCAACCCACATGTCAACCCACATGTACTTGTTATGGTTTGCCCACATCATTGTGATTATGTTCGGCTATACTTGATCGTATACTCACTCTCTTGATCACTTAAGCTTTGGGTAGATTCATTGGTTTTCAAACCTTCAACTCACTAACTTGGTCCATTGGTATTCAAACCTTCTACTTACTAACTAGGTCACATTGGTATTCAAACCTTCTACTCACTAACTAGGTCACTTGAGGTTTGGGAAAATTCATTGTATTCAAACCTTTGATTCTCGCTCGAGCGTGGTGGATAGTGTGCCTTTAAGGAATCAACATTGAACACTCAATGAATTCGTAAATATTGATCGACCTCGAACACTACACTTTGTAAATCATTAGCAAGGAGCATAGTCGGAACACATCACTTTGTAAATCATTAGCAAGGAGCATAGTAGAGAGGTACTTTTAAACCTTTCCATTGTAAGTGAAGCCAAACCTAATCACCTTTTTGGTTAGGTGTATATCATGTCTATGTTTGTATTTTCACTGTTGTTGTTGAAGAATAAATTGAACATGCTCATGAATTCTTTGAAATTGCTTTGGTGGAGATTTCAGTCGGAAGTGTATGGTTATAATCATTGTAAATTGAGGTAGGTAGTCATCCTAGATACATGGGTACACATAATGTCTAAATAAGTTGTATGAGAAAATTCAATTGAATGGTGGAAAAACTTGGAACATTTCAACTTTGTGTCAATGATGTTATACAAGTAGTTGAAAAAAAACTAAAATCAAGTATAAATTTGTAATTTATTAAAGGTTATTGTACTTGTTACAAGAAATCATGATATTCGTTTTAGATTTAAGTAATCAACAACAAGTATGTAGTGATGTTTAACAATTAGTTATCAACAAACCAAAAAATGAAATGATAGACTCTTTAAACATAGAATCAATTATTGAGATACATCAAGATAGATATAGCATCTACCACTGCACCTGTTTTTGTATTACAATATTTTTATAAGTATTTCTTGGGTTGTACACTCTAAGCATAACCTATGGTTATATAATTACTATAAATTGAGGAAGTTAGTCATCCTAGGTACATGGGTGTGCATAATGTGGAGCAAGGTTACATGAACAAATTTAATTTGAGGGTGGAAAGATTTGTAACATTTCATTTTTGTGTCAATGATGGTCCACAATTCGTTTCAAGAAACACTAAAAGTGAAGTAAGAATTACCAATATCAAAGGTTCTTGTAGACTTCTTACAAGGATTCATGATACCCATTTTAGGTTTAAGTAATTAACAACAACAAGTATAGAGTGATGTTTAACTCTTAGTTACCAATGAACCAAAAAGGAAATGTAGACTTATAGACTCCCTAAATATAGTATCAATGATGTAACGTCCCCATCTATCAATATGACCAATAGAGGGGAGATTCACAAATTTTGTGCCTCTAAATTTCACCCCCATGGGCATATTATGAAATCCATCACAACAAAATGCTTGTGCAAATGCAAAAATAAAAACGCATGAAAAATCAAATCAATCAACACACATGCATATACAACATATTCAACACAATCATATAAAATTAAATCATTTTGCATTGAAATACAACATATTCAACACAATCATAAAATAAAATCATTGTGCATTGCAATACAAAGGTTCTTGTAGACTTCTTACAAGGATTCATGATACCCATTTTAGGTTTAAGTAATTGACAACAACAAGTATGGAGTGATGTTTAACTCTTAGTTACCAATGAACCAAAAAGGAAATGTAGACTTATACACTCCCTAAATATAGCATCAATGATTAAACTATGTAATGTCCCCATCTATCATTCGAAGGGGAGATTCACGAATTTTGTGCCTCTAAATTCCACCCCTATGGGCATATTGTGAAATCCATAACAATAAAATGCCTTTGTAAATTCATAAATAAAAACACATGAAAAAAAAATCAATCCACACACACACACCCACATGCATATACAACATATTCAACACACTCATAAAATAAAATTATTGTGCATATACTCTTTATGTTGAGAGGTCACCCCCAAGATGGGCTATGAGGCCACCAAGGTGAAGGGAACTCCTAAAGGATTTTCTCTGTCATCCCACAACCTACTCCACTCTCAATGCTTAGCCAAACGCTCATTCACAACCCTATAGGAATCTCACTCATCCATCACAACCTTGGCTCCAAAAATACCTACATCACACAATACCCCTATGAGCTTGGGAATCCCCTACAACAATCCACGGTTCCCTTTGTCTATCCATCTTGCCGGGTGCTTTTAGTGTGTGGATAAAAGGATTTTGACCTACTAGATGATATTGGAGAACCACCTATAACCCTAATTAGTGGCTTCTCAAGAATTCCATAGTAGAAAATATCAATGTGTAAGGGTCCCTAGCTTTCCCAACCTCTATGCTCACCTACTGCCATGTAATTTCTGACAAATTTATAGCTTTGGCTCTAAATTTTAATTGATAGGTATGCAAAATCTACTAATTCCAGTAATGAATAAGAAAAAGACAATTATGTGTAGTGTAGAAATATGCTAGTAAAAATCTACATGATGAAGAATGGACAATAAACTTCCCAAAAGATGAGAGAATGGTGGAAATGACAACTCAAATAACTTCTGAACATGGTATAGAGGACTATTAATGTAGTCATAAAAGTATACGTATCCCAAGCTACCATAACTACATGAGAATACTTTCCTCCCCAACCCGAGACATGCATTCAATGATTTGGTGAAATAGTAAAAAAGAAGTAATTGGATAATTTATACCACATGGAAACAAATGGATGAGTTCTAAAGTTTAAACTTGGAAGTAGAGGATTTAATCTCCCATAGGCCCCCATTCAATCTTTCCTTCTAGTGGAATCATAGCCCGTGACTAGTGCTCCTTACATAGCCATCTTGGAATCAAGCTTGAAAATTGAAGGTTGAGTTTTCTATAAAGCATGTGCTTTGTGATATTAACAAAGTTGACAAGCTATCTAGAGTAGGGATAAAATTGGATGCAGATGTTATAAAATTCTAGCAATTAAAGGAGGAGGTTAAAAAATTTAGTCCCACCTATTTTTTACTTTATTTTATATCCTACTAATATATATGTCTTATGGTATTGATTATATGGGGATTATGTGGAATTGTTGATTTCCAAGATCTTTGGTAATGATGTCAAGCATAAATGATTGCATTTTTAAGTCATATGAGGTTATCTTTTCTAGGAACAAATAAGTTAATTGGGTGTGGTGGGGTGACTGTGGATACATCACTTGATCATTCTTTTGGAATGTAATATGTTTTTAAATTGAAAATTTTATCTTGGAATTTATTTTTATGATTGTTATTCTCTCATTATCTAGCTTAGGTCATGCATTGACATTAGTCATATATCAAGACTATCCCATAATTCTTTATGGGAACATGGTTTTGTTAAGATTACTAAAATGATTGTAGATCGTTGGAATTTTATTGGGTTATTTGTTCTAGAGATTTGCACTCGCATTCATTGGATTTTAGGATAAGTCTAAATGGTTAGATTATTAGCTCTTAGGGATATGCACCTCCTATGAAATGGTATTTATTACTTAATGTTATTGTCATTTACCCTATGATATATGTATTTGTGGGTTTACTGTGGTTTGTATAATTAAAAGTGAATCATTTTGGTAAAATATATTTTTATGGATTTTCACCAAAGAGGGTTAGTGATGTGATCTTAGAAGTGGTGACGAATTGACCTAGTTTAACTAACTGTAAACATCATTTAATAAGGGGGATACATTTTTATTTTGGTGTGGGAGGGGAGGGGGACTGGAATTTTATGGGAGTAATGAACTAATTTTAGGCTTGTATTGGGAATTGATGTTGACTAGAGTTTTTTCATGGGATTAGTGACCCCCATGAAACCACGGATGATGAAGTGACTTTCGATTTCCATTGGTTGACATATGAATTTAGGAAACCCCATTGATATCAGGAAGAGTTCATGCTAGTCATAGTTGGTTATGTATTCATCTAGTCCTAGTTGTTTGTGAGAGCACTATAAGATTAATTGAGATTAAATTTTCCTATTTATTCTCAATCTGATCTAGTTTGTAAATCTAAAATCCTTGACAAACTAGATTAAATTGACAATAACTATGAGAATTTAGTCAATGCTATATGGGTTCTTGAGGATCAAAGTGAGGAGACATCAGAGGAGGAAAGAACATCAATGGAAAAGGAGTATGAATAGGGAATATAATGGTGGATGTAGGAAAAATAGAGGAAGTTTATATGAATAATATATGAGGGGAAGCTCTCCCTACCTATATCAATATTGATTCCAACTCTAAATCTAAGGATAAGACTCTATCATTTTAGGTTATATGGCTTGGTATTTTTTTAATTTTTTTCAATCTAGAAATGATGTTACAAACTCTAGGAAGTCATGGTAAAGAACTCAATAGTTACATTCTTTTGATTAATCATTAGTGCTTTGTTAAAAGTTCCCAAACAAGAAAGACATGGCATAGAATCCATTATTTTTTATCACACTAGTTCACCTTCCTATATAATAGTCTACATTAGATATTGAACACGCTATTGTTTGTATATTATAAATAGATGGATTAGGTATATTACAAAAAAAAAGACATAAGCAGTACTCATGGGTGGAGATTATTTCTCAATTAAAAACACTGATTTTTTTTTTAATCCTTTTGTACTGAGAGAGCCATTCATTATTAAGATTCATATATTGAAATGCCCCTAATATTGTTTGCCAACATACTTAACTTTCATTATGGACACATAAGTCTAGTTAAGGAAAAAATATTTTCTTCACCTAGTCTTCTAGTTTATTAGGGAATTGTTCACCAATAGTCATGTCTTTATGTCACTATTGATATTGGAACCTATTTATATCTTTCCTAGAAAACCTTAGGCAAACAATATTTCATTTATAATTCATAACCTCTGCCATTTTATGGACATTTTTAAAAACAATATATTGAATAATCAATTCATGTTTCAATATTTATTTCTTTTTTACAATATCTTCATGATATACTCTATATAGTTTTTTAATTGTTATAATTTATTTATTTATGTTTAATTAATCTATTATTTTTTCCAATAACATATTAACACTTTCTCAATATTGAACTACATTACTATATTACAATAACATATTTCTACACCAAAAAATAAATTAGTTTGCTAAATTAATGAAGATGTTGATTCAATTAATTAGTTTGTTACAATTACGACATTATCATTATTAAAGTAACATAATTTTTAAGAAAATTTAATAAATAAAAAAATGAAATCAACATCTCCACACTTAGTTTGCTACATAAACCACATTATCATTAAAGTAACATAATTTTTGTTTCCATTTTGTATTCAATAAATTTTATTCTAATTTTCTATTTAGTAAGTTTGTAGAGTGATGTTAAATGCAAAACAATGGTTTAAAAGAAAACCAAATTATAACATATAGAAAATGAATTATTTATTTTGATAACATATAGAAAATGAATTATTTATTTTGATAATTATTAATGAATTTATTGTGTAATAAAAATATTACAACTATATATTATGATAGAAAAATAGTTTTATTTTTTAAATAAAATGTTAAATTTAAAAATATATATTATTTTATAAAATAATTATGGATTTATATACAAAATTAAACTAAAATACTTATTAAAGATGATGATTATTTTTTATTAAGATCAATTTCAAATATAAAATTTAAATTAAATAAAATTTAATATATTATTTTATGTTTATAAAAAATTTGAAAATTTAATTTAATATTTTTATAAATAAGATAACTTTTAAATATTGTTTTTACTTAGTTTTAAAATATTTTCAAAGGTATATTTATCAATATAAAACTCTATATTATTTAATATAATATTGTCATCAAATATTTAATAATATTAGTAAATATTATCGATAAATATTAGTCATTATTATCAATAAATCACATACTAATGATTTCAATCACCTTTTTTGATCTGAACTGCCTTAATCCTTCTTCAAGTTGGTGTTCTAGTTGTTGCAACTCCTTCATACTTAGTTCATCAAGGTCCTCACCCAAAAGATGCCTGCACGCAATTCAACATGTTGAAGTAAAATCAATTCACCATTTTGAAATAAAATGCTTTATTATGAAAGCTATACCTTCTATTCATTTTCCTAAAAGTATTACCTTCGCCGTTTGTGTAAGCCCTCAACCTTTTCTTTCAATTTAGACAACTCCGAATTTGAATTCTGCTTGCCAACGAAAATTTTTCAATATTAAACATCAAGCATAAGTTGTTGATTTCTTCATTAAATTTAATAATTAAACATCATTAAAAAGAATTATGAAAGAGAAATCGTTATAATGTAAACTTTATACTAAATTAATAAACGAATATGTTTAAGTTTAATATGATTTTAATAAACAAATCAGTATTATAAAACATACTCTAAGAGAGAGTTAAAAATATATATATAAATACATTAAAATATTAATAATCATTATATTTTAAAATTAGTATGTTTAAATAATAATATAATTGATTAGAAATTATTATAATGATTAGAAATAGGGTGCATTGTTAATCTATTTATTTTTATAATAAATAATAATAATAATATATTTACGTTATTATTTTTAAATAAATCATACACAAACTTTTTTTTTTAAATTATATTTCAAGAAAATACTTTTAAAATCGATTTGTTTTAAAATATTTTCTATTAAAATGCATTGTTAAAAACAGATTATATCAAGGTTTTGGGTACTCAATTATATTAGGAATCTCCCTCGAACCTATAAAAAATAACATAATTAAAAAATGACCAATTTTAAGTTTTCCATAGTAGGCATCTATTTTTTTCAAACAGAAAAAAGTTATACTTTTTCTATTCATAAGAATTAAAAAGTATATCCATCATCCAAAACACACTCTAAAAAACTGATCGAAGCATAAAGAGTTGACCTCAAAAACCTACACACCAAACAATCCTCGACCATCCAACACCAGTATCAAAAGCATATAGCTAAAGAAGACCAGCTCAACATCATACTAGATAGTCAAAAACTTCAGAAAAGCAAATTATGTAAAAAAAAGTAGTAGAACCCTCAAGTTCTAGCTTATATTTAGTGTATTATTCCGAGTAAAGAATAACTTCCTTCAACTTCAAAGCCTTCTTAGAGAGGCAGTCCGCAGTGACATTTTGTTCCATGTAAATATGAGAAATTTCCCAATTATGAAAACATCCCAGAAGCTTGTCTCTTCTCATACGCCATTGGTGTAGTGCTATGGATTGAAGATTAAACTTCTTTTGGGCCCAATTAACAATAGTCAAATAGTCACCAAAGATATTAATCGAATCTATACCCAGAGAAACAATAAATTTGACGAAACACCAAAGTGCAAGAAGCTCATCCTTTGTATTTGTTCATGTTCCACAGTTAAGCTTGAGCTTGAAAAGGTGTTCACTATTAATTTTTAATTTTTTCACCAACAACACATAAGCACTCATTTGTCGTGCCATCAAAGAAACCATAAACCCCATTATAAAGAGGAATATCAACAATCATTCTCGAGTTCAAATATTTTACTTTAGCAGAGTAAGACTCTTTATAATAATATAAAATTATAATAGTACCAATTGTTATATTAGGCTCTCTCTCTTCGAATATGGCCACATTCCTTATTTTCCAGATCTCCCAACAGATGTAAGGTGGAAGGACCCTATGATTAAGGACATAATTATACCAAATCAAAAGGTTCTTATCGAAAGATTCAAACCCCCAATTCATTGGGATACCCATGGCAGAACATACATAATTCCACAGTTGAATAGAAAAAGGGAAAAAGATAAAAATATCATCAACATTTTCAACAGCATGACCACACAGAGCACGTTAGAATACATTCTCCAATGCAATCCAATGAATTTTTTAATTTTTTGTGGAATCTTCCACTTCCATATTTTCACAACCCACTACTTTGGAACCATATATGTGTCATTAGCTACAATAACACAGAAACCTGACTAGTTTCTTTGTTACCTATCCAAACAATCTCAGGATCACCATTGGTGAGTCTTATACCCGCTGAATTTAGATTAGCAGTATAATTTTCCCATTACGATGCTCAAGTGCTATTTTTGCTCAAATCTACAACAAAATGCCAATATGAGCCTGTATGACTCAACCAAAAAGGATTTTTCACCTGAGAAAGAGCGGTATAACCAATCTCAGACAAATATTCCAAAATACCTGTAGAGAGATTATAGTCTTCTTCAAAGCCCACAATCAGATCTATGTAAATTAAGATATTTTCACCTATGCTAGCTTTCCAAGCAGGTTTGCTACTAATCCAAATGAAAGACTTTAAAAAACCAAACAAAAAAATTGAAGAATTTCTCATAGATTTACATGGATTTCTTATCCATTTAATAACATCCCCCTAATGTATTTACCATGCCAAAATTTGCTCGATGGTCCTTTTCCAAAATGGCCCCTCCACATGCTTTTCATGCTCAAAGTAGTACAAGGCCAGTCCAAATTCTTGATATCCCAGCCACCCATTTGTTTTGGCATAGAGAGTTTTTTCCCAGCTAACAAGGTGTATTTTCTTACCATCCACTGAACGAGACCTAAGAAAGTTGAACATCAATATGCTTAGTAATTTTATAATTGATTTTGGAATGTTTGCTAAAGAGAACCAATACACTGAAATGCCAAGCATCTACAAAAGAAAGAGGGTGCAATAATTTGTTATTGGAGAATTTAAGAATAAATTATATATTATTTTGAATATAAATATGAAACAAAACCAATATTAATACCAAATTTCATACTAGATGATGGTAAAAATTAAATGCATCATTATTGTTATTAAAATCATAAGATTTCAACAATATAGATATATTTTAATTTATAGTTGAGGCATTAAATTTTTAAGGTTATATATATATATGTGTGTGTGTGTGTGTGTGTGTGTGTGTGAAAATTTACATGATTTCTTATATGTTTGATATATCCAAGTCTAAGATGGATATATGTTGGTTTAACTTTGCATACAACATAAAGGCATACACTAAAGAAAAGTACGTGAAAATCCTAGAATTCTTATTTAGTAAGTAGATAAGACAATGTAGATGTGCACAATTCACCAACCCAACTATACATATTCATTCCAATGTAAAAAATATAGAATAGCTATTTCTATGTACTTAATTATAAAGGGTGTCATAAATGAGTTTATGTAAATTATAAGAACATTGTGAGGAATTGAGGGACGACATGAATCCTTAGATTATGATATTTGATGCTAAGAGACTAATCGATAGCTACCTTAGCAACGACTTTGTGAAAATAAACATGAATTTCTAGCTCTTGAAGGTCTTACATTGCCCCCAACTATAAGGACATAATTGAGGTGACCTAGAAGGGAAAGAATAAGAAATTCTCCAAGGAAATCTCATCTACAATGGTTATGAAGATTAAGGCGATTGCTAAGGATTTTCTTTGATAGAGAGAAAAATGTAATTTTTATTGTTCTTTCCTATAACAATGACTTGAATATTCAAGAAGCAAAGGATGTCGATATTTGAATGTTTGAAGGGTGATCAATGAAGTCACTACTACTACCAGTGCTTCTGGGATTGACAAATTTATTTCTAGATTTGTCGCAACTGCTTTAGAAGTGTTGGAACATTATCATGGATATGTATGTTAAATGTAGTAAATTAAAGGATACATGCCAAGTGTTTAAAAAAAGGATTGGATGAAGAGTGTCTCACAAAATGGATAATACAAAATAAAATGCTAAGACATACTTCATCGGGGAAAATTCTAATATAAAATCACTCACTCTCTCAAATAATAGTAAAGATTCTCATATGGAAAACTTTAATTGTTATGTACCGATCCATACATATCTATATATATATATATATTAACAATATTATTTTATTATTTGTTATTACTATTATGTAGATATCTTTTCATGCTACTAATGGGTAGGTCTTCAAGCTTATCTTAGAGCTTCCCACTCAATTCCCAATTGCATGCGTGGCTATTGTCTTTTGTCGATACCATTAGTTTGCATACAGGTCATCCTATATACTAGGTCCCTGTCGCCCAACTTATCATAGTACCATGGGCATAGACACTTATGTTACACACTTATTCTTACTAGTCTTCTTCATTACTAACGATGAGGCCAATCCTTCATGATACTGACACCCCACTCGCATATCCTCCTAGCCTAAATATTTAATTACATAGGCCACATACTTATCATTGTTATTATTAATATTCTAAGCATGCTAGCTTATATTAATAATATATTTAACCATTCATTAATTAATTACCATATTTAACCATTAACTACTTAATCTTACCCTAGATAAACAATGGCATCCTAAGCTCATGAGAGCATGGCACTCTTGCCAATTAAGTGACTATAAAGATAGTTGAGCATCCAGACTTATCCTCTACATTGGCCCTCTTCAGGGGTGGTTTACATTCTTCTCTCGGTCGAGCATAGTAATAGCTCGCCACACCCTCCTTTGCAGGTGGTGATTGGGTGACTTGGTAGGTAAATTTATTGCTTTTTAACTTCATGGGGGTGCCTTCCAAGGTTTCCATGATGGCCTCCCTTTAAGGATTTTCCCATGATTTTTCCTACATGGAATTAGCAGTAGCTCCACTCTAAATTTTTATAGGGTTCGGTCCTCTCTTACACCCTTTTCATTTGCATAGGTAAAGCTAGAACGATGCCAAGAGAGGGGGTTGAACCATGGCCATGCCCTGCCTAGTTAGCTTCATCATTTTTGCAGAGCATAGAGGGTCGAATTCACATGGGATTGATGGACCTTTTTGGCATGAAATCAACCTCCTTACCATGTCCTTACTCTTGAGGATCACGACCATCCTCCACACTGTTGGTAAGTACAAATCAGTCCATGATTTTACTCAATTGTTAATACTCTTACACTATAGAAATACTATGGTAGTTTCATGTAGCATGCAGATGTCCTCTATCTCAATCGATATAGGGACGATATGCTCTTAGTGTTGACAGATAAGATTAGTTACAAGTATGCACATAAGCTTATGTACAAGATTGTATATTTGTTCCACGTCATGGCTCAATCCTCCCCACGAATGGAGTGATCGACCACTCCCTTTATGATGTCAATTTGCTTATGGTTATGTTGCTTGTTAGCTATTATTGGTTGGGATACCTTTTCATTGGATGCATCCAAGAGGTAGGATCCTCATCATTAATTTGGATTTTCTTCACTAGCCATGATTGGCCTTCATGAGATTTGAGCATTAGTTGATGGGGTTAATACTTCTATGTATATTACCTTTTTAATGGATGGGGTCGATTCCCTACCATGGGTAGAAGGAATATCCTTTACGCATCTGTAGATTGCTTTCTCATACTATTATATAGCTTGTTTATTAACAGGGTTCAATTCCCTACCATATGTAGAGGCATATCCCCTCCCACACATGCATGCGATCACTTACAATGTTAAGAGTTTGATCTGCTATGTTAGGGATAGCCTATAGTATTCCCATCAATCTACCACACAGAAGCATAACAAATCTTCCCATTAGACTTTACTTGGGAATAAATGCATATTTATTTACTTAAAGAAGGCATGTTTACACATGCATTCCTCTTTCTAGGATTGAATCTCTTACATATGCATTATGAGGGTTAGAGATCAGTCTTAACATTGAGTAGATATTTTATTTCTCATGCATTGTTCCTCAGTTATTTCATAGTTATTGTTTTCTCTTTTATTATAGTTATTATCTCTTAGTTTACCATTGATTTATAACCCCACTTTGCATGTCATGTACAGCAAGGACATAGACGTAAACCCATGGCTCCCAGGTAAATAATGTATTTTATTCAGTCTTAAAGTATTGTTCGTCTATTTACATTTTTATGTCCCAAACTGATGAGATCCTTTTGTGCAGGTCATGGTTGTTTCACGAGATGCTTCTTTCCAGATATGGCTCCCAACCAATACTAGTTTTTTTTATGTAAGTCAAGGACTTGGATATCCAAGCCATTCATATTATTTCATCCATAGGATTAATCTTTATTCTTTGTACAAGTATGTTATTAGGATCTTTAAGGACAATTAAGAACTGCTAAACTATTATTATTTGTGATGAGTCATGTTTCGCTCTAGGGAGGCCTTATTTATTTTATTAGAGTAATATTCTCCATCTCATTCTTTAACATCTCATCTTAGATATTACATGCTAGGATTTTCTCTTTTTTTTCTTTATCGCTCTTGTTGGGGTTCTCTGTTGGGTTCCAATCTTCTCGTGATTCTCAAGTTCTTGGGAGGACAAAACCCATCCCTATATTGTCTGGTCTAATGTGGGTTGATAAGGTCCAGGGATTTACCCATATTGAGGAAATGGAGTGGGTTGGGAACAGTAGGCATGTCGTATAGGCTAGATATCTTGCATGCACTTTACAGCTTATTTATAAATTTTCTATATTTATCATATATGTATTACTTACTGTTTACTTTAGCAATAAATAATGTATCTCTTCATAAGGTGGTCATGCATCTATGTATTTCATTGTTATCATATTCATCTTATTTCATTTGTGTACTTGCAAGTAGATTATGTGGCCCAATGCCACAACTAATGACTTACAGTTTCATTCCATTCTGTCAGATCTGTATATTGTTTCTTTACTATTTGTTTGTACTATAGAATCTGTGGCACAATGCCATAGTTAGGATTACAATCCCAACAATCTTATTAATAGTCAATTGTACTAGACTTTGCTTCCGAACACAAAAGTTAGAGTAATCATACTATCTAATATAGATGTAGTTGATAATGCTACCCAATGCAGTAGATGGGTTAACCATCTAACATAACACATTTACAATAATTCTAGATTATAACATAGCTTAACTAGAGGTATTTACATTCTACTTTCTAGCACATTAAGTACATATATCATATAGTATTATAGTCTATCATGGTTACTGCTTCAATCATAATGTACATAGGATCAAATCACATTTCCATATTTGGTATACCATTATATTACTTAGATGCATCTTATACATTCAAGTAGATAGAGCATGTATAACAATACAACATTAGCATAACATATACTCTCCGATAGAATCCATTAAATATAAACAAGGATGCCTTCATTTCATCATTTCATCATCAACCCTGCATTCCATATTTAAGACTAGATAATATGTCATATTTATACAATATATGCATTCATAACCATTCACAAGATCAATCAATACATATAGAATTAGAATTCAAAACTATAAATATCTAGGGAAAGGAACTCATCTCTTCTCGGTACTGCTAATATATCTACAACTGTTGTGGGGATTTCATTGATTCATTCAACCATATATCTATAGGAAACTCCAGTCTTAGTTTCCCCACATTTACCCCCGAACCGAGTCCTAGTTTCTCTAGGATTATATTTTTGGAATTCTTTATTGTTCATAGTTCCTTTATGTCTAGTAGATCCGCTCTTCATCTTAGAGCCGCATCTTAGCCAATCAATTTTCCAGTGTCCAAGGTGAATCCAAGAATCCCCACAACTAATACAACCAACCAATACTCCAACCTATATAGTGAATACTAGTGTCAACCAACACATAATTCCCTCACTCTATATAGACAACACTGTTGTTGTCAGTACCAGATAGTTTCCTACCAGCTGGTACACAACACCTCTATGCTTACACACTCTATGGCCATAGATATTTTCAACCATGACTGGACTTAGTTCTGGTCATTTGCATGCAGATACCACTGTCTGGTTCCTCCCCTTAAGTTGTTCCTCTTTCTGTTCATTTCAACATTCTAACTTTCATATTTATCTCTCTCTCTCTTTGTTTCTCTCTTCATATTGGATTGTTATTTTTTATTTCACCAAGAGAATTAACCCCATGGCATTATTTTCTCTCGTCTTTTGTAGAAGAGATATTTACTATTCTTAGTTAATCCCATAGGTGATCCCACCTAGGTGGTAGCTACAATTCTTAGAAGAGTATTATTACTTCCTTCTTTTATTCTCTTCTTATTTCTTCATTTAATTTCTATTTTTAATTATTTCTAGTTTAATTGTGAATCTATGCTCTAACTGTCAAACTAGAAATGCTTGTATTTGTTTCCACCTCATAAGCCCTAATGTTAATATTTGAGCATTAATTCACAATACTCTTGGATCTTTACTGAGAGAATAACATATAGAGTATATCACTGCATAACAATCACAATAAGCATGACAAGCATCACAAGAATCAAAAGCATGAGAGACAAGAGACACAGAGTTTCCGGGGGAAAACCCTAAGGTGAAAAACCCCACGACTTCCTCAGCGATAGAGAGAGAAATGGCTCAACCAAAGTACAACCAAAATACACTTGAGATAGTCTCCTAGAGTAGATGATCCTCCTCCTCACTTGTGCACCACTTTCTGAGTGAGAGAAGTGTCTCTTTCTGAATGATCCAAATAGAGATCTCCCGATCTCTATTTATACTTAACCTGTTTTCCGAGTGACCTTATGGGGCCGACTTGTCTATCTAGATACTTCCACAATATAATATATATTTTAGGGCCGACCCCACACATGGTGGTCTAATAACCCATCGGCAAGTACACACACTTGCGACACTTGTCAATCCACATGACGACACTTCCTTATAGAGGAATAACACATCTCTTATAAGGGTACAATAAATATATATGAAATACATTCCGAAGTTACATATACATCAACACTCCCTCTTAACTAGAAAGGTATTTCTCGACATAGGTCTTCTAGCACAAGTCTTCTTCTCTGGATCACCATCAGCAAATCATCATCCTTGAATCATCGTCATTGTCACTGCTACTGCTATCTCAATCAATCTCTAAATCTACTCGTCATAGGAAGTTCTACAGAGCCAGTCCTTTTTCATACTAGATGTAGGCCCACCACCTGCAGGTCTTCATCATCTGTGCGAATGGTCTGATAGAGGTGGCCTCTCAGGACTAATTTTATGTGCGGATGCAATAACAGAAAGAGTATCCTAAGAACATTTATGTGCCTAAGCACGACCGGCAAGATCTCCTAGGATTGATTACATGCATCTCCTCCACAATACCGTTAAAGAGCATCCCAGGAACATTTATGTGCCACAGCACGACCGGCAAGATCTCTAAAGAGCATCCCAGAACTAATTACGAGCATACAGCTCAACCTCTCGGATCTCCAGGATTGATTACATGTGGATAGACAAAACCTTTAAAGAGCATCCCAGGAACATTTATGTGCCACAACACGACTGGCAAGATCTCTAAAGAGCATCCTAGGACTAATTACGAGCACATAGCTCAACCTCTCAGATCTCCAGGAATGATTACATGTCTCCGTAGTAATACCTCATCCCAGGACTGATTACGAGCACACAGCTTAACCTATCGGATATCTGACGACTGATTACATACTACATAGAAATACCGGAAAAGGTATCCCAGGAACATTTATGTGCCGCAACACGACCGACAAGATCTCCCAGGATTGATTACATGCTATTTGCACAACCTGCCACATATCATCTCTGACCTCCAAGTATAAACCTGATACTCATGATCCAACGGAACATCATCGCACAAACCATCATCCTGATGCTCATCATCATGATCAACCTGATCATACAATGCATCCTCCTGATGCACACCAAGTATCTACCTGATACATATCATCATACATGATCCACCTGATCATACAGTGTATCCACCTGATACAAATACAAATACATGATACATATCAACACACATGATCTACCTGATCATACAATGTATCCACCTGATACAGATACATGGTCCAAGCATCCAACATGATGCATATACTAATACATACAAATGATCCAACCGATCATATCCAGCATCCAACATGATGTGTACATACATATAAATGATCCAACTGATCATATCTAGCATCAACACGATGCATACATACATACAAATATGAATGATCCAACTGATCATATCCAGCATCCAATATGATGCATATACAGAGCAGTAACTAGAGCATCGTCCTGACACTCATCATCTAGTGCTTACATCCATAGCCATGTGAAGGATCTTCCTTCCAACATGCTTGGAATGGCTTTAGCAAATGTGTCCATCACTTCTTCCTCGAAGTGTCGTCGATCTGAAGACCACCAAGCCTCTCCCTGAAGTACTCGAACTTCACCCTGGCTAGTGGCTTCGTTAGCGCATCTGCAATCTGCTCGTCCGTCGCAACATACAGGATATTCACGGCTCCTCTCCGCACCATATCCCTGATACAGTGATATTTGATCTCTATGTGTTTCAACCTGTCATGAAACACTGGGTTCTCAGACAGCTTCACACAACTCTGGTTATCGTAGAATATACCAGTAGCATCCAATGGGAGATCAAATAACTCAGATAGTAGCTTCCATAGCCATACTGCCTCACAACTAGCTAAACAGGATGCAACATACTCTGCCTCAGCTATACTCAGTGCTACACAGGACTGCTTCCTGCTGAGCCAAGAGATCACACCTAATCTCACACTGAAGAAGCACCGAGATGTGCTCTTCCTATCTGCAGCACTGCTAGCCCAATATAAATCAACATAACCCTGCAGGTTAAACTTTTGATTCGCTTCATACTTGAGCCCATAATCAACTGTACCCTTCAGGTAGCTCAGGACATGCTTTACAGCAACCAGGTGAACACTACTCGGATCCATTAGGAACTGGCTCAATGTGTTCACTGCAAAGAAAATATTTGGTCTCGTGTTCGTCAGGTACAACAAGGACCCAATCATCTGACGATACATAGAGACATCAACCGGCTCAGATGAAGCATCACATAGAAGCTTTAGATTCAATGCCATGGGTGTGGCCATGGCATTGCAATCCATCATCCCAAATCTCTTCAGGATATCTACTGTGTACTTCCCTTGACCAAGGAAGATCCCACCTGAATTTTGCCACACCTCCATACCTAGGAAATAATGCATCATTCCCAAATATTTCATATCAAACTCAGCATCAAGCTTCCTCTTAGTATCTGCAATCAATCTGTAATCTCCTGTTACAAATAAGTCCTCCACATACAGGAGTAAAATCACAGGATTCCCTTCCTCAAACTTGTAGTAGAGGTTGGAATCTGCTTTACTCTTGGTAAAGCCCAAGCTAGATAGGAAACTCTCCATCCTACCATACCAAGTTCTGGGATCTTGCTTCAAGCCATACAAGGCTTTCTTCAATCTGCACACATATGACTCCCTGTCATGTATTTCAAAACCGAGTGGCTGCTCCATGTATACTTCCTCTTAAACTACACCATTCAAGAAAGCAGTCTTGACATCCATCTAGTGTATTTTCCATTTCATTGCTGCAGCCAGGGCAAGTACTGTTCTGATGGAAGTATACTTGGCTACAAGTGCAAAAGTTTCTTTGTAATCTATTCCCTCTTTCTGAGAGAAGCCACGAGCTACAAATCTTTCTTTGTATTTCTCTACACTGCCATCTGCAGCATGGTTGATTTTGTACATCCATTTGGAAGTCACAACACACTTCTCTTTAGGTCTTGGGACAACATCCCAAACATCATTTTTCATTATTGATTGGTATTCCTCAACCATAGCATCCTTCCATTATTTCTTTTCCGCTCCTTCTTCATAACTGGAAGGTTCTTTGTTCATAATGTCATAGAGTAAAGCAACATAGCTAGTATGTGATCTGGTTCTCTTCTTTGCTCTGTGTTCTTCTTCTGGAATGCCAAATCTTTCTGCATCTTGAATGATCTCTCTAGCCCATGCAGGTTTCCTCTTGTGAGAGTTATCCTCAGGGGGTGGATCTACAGGTTCTCGCGGATCTTCAAATTCATGAACAACTTCTGGGATTGCTTCAGTCATGGTAGTGTCTTGAAATCTAGTTTCCTTAGGTTCTTCATAAACTTCGATAGGTGCCTTCCTTGATTTGTTGAATGCTGAGTTTTCATCAAATGTTACATCCTTGCTGACATCAATCTTCTTGAACCCTGGAAAGTATATTCTGTAAGCCTTCGAGCTTTCACTGTAACCCACAAAGATATCGTTATTTCCTGAAGGATCTAGTTTGGTCCTCTTTTCCTTTGGGACATGAGTGTATACTTGACAACCAAATATTCTGAGATGGCTGACTTCAGGTTTCTTACCAGAAAAGACCTCTTCTGGTGTCCTGTTGTCCAATATCTTGTGGGGTGTTCTATTCTACACATATACAGTTGTTCTAGCTACTTCTGCCCATAGATGCATAGGTAGATCCTGGTCATGTAGCATTTCCCTTGCTGCTTCCATGATTGTTCTGTTCTTCCTTTCTGGAACTCCATTCTGTTGAGGATTATAAGGAGTAGTCAACTCCCTCTTAATCCCTGAATCACTGCAAAGCTTCATGAAGTCACTTGAGGTGAATTCTCCACCATTGTCGGATCTAAATGTTTTGATCTTTTTGTCAGTTTGATTCTCCATCAAGGTTTTGAATTCCTTGAACTTATCAAACACCTCATCTTTGTTTTTCAAGAAGTATACCCAAGTCTTCCTAGAGAAGTCATCAATACATGAGACATAGTACACATACCCACTTAGAGAACTGGATGACATAGGACCACATACATCTGAGTGGATGATTTCCAGGATATCTTTTTCCTTGCTTTCAATCCTTGGGAAAGCCTTCTTAATATTCTTACCTTTTGCACATCCTTTGCAAATACCTTCATGTTTGGTCTTGATTTCAGGAAGACCCTCTACAGCCTTGCTTGCAATTGGAAGTGCCCTATAGTGCATATGAGAAAGTATTCTATGCCAAAGTTCACTTGGCTCCATGGATTCATGCACCATGGCATGTTCAGGTTGTCTTTTTAATTTCTACAAACCTCCTTCTTGCTCTCCAATCACAACTGCATCATCTATGGTCTTTCCCTTTGGCCACATCAGGACTTGGCCATCCACAAATGCAACCCTCATACCTTTTGCATCCAATGCAGAGATGGAGAGTAAGTTCTTCTTGAGCCCAAGTACATAAAGGACTTCTTTCATCTTCAAAGATTTTCCAGAATCTAGGTTGTAGGAGGCTTCACCACTTCCTTTGATGGGATATTGATAATCATCCCCAAGTTTCACTTTATGGGGTGATTCATGTTTAGACATATTTACAAAGGATTCTTTAAACCCAGTCATGTGTTTAGAAACCCCACTATCAATTAACCAATCATTACAACCATGGGAGATAGTACCTGTGAGAGCAGATATTAGAACATACTCTTCTTCACTTGATGAGTCATCATTACTATCTACCCTAGCCTTCTTCTTTGGAGGTTCATCATCTTCGGCAGCATGAGCATGGTACCTTCTTTTGTTACCTTTCTTCTTCTTGCTGGAGTTGTTGTTGTTGTGGTTGTCCCTTTTGTTCTTGGGACATTCTGAAGCAAAGTGACCCTTCTCATTACAAGTGAAACACCTTAGATCTTTCTTGTCTTTGTGAAAATGATGAGAAGATTTCTTCTTGTGACGGGATGGCTCCCTCTTGAACTTTCCCTTCTTAGTGTGAGCTATGAGAGCTTGATCTTCATTTCCCATCTTCTCTTCTCTTGCCACAAGCCTTTCTTCTTCTTGAGAACATTCCTCCCATAATCTGCTGAAGGAGATTAACTTCTTTCTGGCACAGATCCCCTGGATAAAAGAGTCCCATGACCTAGGTAGGCCATTCAAAGTAGTCATAACAATTTCACCATTCTCCACCATTTCATCTACAGCTTCAAGTTGTTCCTTGATTTGAGAGACCTTGGAGAAATAGGATTGAATGGTTTCTCCATTCGACATCTTGACCCCTTTCAATTGATTCCGCAGGGTCATCTTCCGATTTATGTTCTTTCCTTCAAATAGCTTGGTCAAAGAGTCAAACATAGCCTTGGGTGTCTTTAGAGAAGACACATGGGGTATGAGATGATCTTTGATAGAATCAGCAATGATTCTCTTTGCATTGACCAAGTTCTTCTTATGCAATACCTTAGCCTATTCATCCTCTGGGATAGGGATGTCTTCTTCTATATATGAGTCCAACTCATTCTCTTCCAGGATTAACCCAATCCTATACTTCCAAGCTCGGAAGTTATCAGCCCCTTCAAGCTTCTCCTCAAGCTTGGTGTGGTGAGACATCTTAAAGAGTACTTCAAATGGAAATAGAAAAGATTTAGGTCTTACCACTTGAAATGCTGAAAACTAGATCTCGTCCCGGATTAGGGTTTGTCGAAGAAACCCTAAAAATTCAAAATGTGAATTTCAACTTTCTAAAAGGATAGAAAAATGCGCCTTGATGAGCTGATCATTTTGGTGTATTCAGAATTTGAGATCAACAAATTTTTACCCTTCAGATTTGCCTTTTTGTCCTCCCGGGTTCACTAGGGAGAGCCCTGAATTAGGGTTTGAGTTTCCCGAAGATCTACCCAGCCAAAAATCTCGATGCAAAGCTCTAAACTTTGATTTTTTAAAGGGGCTTCCAGCTATGTCTTCAGATTTCAGAAATTCCTATTTCTATGGAAACCCTAATTTTTAGGGCCAAATCTGAAAATGCTCATACTTGAATTCTGATTGGACAGATAGATTCTCGTTGATGAGTAGAGTCAATCTACTATACTGCTTTTCCAAGAACTATGGAGAGAAACTCAAGTTTCCGTCACTACAAAATGTCTTCTTCTCAGGTTAGCTGTGATACCATGTTAAAATTTGAGCATTAATTCACAATACTCTTGGATATTTACTGAGAGAATAACATATATAGTATATCAATGCATAACAATCACAATAAGCATGACAAGCATCACAAGAATCAAAAGCATGAGAGACAAGAGACACAGAGTTTCTGTGGGGAAAACCCTAAGGTGAAAAACCCCACAACTTCCTTAGAGATAGAGACAGCAATGGCTCAACCAAAGTACAACCAAAATACACTTGAGATAGTCTCCTAGAGCAGATGATTCTCCTCTCACTAGTGCGCCACTTTCTGAGTGAGAGAAGTGTGTCTTTCCGAATGATCCAAATAGAGATCTCTTGATCTCTATTTATACTTAACCTATTTTCCCAGTGACCTTATGGGGCCGACTTGTCTATCTAGATACATCCACAATATAATATGTATTTTAGGGCCGACCCCACGCATGGTGGTCTAATAACCCATCGGCAAGTACACACACTTGCGACACTTGTCAATCTACATGACAACACTTCCTTATAGACGAATAACACATCTCTTATAAGGGTACAATAAATATATATGAAATACATTCCGAAGTTACATATATATCAACACCTAATTTCTATCCTAGGGCACTGGTCCTTAACTGAATGGAGTTGGGGTTTTTTTTCTTTTAAGCAATAGACAGTGTTAACTATGTAGGCCAATAGTTCAACAGATCCACAAAGGGATAGATCTCCGTCTTGAATTATAGATCTACATTTTGAAACTTAAGCCAAAGATTCCATGGAACATGAAATGAACAATAAACTAACAACAAAAACTATAGTACACCAAAATAACACCAAACATATCCATATATTCTATAGACTTGAAAACATAACTATACAAAATCCTTCCCTACCTCTATTACAGGGAGGCATTCTATTTCAAACCCTTGCCTCTCAAACCCCTTGAGTCAAGCTAAAATCCCATATAGTTGATACCTCATTACTTATCTTTCTCTCTTCCCAAGGTATCCTTATATAGGCTCATGAATCCTAAATGAGTCATAAAACCTAACCCTTATGAGGTGAGTCATTATATTTCATTAAGTTTTATCATTTTCCCCTTTTACAAAATATATTCCCCCCTTTACACCATTATGCATACTTCGGCACCAACATGCCCCTACCACAAACCATTGTCTCATCCTCGAGATAAGTATAACTAGATGATCCACAAATGGATGAACTCCTCAAACTAGTTGCAACTCTCAGTTGTAGCCCATCTTTGGTCTTCATTTTGCTTTGCAAATATGCTACTACTACTTCTACTAGATGCTTCCTTTTGGAGCCTCTCTTGATGAACCCTTTGTCATCGTTCTGCTACCTCATACCCACCTCGATGTGCTACAATAGCTGGGATACCGTGGGAAACACATCCTCTACTGATACTGTCGTCAACATGTCCCTATGGCCATCAGTCTATCTTATTAGAATATCGAGGATCGATCTAGGGTAACCACCAAGTCAAATAGGAACTAACGCTGAATACAAGCTTTTGCAACTTACTCTAATCATCTATAGAACAACAACATATGTATTCCTTCCTCATATTCTTCTCTAGAAACCTCTCCTCCATATATACCAGCCTTAAATATCTAACATTTAGGTTATTCTCTTATTGAAATAACTTCTCTTTGTAGGGGTAACAATCTGCTGTGAAATTTTCTTAACATGAGTCTCAACATTTCTCAAAATAGGGGTGCAGTTTCGTCTTGAGAAAATTTCTAAACTGGGTTGTACTTCTAGAGATTTTGCGTGATACCATAACCTACTCACAATATGACTTAGTGACTCATGAACTTCTGCCACGCAGGGCTTTGTCTAAATAGGACTAAATAACTTACTCAACCACATAGCCACACAAGGATGTAATCAAACCAAACTCAAATAGAAACAACCCATAGTGCAAGAAGCTCATCCTTTCTATTTGTTCCTGTTCCACAATTAAGCTTGAGCTTGAAAAGGTGTTTACTATTAAGTTTTATTTTATGCACCAACAACACACAAGCACTCATTTGTCATGCCTTCAAAGAAACCATAAACCCCATTATAAAGAGGAAGATCAACAATCATTCTCAGGTTCAAATCTTTTACTTTAGCAGAGTAAGACTCTTTATAATAATATAAAATCTTGATAGTACCAATTGTTATATTAGGCTCTCTATCTTCGAATATGTCCACATTCCTTATTTTCTAGATCTCCCAACATATGTAAGGTGGAAGGACCATGTGATTAAGGACATAATTATACCAAATCAAAAGGCTTTTATCCAAAGATTCAAACCCCCAATTCATTTGGATACCCATGGGAGAAGATACAAAATTGCATAGTAGAATAGAAAGTGGGCAAAAGATAAAAATATGATCAATAGTTTCAGTAGCATGACCACACCGAGCACGTCGATTTGGTCCTTTCCAACCCCTATGCAACGAATTATCCCAGGTTAGAATAGCATTCTCCAATGCAAGCCAATGAAATTTTTTTATTTCCTATGGAATTTTCCACTTCCATATTTTCACAACCCACTACTTTGGAACCATATATGTGTCATCAACCGCAATAACATAGTATGCCTCCTTTGTAGAAAAATGACCATTTTATTTGTTACATGTCCAAACAATCTCACGATCACCATTGGTGAGTCTTATGCCCGCCGAATTTAGATTAGCAGTATGATTTTCCCATTACGATGCACAAGTGCTATTTATGCTCAAATCTATAGCAAAATACCAATATGAGGCTATATGACTCAACCAAAAAGGATTTTTCACCTAAGAAAGAGTGGTATAACCAATCTCAGACAAATATTCCAAAATACATGCAGAGAGATTATAGTCTTCTTCAAAGACAACAATCGGATCTATGTCAATTAAGATATTTTTACCTATGCCAACTTTCCAAGTAGGTTTACTACTAATCCATATGAAAGACTTTAAAAGACCAAACAAAAAAATTTAAGAGTTTCTCATAGATTTACAGGGATTCCTTGTCCATTTAATAACATCTCCTTAATGTATTTACCATGCAAAACTTTGCTCGACGGTCCTTTTCCAAAAAGGCCCCTCCACATGCTTTTCATGCTCAAAGTAGTACAAAGCTAGTCCAAATTCTTAATATCCCAACCACCCATTTGTTTTGGCATAGAGTTTTTTCCCAACTCACAATGTGTATTTTCTTACCATCCACTGCACTAGACCTAATGAAGTTGAACATCAATATCCTTATTAATTTTATAATTGATTTTGGAATGTTTTCTAAAGAGAACCAATACATTGGAATGCCAAGCATCTACAAAAGAAAGTTAATGGAGAATTTAAGAATAAATTATATATTATTTTGAATATAAATATGAAACAAAACCAATATTCCATACTAGATGATGATAAAAATTAAATGCATTATTATTGTTATTAAAATCATAAGATTTCAACAATATAATATATTTTAATTTACATTTGAGGCATTAATTTTTGAAGGTTCTCTCTCTCTCTCTCTCTCTCTCTCTCTCTCTCTCTCTATATATATATATATATATATATATAATAATAAACTTTACGTTATTCCTTATGTGTTTGATAGATTCAAGTCTAAGATGGATATATGTTGGTTTAACTTTGCATACAACATAGAGACATACACCAAAGAAAAGCATGTGAAAATCCTAGAATTATTATTTAGTAAGTATATAAGACAATGTAGATGTGCATAATTTCCTGACCAAACTATACATATTCATTCCAATGTAAAAAATATAGAATATCTATTTCTATGTACTTAATTATAAAGGGTATAATAAATGAGTTTATGTAAAATATAAGAACATTGTGAGGAATCGAGGGATGACATGAATCCTTAAATTATGATATTTGATGCTAAGAGACTAATCAATAGCTACCTTAGCGATGACTTTGTGAAAAGAAACATGAATCTCTAGCTCTTGAAGGTATTACATTTCCCCAACTCATAATTGAAGATGAAGGCGATTGCTAAGGATTTTCTTTGATAGAGTGAGAAAATTTTCATTTTTATTGTTCTTTTCTATAACAATGACTTGAATATTGAAGAAGCAAAGGATGTCGATATTTGAATGTTTGAAGGGTGATCAGTGAAGTCACTACTACAACCAGTTCTTCTGGGATTGACAAATTTATTTGTAGATTTGTCGCAACTGCTTTAGAAGTGTTGGAACATTATCACGGATATGTATGTTAAATATGGTAAATACATTTGCCTCCTCCAACTCTTAAAAATATCTTCATTGGATGTGGGTGTCGATAATGGAAGTGCCACGAGGACTCGGCCTAACACACCACCTAGGAAAGAGCATCAACCAAGTGACAATGCTGAGGTCAGGCACACTACGGAAGCAACGTCAAGTCACTGGTCTCATTAAACCTCCTTCTATTGACGCCCCATCAACCAGCCTGGACTGGTATGTCGTTCACCATCCCCTTGGATCTCAGGTGTGCGATGTTTAGTTCGCCAGCTAACTGGCATTTATGTTTCTTTAACAACATTTTGTATTGGTTCTTAGCCATTGTTCGCATTCCCGTCACTCTGTATTGGGATCCCGTTCTCCAGTATCTATCTTGGCTCCATGAGCTCCCGTTCGCCAGGATTTGTCTTGGCTCCACGAGCTCCCATTCGCTAGCATTTGTGCTACGCTCTGGACTAACTACATGGGTAGGCCAAAAGGCACGAGAGGAAAAAATAAGAATGAAGCCCAGGAAACAAGGCAAACCAAGAAAGGATATGGTGCAGAGGTCTCAATTCAAGTTCATTTGCTCGTCGACAATTGGGAAGTAAGGCTAATTGCATACAATCTCTCCAAGGGGAGTCAGTAGAAGCCATGGGATCCTTACTGGCTGGTGAAAAATATGTTCGGCGAACTCATGGATGATATGCTTTCCAATTGGGCCACTGCAAGACATGCTACTCAGACCCTGAGAGATACCCTGCCAAACATGGCAGCCACACTCAGTAGCTTGGAGGACACCCTTAGCTAGGACTCTTACGCCCCCACCCGTCACCTCCACCACGACTTTTTTCCTGGAAGTAGTGCTCATGGAGCCACACCCTCGGTTGTTAAAACCAATGTGACACTCGGAAACCTAGTCACTCCACATGGAAAGGAATTGTGTTAGGAACCTATGTCAACCCTTCTCTTTACTATGTTAGTATATTGTTGTTGGACGCATATGCTTTGTAAGTAATCCCGTAGTATTTGTTGATCCGTAGTTTATATTAGCCCATAGTATTGACCCATAGTATTGGACGCATATGCTTTGTAAGTCGTCCTATAGTATTATATGTCCCATGGTTTTGACTCATAGTATTGGGCATAGACTTAGTATATAAGTGTGTGTTGAGGTCATTGAAGGCACCGTGAAGTTAATTGTATTGAGCTTGCTCAAAGGAGGTTTCCCCCTCGAAGTTGCCCGTGATCAATATAAAAGTGATTATCTTCTATTATTTCTGATATCTCGTGTATTTGCATTATATAATTATTGCAGGTTCATCACATCTGGTATCAGAGCACTTTCTTGGGCTCCTTGGCTGGAATTTCTGCCAAATTTTTTTTCGCATCTGTTGCAGCTTTGGATTTGAGAATAATCCATATCCACTTAACTGTGGGAAGTACTTGGGCATAAGCCCTAAAACTCATTATGAGGAGTACCATAGGAACCCCAAAGTAGCTGGCCCATTGAGAGGACCTGCCAGCGAAAAGGGCAACGACCCCTACCTGATTGACTAGTTCCCACCCGTGAGGTAAACCAAGAGCTGTCGTTTGTGGCAAAGAGGTTATCAGTTTTACCTAATCTGTGGAGCGAGGGGTACTGCCCCAATACGCAAGCCGTTAGATAGCATTGGTGGCCGAGTGAAACACCTAAACTGTTAGGAAGCCGCACATACCTGGGGTCCATATCTATTTTCAGTTGAACTGTTGCTGATCACTTCCGCTCCAGATCCAGCCATTTCAGATCTATTTTGAAAGTCGTTCCAGATCTAGTCACCATTTCAGATCCAACCATTTTCAATCCCTTATGCGCCGTTGCAGATCCATCGGTTGTGGACCCCTTCCACACCGCTGCTGCCGATCCATTTCTAAAAAAAAAAAAAAAGAGTATAAAATTTAGTCTTTTCCCCATATCTCCCTTGTTTTCACTCTGTTTCCCTTGAAATTTTTGGGGAACCCCTATCATCCCATTCTGCATCTTTCATTCTTGAGGACCCTCTCCCCAATTCCCCTTCCCAAAGAATGAAATCCCACATTTGTCTATTTTTAGGGTTTGCCATAACTTCCTCAGATTTCACCCAATCACCTTCAAATTTTACCACAGAGTTCCTTTCTGACTTCTGCTTCTTTGTCCCTCTTTGCCCAATTTTCTCATTCTATCACCCCGCTTCTGAAAGCCCCCTTTTTGCCTTCTTGTCCTTTCGAAAGTGTCCAAAATCTAGTCCAACCCCAATTACCCATCCGATTATTTCCCCAATCCAAATTTCCCTTTGCTAAATCAGCTTCTGTTTGTGTTTTTCTACCCATTCCTCCTCCAAAAGAAAAAAGAAAAAAAAAAAAAAACCTGGTTATGGTTGTCACCCGTGCAGGAGCACACACCATGGAGGAAGCACTTGCAGCCATCCAAACCAAACTCCAAGATCTGGATGAAAAATTTCTCAGCCTCCATCTTCAGCATTCAGCCATGAACAATACCAGACAGCCAGAATCGTTTGCAGCCACCGGGTTCTCTGCTTCTAGCAATTTTCGTGGGCCGAAGGTTGATTTTCCTCGCTTCAATGGTACTGATCCGACTGGATGGATATACCGAGCAGAACAATATTTCAGTCTGCATAATACTTTTGATGTTCAGAAAATTCCACTTGCATCTTTTCATTTGGAACAGGAAGCCCTTCAATGGTATCGTTGGTACATCAAAGCTCATCCCGAGCCAAACTGGATAGATTTTTGCCAACTCATTTTTCCACGATTTGGTCCTAGTGCTTTTGACGACTTCACAGGAGCACTCACTAAACTTCACCAAACTGGAACAGTGAGAGAGTATAAGATGGAATTTGAGAAACTAGCCAATCACATAGAAGGATTGTCTGATGAATTCTACAGGAGTTGTTTTATCAGTGTTCTCAAGGATGAAATCCGCTTAGAGGTCAAAATGTTTTGTCCCAACACAATGATGGAAGTCCTAGGGTTGGCTAAGTTGGCCGAGGACAAGATCGCAGCTCAACAACGCTCCAAACCCACCTTTGTTCCCTTCAGAAATATGGGTTCCCAACGACCTCCCATCACGCCTGCTCCTCAACCAACTCCTATCAAGCATTTGTCTGAAATAGAAATGTAGGCACGCCGAGAAAAAGGGCTTTGCTATAATTGTGATGAGAAATTCACTCGGGGACATAGATGTGTTCAACAAAAGCTCTATCTCTTGGATGTGGATTCTCCGCCTGCCTTAGAACTTGGTGAAGAAGCTACAGATACAGTAGATGATCCGGTCAACATGCAACACCCACCTGTTGACACCCCATCTTAGGATGACCCACCCGAGATCTCTCTCCATGCTGTAACCGGCATCACCACCCCACAAACAATGCGGGTCAGGGGATACTTCAAGAAGCTCCCTCTTACCATACCCATTGATTCTGGTAGCACTCATAACTTCATTGACCCTCGAATTGCCAAACCGGCTGATTGTTTTGTCCATCCTTGGTCCAACTTTGAAGTCATGGTTGCCAATGGGGACACCCTACCTTGCAAGGGGAAGTGTCACAATGTGCATATCTCTATGGAAGATTATAACCTACGCTCCAACATGTTTGCCTTGTCCTTAGGTGGATGTGATGTGGTTTTGGGGATTCAATGGTTACGCACACTTGGCCCCATCTTATGGGATTTTGCTGAACTTTGGATGCAGTTTAAAGTCAATGGGGCACAACAAAAATTTAGGGGCTTACAACCAGGGTCTCTCTGCATCATCAGTTCACATCGCCTGGAAAAAATCCTTAAGAAGAATTCACATGGTGTCATCGCTCAGCTCAATTCCATTCAGTTGCACCCATCAACAGTCTCCACTACTTCCTTGGATAGATATGCAGGTATCTTTGCTAAACCAATGAGCTTGTTTCCTTCAAGAGACCTTTCCGGTAAGAATGTAGCCACATCTACCTCTCAGCAGGAAATGATGGCTATTTTGCATGCAGTACAGAAGTGGCAGCCATACCTATTAGGCAATTATTTCTGCCTCAAGACTGATCTCCCGAGTCTGGAAAATTTTCTGGAACAATGGGTCTCCTCCCCAAAACACCTACAATGGGTTATCCAACTCATGGGTTATCCCTATGTGATCACTTACAAGAAGGGTAAGGACAATATGGTGGAATATGCTCCTTCTCGCACAATTGATGACCCAGTTTCTCTTACATCTCTTTCTCTGCTTGTTCCAAATTGGTTGCAATATGTTCAACAGGGCTATCTCTTCTATGAACTCCATGCTTCTTCATCAACAGGGCACTCTGGGTTCTGCAAAATGTCTGACCAGGATCAATGTAACTTCTTTTGGCCGGGGCTAAAAATGACAATTCAACAGATGGTGGCTAACGATGATACTTTCCAAGTCAACAAGGGGGAACCGACACTCCTTTCGGGATTGATCAAACCCTTTCCCATCCCTACACAGCTTTGGCCAACTATTTCTATGGATTTCCTAGCAGCACTCTGGTGGTACAATACCACATCTCAAAGGACACCCTATGAAGCAGTCTATGGACAAACACCGCCAGTTCTTCTTCCATACACCCTTAGCAGCTCCCCAGTTCAGGAAATTGACTCGGTTCTTCCAAACCGCGATCAGATTCTTCTCATTCTGCAGGACAATCTTCACATGGCTAGAATTCGCCTGAAACAACAAGCCGATCAGCACCGTTCTGAGCGCATTTTCCACGCAGCTGACAGGGTTCTTCTTCATCTCCATCCTTCCAAGCAATCCTCCTTGACACTCCAAAGGCGTCAGTGGCCCGAAATGCAAACCGAGGATGCTACCGGGGAACCACTCCTTCAGATTCTGCAGCAATTTCTCCAACGAAAGCTTTGAGGACAAAGCTTTTTCTAAGGGAGAGGGGATGTTAGGAACCTATGTCAACCCTTCTCTTTACTATGTTAGTATATTGTTGTTGAACGCATATGCTTTGTAAGTCGTCCCGTATTATTTGTTGATCCGTAGTTTATATTAGCCCATAGTATTGACCCATAGTATTGGACGCATATGCTTTGTAAGTCGTCGTGTAGTATTATATGTCCCATGGTTTTGACTCATAGTATTGGGCATAGACTTAGTATATAAGTGTGTGTTGAGGTCATTGAAGGCACCATGAAGTTAATTGTATTAAGCTTTCTCAAAGGAGGTTTCCCCCTCGAAGTGGCCCGTGATCAATATAAAAGTGATTCTGTTCTATTCTTTCTGATATCTCGTGTATTTGCATTAACTAATTATTGCAGGTTCATCACAAATTGGCAATGTAAAAAGGAAAGGATTTGGTCCCTCCATGCAATAGGGCGTTGGATTCTCTGAAAGGAAAGGAGCAGGTTCATCTCTCCTTCCCCATCCCCTCCACCTTGGGCATGGTTCTTTCCAAACAAACTCGCAATGAGCAGGATGGCAGTGCTCCCATCAGCCGAAAGACTACGCCCCTGCCTATAAATATGCCTGCGAAAGATGCTCTACCACCAATGAAATACCTGGGGGATGAAGACTGCTACAACTGTCCCATCCTAGAAGAAAATCCCTCTGATACAAAAGCACCTTCAACACCCCATTAAGGAGATTCCTCCCTGTGTTTTTCAACATCTTTGTCTGTTTTTTAGTATATTTCACCATGCACCAGTTTGCTATATTTTTTAAGCTTTCATGGCTATGAGTCTACTATTTGTTTACCTTGGTCTCCCTATACTGGGCAGGTTTTTTTTGTATAATTTTGATCAGAACCTCTATGACTTTGTTGATCTTCAAGTTTGGCTACTCATGAAAAGACCACCTCAAACTGTAACTACTACTTTATCTTTATTTCTCCTAGTTTAATAGATTTTTGTAGCATTACAAAAAAAAACTCTTAAAAATCTCTTTCTTTCCTTTCCTAAGGTCCTCAAATTGTATATAAAAGTATGTAGCCATGTATCTCTATCAAATCAAACCATGTATCTCTAGCGCTATGTCTAGTTGTTGCAAGTAGGAACTGTCCAATGTTCTATAGTGTTAAGGGTGAGCGTATGTAGGAAGAATGATTGTTCCTTAGAATTAAGCTTTGTTTGGCCAGTGGAGGTACATGATTCTGTCCCGTTCATTCCATGTGTTTAACGGCTATTGGTGAACAATGATTTGTGGTTGGGAACATGGGGGACTACTCTCCCGCGTATGGTGAAAACTAGAGAACTCAAGCAATATGGTTGTATTGCAAGAACTTGGCTCAATTTCTCCCATCTGGTGGCAACTTACTTGGTTGCAATAGGTGAGTTTTGGGAAGATTTTTAAAAAATGATTGGATGAAGAGTGTCTGACAAAATGGATAATATAAAATAAAATGCTAAGGCATATGTCATGAGAGACAATTCTAATATAAAATCACTCACTCTTTCACATAATAGTAAAGATTCTCATAGGGAAAACTTTAATTGTTATGTATCGATCCATATATCTATATATATATATAGATATAGATATATATATTAACATTATTATTTTATTAATTATTATTATTATTATGCAGATTCCCTTTCCTACTACTAATGGATAGGTCTTCAGGCTTATCTTAGAGCTTCCCACTCAATTCCCATTTACATGTGTGGTTATTGTTTTATGTCGATACCATTACTTTGCATACAGGTCATCCTATATACTAGGTCCCTATTGCACAACTTATCATAGTACCAAGGGCATAGACGCTTATGTTACATACTCATTATTACTAGTCTTCTTCATTACCATCAATGAGGCCAATCCTTCTTGATACCGAAACCCCACTCGCTTATCCTCCTAGCCTAAATATTTAATTACATAGGCCACATACTTATCATTATTATTATTAATATGCTAATGATGCTAACTTATATTACTAATATATTTAACCATTCATTAACTAATTATCATATTTAACCATTAACTACTTAATCTTACCCTAGCTAAACAATGGTATCCTACTCTCATGAGAGCATGGCACTCTTGCCAATTAAGTGACTAAAAAGATAGTTGTGAATCCAGACTTATCATCTAAATTGGCCCTCTTCAGGGGCAGTTTACATTCTTCTCTCGGTCAAGCATAGTAATAGCTTGCCACACCATCCTTTGTAGGTGGTGATTGGGTGACTTGGTAGGTAAATTTACTGCTTTTTCACTTCATGGGGGTGCCTTCCAAGGTTTCCATTATGGCCTTCCTTTAAGGATTTTCCCATGATTTTTCCAAAATGGAATTAGCAATATGTCCACTCTAATTTTTTATAGCGTTTGGCCCTCTCTTACACCCGATTTGCAAAGGTAAAGCTAGAACGCTACCAAGAGAGGGGGTTGAACCATGGCCACTCCCTACCTAGTTAGCTTCATCATTTTTGCAGAGCATAGAGGGTCGAATTCACATGGGAGTTATAGATATTTTTGGCATGAAATCGACCTCCTTCCCATGCCCTTACTCTTGAGGATCACAGCCATCTTCCACACACTTGGTAAGTACAATTCGGTTCATGATTTTACTCAATTGTTAATACTCTTGCACTATATAAATAGTATGGTAGTTTCATGTAGCATGCATATGTCCTCTATCTCAATCGAGATAGGGACGATATGCTCTTAGTGTTTGCAGATAAGATTAGTTACAAGTCTGCACATAAGCTTATGTATAAGATTGTATATTTGATCCACGTCATGGCTCAATCCTCCCCACGAATGGAGTGATTGAACACTCCCTTTACGATGTCAATTTGCTTATGGTTATGTTGCTTGTTAGTTATTATTAGTTGGGATACCTTTTCATTGGATGCATCCAAGAGGTAGGCTCCTCGTCATTAATTTGTATTTTCTTCACCGACCATGATTGGCCTTCATGCGATTTGAGCATTAGTTGATGGGGTTAACACTTTTATGTATATTACCTTTTTAATGGATGGGGTTGATTCCCTACCATGGGTAGAAGGAATATCCTTTACGCATATGTAGGCTGCTTTCTCATACTATTAGATAGCTTGTTTATTAACAGGGTTCAATGCCCTACCATAGGTAGAGGCATGTCCCCTCCCACACATGCATGCGATCACTTACAACATTAAGAGTTTGATCTTCGATGTTAGGGACAACTAATTATTTACCTAGGAGCCATGGATTTACCTCTAGATCCTTGTTGTACATGACATGTAAAGTGGGGTTATAAGTCAATGCTAAACTGAGAAATAAAAACTATAATAAAAGAGAAAACAATAACTATGAAATAGCTAAGGAACAATGCGTGAGAAAGAAAATATATATTCAATGTTAAGACTGATCTCTAACCCTCATAATTCTTATGGAATGCAAGAGATTCAATCCTAGAAAGAGGAATGCATGTGTAAACACGCCTTCTTTAAGTAAATAAATATGCATTTATTCCCAAGTAAACTCTAATGGGAAGATTTGTTATGCTTCTATGTGGAAGATTGATGGGAATATTGAGGGCTTCTCGGCATCTTGTCAAAGTCCAGAACTGGATGTAGCTGAGACGAAGTAGGAGGGATGGGAGTGCTTTTGGGGAGACCAGTCTTCTACGAGGTCGGGGTATTCTTGTTTTTTCTTCCTTCATTCCATCCTTGTGGTCATTTGTGGAAGGAAGAGACTGGGGCTGTAGGGAATGCATCATGGACATGCCCAGGTTGTTGATAGAAATGGCATGTGAACGTTGTGTGCTCATAGTCTAAGACTTGCAGGTGGGGTTTGTCTCTACCCCAGTCTATAAATATTTTGTTTAGCAGGCCTCTGCTGAAGTCTAGCTCCACACAAATCCAGGCATAAGACACTAGAACTTTTTCCATTCGATCTGTATCCATATTTATAAATATTCCTAATGTGTTCCCAATAGTGGTTAGATAGCTCGGCGACCAGAGATGTAGAGGGATATTCGGTAGTCTTACCCAGACTGGCGTGACCATAGAAGCGGGTGACAAAGGATTAAACCCCTGGAACCACTGTTCCACAGATAACCTTGATCCTCCCTAGAACCAAGGCATGTGTTATATTATGTTGTTGCATTCCTCCTATGACTCGAACTGGGCTATAAAATACCCTTTAGAGCAGAGAAAAAGTTCCATATTTATTTTCCAGGATTGATGTATCCATTCCTGCAAACTTTCGGTAGAGGGCCAAAAGCCATTAACTCTGCAAATGAGGGTTGTTTGTTGGAGTTTACTACCTCTGCTATCAATGTTTCCTCTAAGTGTTCTACAATGAAGGCTGAGCCTAATAACGCCTTCTGGCTTGAGCTCGCACTCACTCCTTCGTCTCCATTTCTCTTCATTGTTGCTTTTAAGCATTTCATTATAGAAGTGCTACATGAATATATACACTTCTAATTGAAATTAAGACCATCCCATCAAATTTGATCCCTGAACACACCTCCATAGTGTTGTAGTAGATCGAGGATGCCTTGAGCCGTTGCGTTGACGTACCCGTCGGAAATTTATAAAATCTAGTTTATGAAAAGGAAATGGGTCACAAAATTCGATGTGGATTTCAGGCATGTGCCCATCCATTGTATTTTTGCTTACCGATAATTTCCTTTGCATAGATATTTTATGTTTTTAATGAAATATGATAGGGTGTTCCCTTCCCCACAAACTCCACTTCTTGTTGTTGTGCATTAAATAAGATTAATTGGCAAAACCATTGATGTTAAACCATACTTGTGTTATTGTGTTGGAGGATATATCATTCTCTGTTGTTTGTGTGAATGTGAGTTTGGGGCCAAGGATGTTCTCATGTGATTGTTAACTAATAGAATTGGGATCTTTGTCCTCACGGGAATTTAGTGTTGGTTAGTATACTGGGAATAAGAGTACTACCTATGGATTGATGAAATGAGAGAAGCTAAATTATGAAATGAGCCAATTTAGTAATTACATAGGCTTAACAATGTAATCATAATATTGATACATTACTAAATTGTAATTATTTACATTTATTCCATGAATGATTTATAAAATATAAGATTTTTTATATTTATTATCATCTTTTCCAAATATCTAGGAGACTATAGAAATTGGTCCCTAACCTATTTGTATTGTTTTAAACCTAATAAGGTTGTTGGTTGGTCGCTCTATCATAATAGAGAGTAACATTTTCTTTTGAAGTGAATTTATATGAATTTATTTATTATCACATATTTTTCAAGGGTATAATAATTCATGTTAGTTGTAACATAATGAATATAGATACATCATAACTTTGTATCTATAATGTATTGATAGGAATGGAATCTCTTGAGCTACAAATCTTTTTTAATAGTGCAAAAACTTGAGGAAAATATTGGGCTTGAGGGATTTTATCCCTATCGACATATCATAGATCTAAAGTTAAGATGGATCTATGCTGGTAATAAAACTATATTGGTTGAATCATAAAATATGAATACCACAATGGTGATAAAAAACATGTAATATCCTTTACACATCTGTAGACACTTTTATGTATATTACCTTTTTAATGGATGGGGTCGATTCCCTACCATGGGTAGAAGGTATATCCTTTACACATCTGTAGACTGCTTTCTCATACTATTATATAGCTTATTTATTAACAGGGTTCAATTCCCTACCATAGGTAGAGGCATATCCCCTCCCACACATGCATGCGATCACTTACAATGTTAAGAGTTTGATCTGCTATGTTAGGGATAGCTTATGGTATTCCCATCAATCTGCCACACAGAAGCATAACAAATCTTCCCATTAGAGTTTACTTGGGAATAAATGCATATTTATTTACTTAAAGAAGGCATGTTTACACATGCATTCCTCTTTCTAGGATTGAATCTCTTACATATGCATTATAAGGGTTAGAGATCAGTCTTAACATTGAGTAGATATTTTATTTCTCATGCATTGTTCCTCAGTTATTTCATAGTTATTGTTTTCTCTTTTATTATAGTTATTATCTCTTAGTTTACCATTGATTTATAACCCCACTTTGCATGTCATGTACAGCAAGGACATAGACATAAACCCATGGCTCCCAGGTAAATAATGTATTTTATTCAGTCTTACAATATTGTTCGTCTATTTACATTTTTATGTCCCAAACTGATGAGATCCTTTTGTGCAGGTCATGGTTGTTTCACGATATGCTTCTTTCCAGATATGGTTCCCAACCAATACTAGTTTTTTTTATGTAAGTCAAGGACTTGGATATCCAAGCCATTCATATTATTTCATCCATAGGATTAATCTTTATTCTTTGTACAAGTATGTTATTAGGATCTTTAAGGACAATTAAGAACTGCTAAACTATTATTATTTGTGATGAGTCATGTTTCGCTCTAGGGAGGCCTTATTTATTTGATTAGAGTAATATTCTCCATCTCATTCTTTAACATCTCGTCTTAGATATTACATGCTAGGATTTTCTCTTTTTTTTCTTTATCGCTCTTGTTGGGGTTCTCTGTTGGGTTCCAATCTTCTCGTGATTCTGAAGTTCTTGGGAGGACAAAACCCATCCCTATATTGTCTGGTCTAATGTGGGTTGATAAGGTCCAGGGATTTACCCATATTGAGGAAATGGAGTGGGTTGGGAATAGTAGGCATGTAGTATAGGCTAGATATCTTGCATGCACTTTACAGCTTATTTATAAATTTTCTATATTTATCATATATGTATTAATTGCTGTTTACTTTAGCAATAAATAATGTATCTCTTCATAAGGTGGTCATGCATCTATGTATTTCATTGTTATCATATTCATCTTATTTCATTTGTGTACTTGCAAGTAGATTATGTGGCCCAATGCCACAACTAATGACTTACAGTTTCATTCCATTCTGTCAGATCTGTATATTGTTTATTTACTATTTGTTTGTACTATAGAATCTGTGGCACAATGCCATAGTTAGGATTGCAATCCCAACAATCTTATTAATAGTCAATTGTACTAGACTTTGCTTCCGAACACAAAAGTTAGAGTAATCATACTATCTAATATAGATGTAGTTGATAATGCTACCCAATCCAGTAGATGGGTTAACCATCTAACATAACACATTTACAAGAATTCTAGATTATAACATAGCTTAACTAGAGGTATTTACATTCTACTTTCTAGCACATTAAGTACATATATCATATAGTATTATAGTCTATCATGGTTACTGCTTCAATCATAATGTACATAGGATCAAATCACATTTCCATATTTGGTATACCATTATATTACTTAGATGCATCTTATACATTCAAGTAGATAGAGCATGTATAACAATACAACATTAGCATAACATATACTCTCCGATAGAATCCATTAAATATAAACAAGGATGCCTTCATTTCATCATTTCATCATCAACCCTGCATTCCATATTTAAGACTAGATAATATGTCATATTTATACAATATATGCATTCATAACCATTCACAAGATCAATCAATACATATAGAATTAGAATTCAGAACTATAAATATCTAGGGAAAGGAACTCATTTCTTCTCAGTACTGCTAATATATCTACAACTGTTATGGGGATTTCATTGATTCATTCAATCATATATCTATAGGAAACTCCAGTCTTAGTTTCCCCACATTTACCCCCGAACCGAGTCCTAGTTTCTATAGGATTATATTTTTGGAATTCTTTATTGTTCATAGTTCCTTTATGTTTAGCAGATCCGCTCTTCATCTTGGAGCCGCATCTTAGCCAATCAATTTTCCAGTGTCCAAGGTGAATCCAAGAATCCCCACAACTAATACAACCAACCAATACTCCAACCTATATAGTGAATACTAGTGTCAACCAGCACATAATTCCCTCATTCTATATAGACAACACTGTTGTTGTCAGTACCAGATAGTTTCCTACCAGCTGGTACACAACACCTCTATGCTTACACACTCTATGGACATAGATATTTTCAACCATGACTGGACTTATTTCTGGTCATTTGCATGCAGATACCACTGTCTGGTTCCTCCCCTTAAGTTGTTCCTCTTTCTGTTCATTTCAACATTCTAACTTTCATATTTATCTCTCTCTCTCTTTGTTTCTCTCTTCATATTGGATTGTTATTTTTTCTTTCACCAAGAGAATTAACCCCATGGCATTATTTTCTCTCATCTTTTGTAGAAGAGATATTTACTATTCTTAGTTAATCCCATAGGTGATCCCACCTAGCTGGTAGCTACAATTCTTAGAAGAGTATTATTACTTCCTTCTTTTATTCTCTTCTTATTTCTTCATTTAATTTCTATTTTTAATTATTTCTAGTTTAATTTTGAATCTATGCTCTAACTGTCAAACTAGAAATGTTTGTATTTGTTTCCACCTCATAAGCCCTAATGTTAATATTTGAGCATTAATTCACAATACTCTTGGATATTTACTGAGAGAATAACATATACAGTATATCACTGCATAACAATCACAATAAGAATGACAAGCATCACAAGAATCAAAAGCATGAGAGACAAGAGACATAGAGTTTCCGTGCGGAAAACCCTAAGGTGAAAAACCCCACAACTTCCTCAGCGATAGAGAGAGAAATGGCTCAACCAAAGTACAACCAAAATACACTTGAGATAGTCTCCTAGAGTAGATGATCCTCCTCCTCACTAGTGCGCCACTTTCTGAGTGAGAGAAGTGTCTCTTTCCGAATGATCCAAATAGAGATCTCCCAATCTCTATTTATACTTAACTTGTTTTCCCAGTGACCTTATGGGGCCGACTTGTCTATCTAGATACTTCCACAATATAATATATATTTTAGGGCCGACCCCACACATGGTGGTCTAATAACCCATCGGCAAGTACACACACTTGCGACACTTGTCAATCCACATGACGACACTTCCTTATAGAGGAATAACGCATCTCTTATAAGGGTACAATAAATATATATGAAATACATTCCGAAGTTACATATACATCAACACTCCCTATTAACTAGAAAGGTATTTCTCGACATAGGTCTTCTAGCACAAGTCTTCTTCTCTGGATCACCATCAGCAAATCATCATCCTCGAATCATCGTCATCGTCACTACTGCTGCTATCTCAATCAATCTCTAAATCTACTCATCATAGGAAGTTCTACAGAGCCAGTCCTTTTTCATACTAGATGTAGGCCCACCACCTGCAGGTCTTCATCATCTGTGCGAATGGTCTGATAGAGGTGGCCTCTCAGGACTAATTTTATGTGCAGATGCAATACCAGAAAGAGTATCCTAAGAACATTTATGTGCCTAAGCACGACCAGAAAGATCTCCTAGGACTGATTACATGCATCTCCTCCACAATACCGTTAAAGAGCATCCCAGGAACATTTATGTGCCACAGCACGACCGGCAAGATCTCTAAAGAGCATCCCAGAACTAATTACGAGCACACAGCTCAACCTCTCGGATCTCCAGGATTGATTACATGTGGATAGACAAAACCTTTAAAGAGCATCCCAGGAACATTTATGTGCCACAGCACGACTGGCAAGATCTCTAAAAAGCATCCTAGGACTAATTACGAGCACATAGCTCAACCTCTCAGATCTCCAGGAATGATTACATGTCTCCGTAGTAATACCTCATCCTAGGACTGATTACGAGCACACATCTCAACCTATCGGATATCTGACAACTGATTACATACTACATAGAAATACCGGAAAAAGTATCCCAGGAACATTTATGTGCCGCAACACGACCGACAAGATCTCCCAGGACTGATTACATGCTATTTGCACAACCTGCCACATATCATCTCTGACCTCCAAGTATCAACCTGATACTCAAGATCCAAGGGATCATCATCGCACAAACCATCATCGTGATGCTCATCATCATGATCAACCTGATCATACAATGCATCCTCCTGATGCACACCAAGTATCTACCTTATACATATCATCATACATGAGCCACCTGATCATACAGTGTATCCACCTAATACAAATAAAAATACATGATACATATCAACATACATGATCTACCTGATCATACAATGTATCCACCTGATACAGATACATGGTCCAAGCATCCAACATGATGCATATACAAATACATACAAATGATCCAACCGATCATATCCGGCATCCAACATGATGTGTACATACATATAAATGATCCAACTGATCATATCCAGCATCAACACGATGCATACATACATACAAATATAAATGATCCAACTGATCATATCCAGCATCAACACGATGCATACATACATACAAATATGAATGATCCAACTGATTATATCGAGCATCCAATATGATGCATATACAGAGCAATAACTAGAGCATCGTCCTGACACTCATCATCCAGTCCTTACATCCACAGCCATGTGAAGGATCTTCCTTCCAACATGCTTGGAATGGCTTCAGCAAATGTGTCCATCACTTCTTCCTCGAAGTGTCGTCGATCTGAAGAACACCAAGCCTCTCCCTGAAGTACTTGAACTTCACCCTGGCTAGTGGCTTCGTTAGCGCATCTGCAATCTGCTTGTCCATCGCAACATACAGGATCTTCACGGCTCCTCTCTGTACCATATCCCTGATACAGTGATATTTGATCTCTATGTGTTTCAACCTGTCATGAAACACTGGGTTCTCAGACAGCTTCACACAACTCTGGTTATCGTAGAATATACCAGTAGCATCCAATGGGAGATCAAATAACTCAGACAGTAGCTTCCGTAGCCATACTGCCTCACAACTAGCTAAACAGGATGCAACATACTCTGCCTCAGCTGTACTCAGTGCTACACAGGACTGCTTCCTACTGAACCAAGAGATCACACCTAATCCCACACTGAAGCAGCACCGGGATGTGCTCTTCCTATCTGCAGCACTGCTAGCCCAATCTGAATCAACATAACCCTGCAGGTTAAACTTTTGATTCGCTTCATACTTCAGCCCATAATCAACTGTACCCTTCAGGTACCTCAGGACATGCTTTACAGCAACCAGGTGAACACTCCTCGGATCCATTAGGAACTGGTTCAATGTGTTCACTGCAAAGAAAATATTTGGTCTCGTGTTCGTCAGGTACATCAAGGACCCAATCATCTGACGATACATAGAGACATCAACCGGCTCAGATGAAGCATCACATAGAAGCTTTAGATTCAATGCCATGGGTGTGGCCATGGCATTGCAATCCATCATCCCAAATCTCTTCAGGATATATATTGTGTACTTCCCTTGACCAAGGAAGATCCCACCTGAATTCTGCCACACCTCCATACCTAGGAAATAATGCATCATTCCCAAATCTTTCATATCGAACTCAGCATCAAGCTTCCTCTTAGTATCTACAATCAATCTGTCATCTCCTGTTACAAATAAGTCCTCCACATACAGGAGTAGAATCACAGGATTCCCTTCCTCAACTTTGTAGTAGACATTGGAATCTGCTTTACTCTTGGTAAAGCCCAAGCTAGATAGGAAACTGTCCATCCTACCATACCAAGTTCTGGGATCTTGCTTCAAGCCATACAAGGCTTTCTTCAATCTGTACACATATGACTCCCTGTCATGTATTTCAAAACCGAGTGGCTGCTCCATGTATACTTCCTCTTAAACTACACCATTCAAGAAAGCAGTCTTGACATCCATCTGGTGTATTTTCCATTTCATTGCTGCAGCCAGGGCAAGTACTGTTCTGATGGAAGTATACCTGGCTACAAGTGCAAAAGTTTCTTCGTAATCTATTCCCTCTTTCTGAGAGAAGCCACGAGCTACGAATCTTCCTTTGTATTTCTCTACACTGCCATCTGCAGCATGGTTGATTTTGTACATCCATTTGGAAGTCACAACACACTTCTCTTTAGGTCTTGGGACAACATCCCAAACATCATTTTTCATTATTGATTGGTATTCCTCAACCATAGCATCCTTCCATTCTTTCTTTTCCGCTCCTTCTTTATAACTGGAAGGTTCTTTGTTCATAATGTCACAGAGTAAAGCAACATAGCTGGTATGTGTTCTGGTTCTCTTCTTTGCTCTGTGTTCTTCTTCTGGAATGCCAAATCTTTCTGCATCTTGAATGATCTCTCTAGCCCATGCAGGTTTCCTCTTGTGAGAGTTATCCTCACGGGGTGGATCTACAGGTTCTTGCGGATTTTCAAATTCATGAACAACTTCTGGAATTGCTTCAGTCATGGTAGTGTCTTGAAATCTAGTTTCCTTAGGTTCTTCATAAACTTCGATAGGTACGTTCCTTGATTTGTTGAATGCTGAGTTTTCATCAAATGTTACATCCCTGCTAACATCAATCTTCTTGAACCCTGGAAAGTATATTATGTAAGCCTTCGAGCTTTCACTGTAACCCACAAAGATACCCTTATTTCCTGAAGGATCTAGTTTGGTCCTCTTTTCCTTTGGGACATGAGTGTATACTTGACAACCAAATATTCTGATATGGCTGACTTCAGGTTTCTTACCAGAAAAGACCTCTTCTGGTGTCCTGTTTTCCAATATCTTGTGGGGTGTTCTGTTCTGCACATATACAGTTGTTCTAGCTACTTCTTCCCATAGATGCATAGGTAGATCCTGGTCACGTAGCATTTCCCTTGCTGCTTCCATGATTGTTCTGTTCTTCCTTTCTGGAACTCCATTCTGTTGAGGATTATAAGGAGTAGTCAACTCCCTCTTAATCCCTGAATCACTGCAAAGCTTCATGAAGTCACTTGAGGTGAATTCTCCACCATTGTCGGAATTGAATGTTTTGATCTTTTTGTCAGTTTGATTCTCCATTAAGGTTTTGAATTCCTTGAACTTATCAAACACCTCATCTTTGTTTTTCAAGAAGTATACCCAAGTCTTCCTAGAGAAGTCATCAATACATGAGACATAGTAAACATACCCACTTAGAGAACTGGATGACATAGGACCACATACATCTGAGTGGATGATTTCCAGGATATCTTTTGCCTTGCTTTCACTCCTTGGGAAAGCCTTCTTAATATTCTTACCTTTTGCGCATCCTTTGCAAATACCTTCATGTTTGGTCTTGATTTTAGGAAGACCCTCTACAGCCTTGCTTGCAATTGGAAGTGCCCTATAGTGCATATGAGCAAGTATTCTATGCCAAAGTTCACTTGGCTCCATGGATTCATGCACCATGGCATGTTCAGGTTGTCCTTTTAATTTATACAAACCTCCTTCTTGCTCTCCAATCACAACTGCATCATCTATGGTCTTTCCCTTTGGCCACATTAGGACTTGGCCATCCACAAATGCAACCCTCATACCTTTTGCATCCAATACAGAGATGGAGAGTAAGTTCTTCTTGAGCCCAAGTACATAAAGGACTTCTTTCATCTTCAAAGATTTTCCAGAATCTAGGTTGTAGGAGGCTTCACCACTTCCTTTGATGGGATATTGATAATCATCCCCAAGTTTCACTTTATGGGGTGATTCATGTTTAGACAGATTTACAAAGGATTCTTGAAACCCCGTCATGTGTTTGGAAACCCCACTATCAATTAACCAATCATTACAACCATGTGAGATAGTACCTGTGAGAGCAGAGATTAGAACATACTCTTCTTCACTTGATGAGTCATCATTACTATCTACCCTAGCCTTCTTCTTTGGAGGTTCATCATCTTCGGCAGCATGAGCATGGTACCTTGTTTTATTACCCTTCTTCTTCTTGCTGGAGTTGTTGTTGTTGTGGTTGTCCCTTTTGTTCTTGGTACATTCTGAAGCAAAGTGACCCTTCTCATTACAAGTGAAACACCTTAGATCTTTCTTGTCTTTGTGAAAATGATGAGAAGATTTCTTCTTGTGATGGGATGGCTCCCTCTTGAACTTGCCCTTCTTAGTGTGAGCTATGAGAGCTTGATCTTCATTTCCCATCTTCTCTTCTCTTGCCACAAGCCTTGCTTCTTCTTGAGAACATTCCTCCCATAATCTGCTGAAGGAGATTAACTTCTTTCTGGCACAGATCCCCTGGATAAAAGAGTCCCATGACCTAGGTAGGCCATTCAAAGTAGTCAAAACAATTTCACGATTCTCCACCATTTCATCTACAGCTTCAAGTTGTTCCTTGATCTGAGAGACCTTGGAGAAATAGGATTGAATGGTTTCTCCATTCGACATCTTGACCCCTTTCAATTGATTCCGCAGGGTCATCTTCCGATTTATGTTCTTTCCTTGAAATAGCTTGGTCAAAGAGTCAAACATAGCACTGGGTGTCTTTAGAGAAGACACATGGGGTGTGAGATGGTCTTTGATAGAATCAACAATGATTCTCTTTGCATTGACCAAGTTCTTCTTATGCAATACCTTAGCCTCTTCATCCTCTGGGATAGGGATGTCTTCTTCTATATATGAGTCTAACTCATTCTCTTCCAGGATTAACCCAATCCTATACTTCCAAGCTCGGAAGTTATCAGCCCCTTCAAGCTTCTCCTCAAGCTTGGTGTGGTGAGACATCTTAAAGAGTACTTCAAATGGAAATAGAAAAGATTTAGGTCTTACCACTTGAAATGCTGAAAACTAGATCCGGTCCCGGATTAGGGTTTGTCGAAAATGTGAATTTCAACTTTCTGAAAGGATAGAAAAATGCGCCTTGATGAGCTGATCATTTTGGTGTATTCAGAATTTGAGATCAACAAATTTTTACCCTTCAGATTTTCCTTTTTGTCCCCCCAGGTTCACTAGGGAGAGCCCTGAATTAGGGTTTGAGTTTCCCGGAGATCTACCCAGCCAAAAATATCGATCCAAAGCTCTAAACTTCGATTTTTGAAAGGGGCTTCCAGCTATGTCTTCAGATTTCAGAAATTCCTATTTCTGTGGAAACCCTAATTTTTAGGGCCAAATCTGAAAATGCTCATACTTGAATTCTTATTGGACATATAGATTCTCCTTGATGAGTAGAGTCAATCTACTATACTACTTTTCCAAAAAATATGGAGAGAAACCCAATAAACAAGAAACTCAAGTTTCCGTCACTACAAAATGTCTTCTTCTCAGGTTAGCTGTGATACCATGTTAAAATTTGAGCATTAATTCATAATAATCTTGGATCTTTACTGAGAGAATAACATATACAGTATATCAATGCATAACAATCACAATAAGCATGACAAGCATCACAAGAATCAAAAGCATGAGAGACAAGAGACACAGAGTTTCCGTGGGGAAAACCCTAAGGTGAAAAACCCCACAACTTCCTTAGAGATAGAGACAGCAATGGCTCAACCAAAGTACAACCAAAATACACTTGAGATAGTCTCCTAGAGAAGATGATTCTCCTCCTCACTAGTGCGCCACTTTCTGAGTGATAGAAGTGTGTCTTTCCGAATGATCCAAATAGATATCTCCTGATCTCTATTTATACTTAACCTATTTTCCCAGTGACCTTATGGGGCCGACTTGTCTATCTAGATACATCCACAATATAATATGTATTTTAGGGCCGACCCCACGCATGGTGGTCTAATAACCCATCGGCAAGTACACACACTTGCGACACTTGTCAATCTACATGACAACACTTCCTTATAGACGAATAACACATCTCTTATAAGGGTACAATAAATATATATGAAATACATTCCGAAGTTACATATACATCAACACCTAATTTCTACCATAGGGCACTGGTCCTTAACTGAATGGAGTTAGGGGTTTTTTTCTTTTAAGCCATAGATAGTGTTAACTATGTAGGCCAATAGTTCAATAGATCCACAAAGGGATAGATCTCCGTCTTGAATTATAGATCTACATTTTGAAACTTAAGCCAAAGATTCCATGGAACATGAAATGAACAATAAACTAACAGCAAAAACTATAGTACACCAAAATAACACCAAACATATCCATATATTCTATAGACTTGAAAACATAACTATACAAAATCCTTCCCTACCTCTATTACAGGGAGGCATTCTATTTCAAACCCTTGCCTCTCAAACCCCTTGAGTCAAGCTAAAATCCCATATAGTTGATACCTCATTACTTATCTTTCTCTCTTCCCAAGGTATCCTTATATAGGCTCATGAATCCTAAATGAGTCATAAAACCTAACCCTTATGAGGTGAGTCATTATATTTGATTAAGTTTATCATTTTCCCCTTTTACAAAATATATTCCCCCCTTTACACCATTATGCCTACTTCGGCACCAACAGGCCCCTACCACAAACCATTGTCTCATCCTCGAGATAAGTATAACTAGATGATCCACAAATGGATGAACTCCTCAAACTAGTTGCAACTCTCAGTTGTAGCCCATCTTTGGTCTGCATTTTGCTTTGCAAATATGCTACTACTACTTCTACTAGATGCTCCCTTTTGGAGCCTCTCTTGATGAACCCTTTGTCATCGTTCTGCTACCTCATACCCACCTCTATGTGCTACAATATTTGGGATACCATGGGAAACACATCCTCTACTGATACTGTAGTCAACATGTCCCTATGGCCATCAGTCTATCTTATCAGAATATCGAGGATCGATCTAGGGTAACCACCAAGTCAAATAGGAACTAACGCTGAATACAAGCTTTTGCAACTTACTCTAATCATCTATAGAACAACAACATATGTATTCCTTCCTCATATTCTTCTCTAGAAACCTCTCCTCCATATATACCATCCTCAAATATCTAACATTTAGGTTGTTCTCTTATTGAAATAACTTCTCTTTGTACGGGTAACAATCTGCTGTGAAATTTTCTTAACATGAGTCTCAACATTTCTCAAAATAGGGGTGCAGTTTCGTCTTGAGAAATTTTCTGAACTGGGTTGTACTTCTAGAGATTTTGCATGATACCATAACCTACTCACAATATGACTTAGTGACTCATGAACTTCTGCCACGCAGGGCTTTGTCTAAATAGGACTAAATAACTGACTCAACCACATAGCCACACAAGGATGTAATCAAACCAAACTCAAATAGAAACAACCCATAGTGCAAGAAGCTCATCCTTTCTATTTGTTCTTGTTCCACAATTAAGCTTGAGCTTGAAAAGGTGTTTACTATTAATTTTTATTTTATGCACCAACAGCACACAAGCACTCATTTGTCATGCCATCAAAGAAACCATAAACCCCATTATAAAGAGGAAGATCAACAATCATTCTCAAGTTCAAATCTTTTACTTTAGCAGAGTAAGACTCTTTATAATAATATAAAATCTTGATAGTACCAATTGTTATATTAGGCTCTCTATCTTCAAATATGTCCACATTCCTTATTTTCTAGATCTCCCAACAGATGTAAGGTGGAAGGACCATGTGATTAAGGACATAATTATGCCAAATCAAAAGGCTTTTATCCAACGATTCAAACCCCCAATTCATTTGGATACCCATGGGAGAAGATACAAAATTGCATAGTAGAATAGAAAGTGGGCAAAAGATAAAAATATGATCAACAGTTTCAGTAGCATGACCACACTGAGCACGTCGATTTGGTCCTTTCCAACCCCTATGCAACGAATTATCCCAGGTTAGAATAGCATTCTCCAATGCAAGCCAATGAAATTTTTTTATTTCCTATGGAATTTTCCACTTCCATATTTTCACAACCCACTACTTTGGAACCATACATGTTTTATCAGCCGCAATAACACAGTATGCCTCCTTTGTAGAAAACTGACCAGTTTCTTTGTTACATGTCCAAACAATCTCACGATCACCATTGGTGAGTCTTATACCCGCCGAATTTAGATTAGCAGTATGATTTTCCCATTACGATGCACAAGTGCTATTTATGCTCAAATCTATAGAAAAATACCAATATGAGGCTATATGACTCAACCAAAAAGGATTTTTCACCTAAGAAAGAGTGGTAAAACCAATCTCAGACAAATATTCCAAAATACATGCAGAGAGATTATAGTCTTCTTCAAAGACAGCAATCGGATCTATGTCAATTAAGATATTTTTAACTATGCCAACTTTCCAAGTAGGTTTACTACTAATCCATATGAAAGACTTTAAAAGACCAAACAAAAAAATTGAAGAATTTCTCATAGATTTACAGGGATTCCTTGTCCATTTAATAACATCTCCTTAATGTATTTACCATGCAAAACTTTGCTCGACGGTCCTTTTCCAAAAAGGCCCCTCCACATGCTTTTCATGCTCAAAGTAGTACAAAGCTAGTCCAAATTCTTAATATTCCAACCACCCATTTGTTTTGGCATAGAGTTTTTTCCCAAGTGACAATGTGTATTTTCTTACCATCCACTGCACTAGACCTAATGAAGTTGAACATCAATATCCTTATTAATTTTATAATTGATTTTGGAATGTTTTCTAAAGAGAACCAATACATTGGAATGCCAAGCATCTACAAAAGAAAGTTAATGGAGAATTTAAGAATAAATTATATATTATTTTGAATATAAATATGAAACAAAACCAATATTAAAACCAATATTCCATACTAGATGATGGTAAAAATTAAATGCATCATTATTGTTATTAAAATCATAAGATTTCAACAATATAGATATATTTTAATTTACATTTGAGGCATTAATTTTTGAAGGTTCTCTCTCTCTCTCTCTCTCTCTCTCTCTCTCTCTCTATATATATATATATATATATATATAATAAACTTTACGTTATACCTTATGTGTTTGATAGATTCAAGTCTAAGATGGATATATGTTGGTTTAACTTTGCATACAACATAGAGACATACACTAAAGAAAAGCATGTGAAAATCCTAGAATTATTATTTAGTAAGTATATAAGACAATGTAGATGTACATAATTTCATGACCCAACTATACATATTCATTCCAATGTAAAAAATATAGAATATCTATTTCTATGTACTTAATTATAAAGGGTGTAATAAATGAGTTTATGTAAAATATAAGAACATTGTGAGGAATCGAGGGATGACATGAATCCTTAAATTATGATATTTGATGCTAAGAGACTAATCAATAGCTACCTTAGCGATGACTTTGTGAAAATAAACATGAATCTCTAGCTCTTGAAGGTATTACATTTCCCCAACTCATAATTGAAGATGAAGGCGATTGCTAAGGATTTTCTTTGATAGAGTGAGAAAATTTTCATTTTTATTGTTCTTTTCTATAACAATGACTTGAATATTGAAGAAGCAAAGCATGTCGATATTTGAATGTTTGAAGGGTGATCAGTGAAGTCACTACTACAACCAGTTCTTCTGGGATTGACAAATTTATTTGTAGATTTGTCGCAACTGCGTTAGAAGTTTTGGAACATTATCACAGATATGTATGTTAAATATGGTAAATACATTTGCCTCCTCCAACTCTTAAAAATATCTTCCTTGGATGTGGGTGTCGATAATGGAAGTGCCACGAGGACTCGTCCTTACACACCACCTAGGAAAGAGCATCAACCAAGTGACAATGCTGAGGTCAGGCACACTATGGAAGCAACGTCAAGTCACTGGTCTCATTAAACCTCCTTCCTTTGACGCCCCATCAACCACCCTGGACTGGTATGTCGTGCACCATCCCCATGGATCTAAGGTGTGCGGTGTTTAGTTCGCCAGGTAACTGGCATTTATGTTTCTTCAACAACATTTTGTATTGGTTCTTAGCCATCGTTCGCATTCCCGTCACTCTGTATTGGGATCCCGTTCGCCAGGATCTATCTTGGCTCCATGAGCTCCCGTTCGCCAGGATTTGTCTTGGCTCCACGAGCTCCCGTTCGCCAGCATTTGTGCTACGCTCTGGACTGACTACATGGGTAGGCCAAAAGGCACGAGAGGAAAAAAGAAGAATGAAGCCCAGGAAACAAGGCAAACCAAGAAAGGATATGGTGCAGAGGTCTCAATTCGAGTTCGTTTGCTCGTCGACAATTGGGAAGCAAGGCTAATTGCATACAATCTCTCCAAGGGGAGTCAGTAGAAGCCATGGGATCCTTACTGGCTGGTGAAAAATATGTTCGGCGAACTCATGGATGATATGCTTTCCAATTCGGCCACTGCAAGACATGCTACTCAGACCCTGAGAGGTACCCTGACAAACATGGTAGCCACACTCAGTAGCTTGGAGGACACCCTCAGCTAGGACTCTTACGCCCCCACCCGTCACCTCCACCATGACTTTTTTCCTGGAAGTAGTGCTCATGGAGCCACACCCTCGGTTGTTAAAACCAATGTGACACTCGGCAACCTAGTCACTCCACATGGAAAGGAATTGTGTTAGGAACCTATGTCAACCCTTCTCTTTACTATGTTAGTATATTGTTGTTTGACGCATATGCTTTGTAAGTTGTCCCGTAGTATTTGTTGATCCGTAGTTTATATTAGCCCATAGTATTGACCCATAGTATTGGACGCATATGCTTTGTAATTCGTCCTATAGTATTATATGTCCCATGGTTTTGACTCATAGTATTGGGCATAGACTTAGTATATAAGTGTGTGTTGAGGTCATTGAAGGCACTGTGAAGTTAATTGTATTGAGCTTGCTCAAAGGAGGTTGCCCCCTCTAAGTGGCCCGTGATCAATATAAAAGTGATTTTGTTCTATTATTTCTGATATCTCGTGTATTTGCATTAACTAATTATTGCAGGTTCATCGCATCTGGTATCAGAGCACTTTCTTGGGCTCGTTGGGTGGAATTTCTGCCAAATTTTTTTTCGCATCTGTTGCAGCTTCGGATTTGGGAATAATCCCTATCCGCTTAACTGTGGGAAGTACTTGGGAATAAGCCCTAAAACTCATTATGAGGAGTACCACAGGAACCCCAAAGTAGCTGGCCCATTGAGAGGACCTGCCAGCGAAAAGGGCAACGACCCCTACCTGATTGACGAGTTCCCACACGTGAGGTAAACCAAGAGCTGTCGTTTGTTGCAAAGAGGTTATCAGTTTTACCTAAGCCGTGGAGTGAGGGGTACTTCCCCAATACGCAAGCCGTCAGACAGCATTGGTGGCCGAGTGAAACACCTGAACAGTTAGGAAGCCGCACATACCTGGGGTCCATATCTATTTTCAGTTGAACTATTGTTGATCATTTCCACTCCAGATCCAGCCATTTCAGATCTATTTTGAAAGTCGTTCCAGATCTAGTCGCCATTTCAAATCCATCCATTTTCGATCCCTTCTGTGTCGTTGCAGATCCATATGTTGCGGACCCCTTCCACGCCGCTGTTGCCGATCCATTTCTATAAAAAAAAAAAAAAAAATGAGTGTAAAATTCAGTTTTTTCCCCATATCTCCCTTGTTTTCACTCTGTTTCCCTTGAAATTTTCAGGGAACCCCTGTCATCCCATTCTACATCTTTCATTATTGAGGACCCTCTCCCCAATTCCCCTTCCCAAAGACCGAAATCCCACATTTGTCTATTTTTAGGGTTTGCCATAACTTCCTCAGATTTAACCCAATCACCTTCAAATTTTACCACAGAGTTCCTTTCTGACTTCTGCTTCTTTGTCCCTCTCTGCCCAATTTTCTCATTCTATCACCCCGCTTCTGAAAGCCCCCTTTTTGCCTTCTTGTCCTTTCGATAGTGTCCAAAATCTAGTCAAACCCCAATTACCCATCTGATTATTTCCCCAATCCAAATTTCCCTTTGCTAAATCAGCTTCTGTTTGTGTTTTTCTACCCATTCCTCCTCCAAAAAAAAAAAAAAAAAACCCGGTGATGGTTGTCACCCATGCAGGAGCACACACCATGGAGGAAGCACTTGCAGCCATCCAAACCAAACTCCAAGATCTGGATGAAAAATTTCTCAGCCTCCACTTTTAGCATTCAGCCATAAACAATACCAGACAGCCAGAATCTTTTGCAGCCACCGAGTTCTCTGCTTCTAGCAATTTTCGTGGGCCGAAGCTTGATTTTCCTCGCTTCAATGGTACTGATCCGACTGGATGGATATACCAAGCAGAACAATATTTCAGTCTGCATAATACTTTTGATGTTCAGAAAGTTCCACTTGCATCTTTTCATTTGGAACAGGAAGCCCTTCAATGGTACCGTTGGTACATCAAAGCTCATCCCGAGCCAAACTGGACAGATTTTTGCCAACTCATTTTGCCACGATTTGGTCCTAGTGCTTTTGACGGCTTCACAGGAGCACTCACTAAACTTCACCAAATTGGCACAGTGAGAGAGTATCAGATGGAATTTGAGAAACTAGCCAATCACATAGAAGGATTGTCTGATGAATTCTACAGGAGTTGTTATATCATTGGTCTCAAGGATGAAATCCGCTCAGAGGTCAAAATGTTTTGTCCCAACACAATGATGGAAGTCCTAGTGTTGGCTAAGTTGGCCGATGACAAGATCGCAGCTCAACAACGCTCCAAACCCACCTTTGTTCCCTTCAGAAATATGCGTTCCCAACGACCTCCCATCACGCCTGCTCCTCAACCAACTCCTATCAAGCATTTGTCTGAAATAGAAATGCAGGAACGCCGAGAAAAAGGGCTTTGCTATAATTGTGATGAGAAATTCACTCGGGGACATAGATGTGTTCAACAAAAGCTCTATCTCTTGGATGTGGATTCTCCGCCTGCCTTAGAACTTGGTGAAGAAGCTACAGATACAGTAGATGATCCGGTCAACATGCAACACCCACCTGTGGACACCCCATCTCAGGACGACCCACCCGAGATCTCTCTCCATGCTGTAACCGGTGTCATCACCCCACAAACAATGCGGGTCAGGGGATACTTCAAGAAGCTCCCTCTTACCATACTCATTGATTCTGGTAGCACTCATAACTTCATTGACCCTCGAATTGCCAAACAGGCTGATTGTTTTGTCCATCCTTGCTCCAACTTTGAAGTCATGGTTGCCAATGGGGGCACCTTACCTTGCAAGGGGAAGTGTCACAATGTGCATATCTCTATGGAAGATTATAACCTACGCTCCAACATGTTTTCCTTGTCCTTAGGTGGATGTGATGTGGTTTTGGGCGTTCAATGGTTACGCACACTTGGCCCCATCTTATGGGATTTTGCTGAACTTTGGATGCAGTTTAAAGTCAATGGGGCTCAACACAAATTTAGGGGATTACAACCAGGGTCTCTCTGCATCATCAGTTCACTTTGCCTGGAAAAAATCCTTAAGAAGAATTCACATGGTGTCATCGCTCAGCTCAATTCCATTCAGATGCATCCATCAAAAGTCTCCACTACTTCCTTGGATAGATATGCAAGTATCTTTGCTGAACCAATGAGCTTGCTGCCTTCAAGAGACCTTTCCGGTAAGAATGTAGCCACATCTACCTCTCAGCAGGAAATGATGGCTATTTTGCATGTAGTACAGAAGTGGCAGCCATACCTATTAGGCAATTATTTCTGCCTCAAGACTGATCTCCCGAGTCTGGAAAATTTTCTGGAACAATGGGTCTCCTCCCCAACACACCTGCAATGGGTTATCCAACTCATGGGTTATCCCTATGTGATCACTTACAAGAAGGGTAAGGACAATATGGTGGAAGATGCTCCTTCTCGCACAATTGATGACCCAGTTTATCTTACAGCTCTTTCTCTGCTTGTTCCAAATTGGTTGAAATATGTTCAACAGGGCTATCTCTTCTATGAACTCCATGCTTCTTCATCAACAGGGCACTCTGGGTTCTGCAAAATGTCTGACCAGGAACAATGTAACTTCTTTTGGCCGGGACTAAAAATGACAATTCAATAGATGGTGGCTAACGATGATACTTTCCAAGTCAACAAGGGGGAACCGACACTCCTTTCGGGATTGATCAAACCCTTGCCCATCCCTACATAGCTTTGGCCAACTATTTCTATCGATTTCCTAGCAGCACTCTAGTGGTACAATACCACATCTCAAAGGACACCCTATGAAGCAGTCTATGGACAAAGACTGCCAGTTCTTCTTCCATACACCCTTAGCAGCTCCCTAGTTCAGGAAATTGACTTGGTTCTTCAAAACCGCGATCAGATTCTTCTCATTCTGCAGGACAATCTTCACATGGCCAGAATTCGCCTGAAACAACAAGCCGATCAGCACCGTTTTGAGTGCATTTTCCACGCAGTTGACAGGGTTCTTCTTCATCTACATCCTTCCAAGCAATCCTCCTTGACACTCCAAAGGCGTCAGTGGCCCGAAATGCAAACCGAGGATGCTACCGGGGAACCACTCCTTCAGATTCTGCAGCAATTTCTCCAACGAAAGCTTTGAGGACAAATCTTTTTCTAAGGGAGAGGGGATGTTAGGAACCTATGTCAACCCTTCTCTTTACTATGTTAGTATATTGTTGTTGAACGCATATGCTTTGTAAGTCATCCCGTAGTATTTGTTGATCTGTAGTTTATATTAGCCCACAGTATTGACCCATAGTATTGGACACATATGCTTTGTAAGTCGTCCTGTAGTATTATATGTCCCATGGTTTTGACTCATAGTATTGGGCATAGACTTAGTATATAAGTGTGTGTTGAGGTCATTGAAGGCACCGTGAAGTTAATTGTATTGAGCTTGCTCAAAGGAGGTTGCCCCCTCGAAGTGGCCCGTGATCAATATAAAAGTGATTTTGTTCTATTATTTCTGATATCTTGTGTATTTGCATTAACCAATTATTGCAGGTTCATCACAAATTGGCAATGCAAAAAGGAAAGGATTTGGTCCCTCCACGCAATAGGGTGTTGGATTCTCTGAAAGGAAAGGAGCAGGTTCATCTCTCCTTCCCCATCCCCTCCACCTTGGGCCTAGTTCTTTCCAAACAAACTCGCAACGAGCAGGATGGAAGTGCTCCCATCAGCCGAAAGACTACGCCCCTGCCTATAAATATCCCTGCAAAAGATGCTCTACCACGAATGAAATACCCGGAGGATGAAGACTGCTACAACTGTCCCATCCTGGAAGAAAATCCCTCTGATACAAAAGCGCCTTCAACACCCCATTAAGGAGATTCCTCCCTGTGTTTTTCAATATCTTTGTCTATTTTTTAGTATATTTCACCATGCACCAGTCTGCTGGAGCTTTTAAGCTTTCATGGCTATGAGTATACTATTTGTTTACCTTGGTCTCCCTATACTGGGCAGGGTTTTTTTGTATAATTTTGATCAAAACCTCTATGACTTTGTTGATCTTCAAGTTTGGCTACTCATGAAAAGACCACCTCAAACTGTAACTACTACTTTATCTTTATTTCTCCTAGTTTAATAGATTTTTGTAGCATTACAAAAAAAAACTCTTAAAAATCTCTTTCTTTCCTTTCCTAAGCTCCTCAACTCAACATCTCTTTCTTTCCTAAGCTCCTCAAATTGTATATAAAAGTATGTAGCCATGTATCTCTATCAAATCAAACCATGTATCTCTAGCGCTATGTCTAGTTGTTGCAAGTAGGAACTGTCCAATGTTCTATAGTGTTAAGGGTGAGCGTATGTAGGAAGAATGATTGTTCCTTAGAATTAAGCTTTGTTTGGCCAATGGAGGTACATGATTCTGTCCCGTTCATTCCATGTGTTTAACGGCTATTGGTGAACAATGATTTGTGGTTGGGAACATGGGGGACTACTCTCTCGCGTATGGTGGAAACTAGAGAACTCAAGCAATATGCTTGTATTGTAAGAACTTGGCTCAATTTCTCCCATCTGGTGGCAACTTACTTGGTTGCAATAGGTGAGTTTTGGGAAGAGTTTAAAAAAATGATTGGATGAAGAGTGTCTGACAAAATGGATAATATAAAATAAAATGCTAAGGCATATGTCATGAGAGACAATTCTAATATAAAATCACTCACTCTTGCACATAATAGTAAAGATTCTCATAGGGAAAACTTTAATTGTTATGTACCGATCCATATATCTATATATATATAGATAGATAGATATATTAACATTATTATTTTATTAATTATTATTATTATTATGCAATGCCCTTTCTTACTACTAATGGATAGGTCTTCAGGCTTATCTTAGAGCTTCCCACTCAATTCCCATTTACATGCGTGGTTATTGTGTTATGTCGATACCATTACTTTGCATACAGGTCATCCTATATACTGGGTCCCTATCGCACAACTTATCATAGTACCAAGGGCATAGACGCTTATGTTACATACTCATTCTTACTAGTCTTCTTCATTACCATCAATGAGGTCAATCCTTCCTGATACCGAAACCCCACTCGCTTATCCTCCTAGCCTAAATATTTAATTACATAGGCCACATACTTATCATTATTATTATTAATATGCTAACAATGCTAACTTATATTAATAATATATTTAACCATTAACTACTTAATCTTACCCTAGCTAAACAATGGTATCCTACTCTCATGAGAGCATGGCACTCTTGCCAATTAAGTGACTAAAAAGATAGTTGTGAATCCAGACTTATCATCTAAATTGGCCCTCTTCAGGGGCAGTTTACATTCTTCTCTCGGTCAAGCATAGTAATAGCTTGCCACACCATCCTTTGTAGGTGGTGATTGGGTGACTTGGTAGGTAAATTTACTGCTTTTTCACTTCATGGGGGTGCCTTCCAAGGTTTCCATTATGGCCTTCCTTTAAGGATTTTCCCATGATTTTTCCTAAATGGAATTAGCAATATGTCCACTCTAATTTTTTATAGCGTTTGGCCCTCTCTTACACCCGATTTGCAAAGGTAAAGCTAGAACGCTGCCAGGAGAGGGGGTTGAACCATGGCCACGCCCTACCTAGTTAGCTTCATCATTTTTGCAGAGCATAGAGGGTTGAATTCACATGGGAGTGATAGATATTTTTGGCATGAAATCGACCTCCTTCCCATGCCCTTACTCTTGAGGATCACAGCCATCTTCCACACACTTGGTAAGTGCAATTCGGTTCATGATTTTACTCAATTGTTAATACTCTTGCACTATATAAATAGTATGGTAGTTTCATGTAGCATGCATATGTCCTCTATCTCAATCGAGATAGGGACGATATGCTCTTAGTGTTTGCAGATAAGATTAGTTACAAGTCTGCACATAAGCTTATGTATAAGATTGTATATTTGTTCCACGTCATGGCTCAATCCTCCCCACGAATGGAGTGATTGAACACTCCCTTTACGATGTCAATTTGCTTATGGTTATGTTGCTTGTTAGTTATTATTAGTTGGGATACCTTTTCATTGGATGCATCCAAGAGGTAGGCTCCTCGTCATTAATTTGTATTTTCTTCACCGACCATGATTGGCCTTCATGCGATTTGAGCATTAGTTGATGGGGTTAACACTTTTATGTATATTACCTTTTTAATGGATGGGGTTGATTCCCTACCATGGGTAGAAGGAATATGCTTTACGCATATGTAGGCTGCTTTCTCATACTATTAGATAGCTTGTTTATTAACAGGGTTCAATGCCCTACCATAGGTAGAGGTATATCCCCTCCCACACATGCATGCGATCACTTACAACATTAAGAGTTTGATCTTCGATGTTAGGGACAACTAATTATTTACCTAGGAGCCATGGATTTACCTCTAGATCCTTGTTGTACATGACATGTAAAGTGGGGTTATAAGTCAATGGTAAACTAAGAAATAATAACTATAATAAAAGAGAAAACAATAACTATGAAATAGCTAAGGAACAATGCGTGAGAAAGAAATTATATATTCAATGTTAAGACTGATCTCTAACCCTCATAATTCTTATGGAAGAGATTCAATCCTAGAAAGAGGAATGCATGTGTAAACACGCCTTCTTTAAGTAAATAAATATGCATTTATTACCAAGTAAACTCTAATGGGAAGATTTGTTATGCTTCTATGTGGAAGATTGATGGGAATATTGAGGGTTTCTCGGCATCTTGTCAAAGTCCAAAACTGGATGTAGCTGAGACGAAGTAGGAGGGATGGGAGTGCTTTTGGGGAGACCAGTCTTCTACGAGGTCGGGGTATTCTTGTTTTTTCCGCCTTCATTTCATCCTTGTGGTCGTTTGTGAAAGGAAGAGACTGGGGCTGTAGGGAATGCATCATGGAGATGCCCAGGTTGTTGATAGCAATGGCATGTGAACGTTGTGTGCTCATAGTCTAAGACTTGCAGGTGGGGTTTGTCTCTACCCCAGTCTATAAATATTTTGTTCAGCAGGCCTCTACTAAAGTCTAGCTCCACACAAATCCGGGCATAAGACACTAGACCTTTTTCCATTCGATCTGTATCCATATTTAGAAATCTTCCTAACGTGTTCCCAATAGTGGTTAGATAGCTCGGCGACCAGAGATGTAGAGGGAGATTCGGTAGTCTTACCCAGACTGGCGTGACCATAGAAGCGGGTGACAAAGGATTAAACCCCTGGAACCACTGTTCCACAGATAACCTTGATCCTCCCTAGAACCAAGGCATGTGTTATATTATGTTGTTGCATTCCTCCTATGACTCGAACTGGGCTATAAAATACCCTTTAGAGCAGAGAAAAAGTTCCATATTTATTTTCCAGGATTGATGTATCCATTCCTGTAAACTTTCGGTAGAGGGCCAAAAGCCATTAACTCTGCAAATGAGGGTTGTTTGTTGGAGTTTACTACCTATGTTATCAATGTTTCCTCTAACTGTTCTACAATGAAGGCTGAGCCTAATAACGCCTTCTGGCTTGAGCTCGCACTCACTCCTTCGTCTCCATTTCTCTTCATTGTTGCTTTTAAGCTTTTCATTATAGAAGTGCTACATGAATATATACACTTCTAATTGAAATTAAGACCATCCCATCAAATTTGATCCCTGAACACACCTCCATAGTGTTGTAGTAGATTGAGGATGCCTCGAGCCGTTGCGTTGACGTACCCGTCGGAAATTTATAAAATCTACTTTATGAAAAGGAAATGGGTCACAAAATTCGATGTGGATTTCAGGCATGTGCCCATGCATTGTATTTTTGCTTACCGATAATTTCCTTTGCATAAATATTTCATGTTTTTAATGAAATATGATAGGGTGTTCCCTTCCCCACAAACTCCACTTCTTGTTGTTGTGCATTAAATAAGATTAATTGGCAAAACCATTGATGTTAAACCATACTTGTGTTATTGTGTTGGAGGATATATCATTCTCTGTTGTTTGTGTGAATGTGAGTTTGGGGCCAAGAATGTTCTCATGCGATTGTTAACTAATAGAATTGGGATCTTTGTCCTCACGGGAATTTAGTGTTGGTTAGTATACTGGGAATAAGAGTGATACCTATGGATTGATGAAATGAGAGAAGCTAAATTATGAAATGAGCCAATTTAGTAATTACATAGGCTTAACAATGTAATCATAATATTGATACATTACTAAATTGTAATTATTTACATTTATTCCATGAATTATTTATAAAATATAAGATTTTTTATATTTATTATCATCTTTTCCAAATATCTAGGAGATTATAGAAATTGGTCCCTAACCTATTTGTATTGTTTTAAACCTAATAAGGTTGTTGGTTGGTCGCTCTATCATAATAGAGAGTAACATTTTCTTTTGAAGTGAATTCATATGAATTTATTTATTATCACATATTTTTCAAGGGTATAATAATTCATGTTAGTTGTAACATAACGAATATAGATACATCATAACTTTGTATCTATAATGTATTGATAGGAATGAAATCTCTTGAGCTACAAATCTTTTTTAATAGTGCAAAAACTTGAGGAAAATATTGGGCTTGAGGGATTTTATCCCTATCGACATATCATAGATCTAAAGTTAAGATGGATCTATGCTGGTAATAAAACTATATTGGTTGAATCATAAAATATGAATACCACAATGGTTATAAAAAACATGTAAATAGAAAAGAGGTAAAGATATACAAATTCCATAATATACATATCTAATTAATTTAACATAGCTAGAAAGCCATATCAACTAGTTAATTAGATAATATGTGACATCCTACATGTAGAGCAAGAAGTATCCAAGTTTCATTAGTTATTTTTAGTTTTAATTAATCATAATATATATAGATTTTTTGAACTTTAGGTCAGGGAGGACATTGTAATTTGTTTACTCAATATTTTATTATTTTATTAAAGTGTTGCATGTCAACTCCATGTTGAGCATGAAATCATACTTCCCCATGATTCCTAGATGTAGAAAGCCCCTCTTGATACCAAAAATAACCCTATGATTTTGGGAACAATGACTTGTTTATGAACATCATAGCTCTTGGCACATATGTATGCAAAATCATGGAAAGGATGTTAAGAATCTTTATCTTGAGTCATGGTGTTAATATTATTATAATGTTGTTTTCATTATTGGTTAACAAATTAGATGTAAATGTGCCCTTTGTCTCCTATGTATACAGTTTTTTAAACCATGAAGCTTTATTTGTAACTTAAGGTATAGACAAAGTTATCCATATTATATTTGCATTATTTTTCAAGTATAGGATTACTAACCTGAGTTTTCTTTATGCTTATTTTTTTTAGCTATTCCAAGACATTTGGTATGAAAGTGAATGATCTTTGGTTTGACTTCTTCAAACCAGCCATCTCACCATTTTCATATAACGTGTCTTTTCATTGTAGTTGGGTAGAAATATCATATTTAACAAGGAAAACATGTTTGAAAACTTTTAGAACTTTGTATTTTTTGATATATGGGATTTACAAGATATGTTTTTATTGTCCTATAAGTAGGCATAAATAGGTAGATTCAATAAAAAAAATTTGAGATATGAGATTTACAAAATATGTTTTTATTGTCCTTTATAAGTAGGCATAAATAGGTAGATTCAATTAAAAAAAATCATATCGAAATATTTTTAATTCTAAATTTTGTATATAACATATAACATGGTGTTCCATATCCTCATTCTGGACTTGCTACGGAAATATTGGTGAGGTGGTTTTCCATATATGGTGTTTTTTTATTATGGAATAAAAAAAAAAAAGTTTTTAGTAGTTCTATCATAAGGTACCAATCACATCAAATCAATGGAAAAGTAACTTTTTCACACTCATTACTTTCGCAATTACCCTTTTTCTCCCATTTTTCCATTAAAACCCCCCAAAGAAGAATTCAAATCTAAGTCAGTAATATCACCAACCCTCTTTAGAACTATAACTTCGTGCGTACGTAAAACTATAGGCTATGAAGTTTGTTCGCATATGAAATACTCTATAGTACGTGCGATGATGTTATCCTTAGATTAAATTTCATCATTTTGCATTTTGGATATTGTACCGGAGATATATGGAGGTACCCCTTTTGCATTTATATCTATTGTGCATGTCCATTATACACTTTAGTTTACCTACAGGTTTGAGTATAACCTTGACAATTTCAACAAAATACTATAATTTGCAAAGTTTTAAGAAGTGCAAGGTAAGAAAGTAGAGAAGACCTCAAATTAGGGCTTTACAAGATCGGTTGAGTTAGATTTATCATATTGTTTTATGGGTAGTTTAGTCTATGATGTTTCAAAAACACAATTTTGAGAGCGGAGGAATTAAACTATGATATATATAGAGGAAAGAATTAGACTATGATATATATAGATATTAATGGGTAGCTTAGTCTATGATGCTTCAAAAACTTTGAAAAAGGGAGAATTAGACTATGATATATATAAACTTTGAAAAAGCGAAGAATTAGACTATGGTATATATAGATATTAATTTTGGTACCTTTTGAAGAGAATTTCTTGAACATTGATCATCATAGAGATGAATCACAGATTTGTTTAGAGAAATAACACAAGTAGAGAAACCTACCAAGCTATAAAACATGCCCAATGCAATTATAAAATTCTTAAACAATGGAAAAAACAACCAATTTAAAAGATTAAACCTTTAAGATTAAACCTTTAGCGATGAGCATCCACAACTTACTTTCAATTATATTATTTATCTCCCATATACCAAAGATATCTAGGTTTATGAATAATCAAAAGCTATTTGTAAATATAAGATATAGATAGGTTTCCTTTCAAAATGTCATTATTATTCATTTTTATTATTCTTAAATATACATGGTATGATTAAATTGAATCATTTTGTATATTTGTTTGTCATATATATATATATGAGAGATGATAAAATAATTAAATATGTTAATAAGTATTTTCTATAAAAGCATCTATAATGATAGTGCTGAAACTAGCACATCCATTTAACTTTTGGCGTGTACATTACACATTGAGTGCTGCAAATAAGTTATCTATTACATGTTCTAGTTAAAAAGGTAGTTGTTGCACGTTATGCATGCATTAGTTCCAGTTATTCATGCATCAACTACCAATTTTTTTTTTACATATTTTTTTATAATTGTTATTTGAAATTTGAAATGACTTCCATAAAATCAATATGAGCAATACACTTGTATCATCCTCGTGCAATCTAGGAAAAGCATAGGTACTAGTCTGCCCCAAATTTTAAGATATAAACATCTATATATCTAACTAAGTAGAAAATAACCTATTAAAAAATAATTATAATTTTATTATAATATAAGAATGCCATGACTTATAAACGTGCAATATATAAACTAATCTATCGCTGATAATAGTACTATTTTATGAGTTCTTAATATATCTTATTCATTAGTTTATGAGTTATTACTATATCTTATTCATTATTTTGTGGCAAATTATATACACTATATGCAAAGTTATACACTATATGTAAAGTTATGTTTGAGTACCCTTCGTATCATTATCATTTCTAAAATATATATATATTTTTAAATAAAATGTTTTGAAGAGAATAAATATTTTTATAAATAAATAAAATTATAAAATCATAATTATATAAATATTTTATTAATATTTAAATTATTGATCTGAATCAGTATTTATATTTTGAATTAAGGAAACATGTGCATTACCTGTGTATCTCTACTGGTATCTTGCGCTAAATTTGAACACTCCCGATGTCTCTCCAATATCTTTGTCATACTGACCAAACAATTCAAAACGTTACGAGTTAATACTTTAAAAAATTAAAATTCCATTAAAGATGACAACATTGAATTATGTACACTTTCCTTTGTAACTGTTTTGTATAAAAGGCTATAAATACTTCCTATCACTCTATTTGTCATAATCTAATTTATGAAAAAATAACAGCATTGAATTTTGCACTATTTGACTACTCTGTTCGATCATAAACAAAAATAAAAATATCTCCCATAATTATCTCTGAAACTTTAAACTATAATGGTATTTTATCTGTAGGTTTTAGTATGTTCAGGTTTGCAAAATTAATGTTTAAAAAGAATATTACAAATTTTAATATTATTTTCTACGTGATTTTTATATTAATTATTATGTTCAGGTTTGCAAAATCAATGTTTAAAAAGTAACATTATAAATTTTTATATTATTTTCTACGTGAATTTTCAAATGTATATTTATGGATATTATCATAACGGCATCCAATATGAAGGTGGGTAACAGACCTCGGAAGGTAAGGATCTCGATAGAACGTGTCAAGTAGTCAATAGAAAATGTGGAAGATATTTATATATGATTATAAACTTTTAAATTATTATTTATTTTGATCTATTTAATATTTGATTAATTTTTTTTAAATATATTTTTAATTTTATATTATATTTAATAATCAATGGAGTTTTTGATATTATTATAATTATATATATTTTGTCAAGTATATGTGGTCAGTTTGTTGGTGGGATTAGATGGATTCCATTTCATCCATTCAATTTCGTTGAGACATCTTATGGTTTAGATTACCGATTGATGGTTTGCTCTATCTACCATCCATAATATGTGAGAAAATTTATTAACAATTTGGTAACTTGTAATTTAATGCATCAATAATATCTCTAAAACTTATAAGGACAAAAAAGACTGGAGAAAAGTATACGATGTCTAGCCGGTATTAAGAAAATCAAGTAGAGTTTGTTTGCTGAGAGAGTTGATATAGATTAGTTTTCCGTGTTCAATTGTAGCACAATGGATTTTGTCCCGTATGTCTTTGTTTTGTTTTCTTGATTGCTCTCCTTGACTGAAAATGTGATATCAGAGCATAGTACGGTCATTTTTTTGAAAAGGGAAAGTTGAATTTAAAAAACAAAAGGAAAAACTGTGGTTAAATAAAAACAAATTGCCTAGTTTTTAAAAAAGGTGAATTTAAAATTTTACAAAATGATTTGGATTAAGAAAAAGAAAGGAAGTACAAATGTTAAAAAATGAAACTGGGTTGGATTTAAAAAAAAGGAGGTTGAATTTTTTTCATGGAAGCAGTCATATGAAAGCGAAATTTTCTTGGGCCTATGTTAAGAGGCCAAGTGACTTTGAAAAATATTAAGAAAAAGGAAAAGGTTATAACCTGTGGTTGTTGATGGGCCACTAATCCTTCGGAATATGTTGTACTCAAACCAATGAAAAGTAGTCAAGTTTGAATAAAGAGGGTGGAGATAAAGGCTGGTTGTTAGAAGATTGCGAAAGGATAAAATAATCTTATGTAAGATGAGTAGATAAACTGAATTTGTAGTCAAGAGTTGAGATAAAAACAACCATGAAGAGGCGATGTGAACTATAAAAGTGATATTAAAGGTTGTTTTGTCAACGAAACTTAAGAAACATACAACAATGGGTTAAAGAAGGAAATTAAAAACACAATGGAAAGAAGGGTTTATGGAAATGAAGCAGACAACTGTGAATGGTTGAGAATATTTCTCAACAATATTGAATTGATGGAAGCAAAGATGGCCCAAGAAACAATGATCAAATTTCCAAAAAAAGAGATTATACAGGATTGATAAAGAACATGGTGAAGAGGAAAATATTATTACTGAAGTTTAAGTGAACATTGTATGTTAGCAACTATGTGATAGAAGAAGATTTCTTAGAGAGATACCTAGAATGAGGTTCATGGTTGATGAAGACCTCATGGAAAATGGACATGAAGCAAAGTCTAAAATCATGGCTTTTATGCCAGAACCAAAATTTGAAGTTGAAGCTCAACAACACCTCAAACACATCATGAAAAGGTTAAAAGAATCTGAAAATGAAGAAACAGAAGGGAGAGTAGTAGCATCTATGATCAATGTTGAACATTTCAACGAAGTAGACAACCATGAAAAGGCTAAGAAACTAGAGTATATTGAGGACATGCCCAAGGATGCATTTTAATTTTTCAGTGAACCTAATGGTTATTTTTATGCAAGTATAACATAAGCTAAATTCCATCAATTTATTGCTAAAAAATAAAATGAAGACAACCCTGTAGGCATTGCAGGAATTGAAAATGTAGTTAAAATTGAAGTGGAATTTGAAATCAAAGTTGAAGACAATGAAGGTTGCAACCATCAAGAAGTTGCATGTGAAGGAAAAAGCAACATTGTTGTTAGAGATTTTGGAGATGATAAGTATGAATCTGAAGTTGATCTTAAGGAGGAAGAGCAAAGAAAAAATAAGATGATTGTGGAATACCATGCAACCAAAAAAATTGTTGTAGTCGATGTTGTTGAAGGATCTACAATAAAAGAAAAGGATGAAGAAGAAGAAAATGAAAAGGAGATTCTTTGTTTTCTTAACAATTTAGTTTATTATGATTGTGTAGGTTTTGAACGCAATGTAAAAGGTTGAGAACAAGAGGAGTATGAGAAAATATTTCAAAAATTTGAAGATACATATATCATGGACTCAAAATAAGTTTTTAAAGAAGACAATGAATATAATGAAATATTTGTTTGATAACAATGAGGAGAGCAAAAGAAATTGAGGATTCCTTAAATATCATGGAATTAGATGCAATGAAATTTGAAGTGAATCCCAAAAAGAGATTCAAATTATTTTGAAAATCATATTGAAAAACACGAGTCATGACATGAATCTGCATGCAGAAGCAAAAGACAGAAAAGATGTAGATAAGACATATGAATATGATGACAACAGACTCAAAGATGAAATATTTGATGGAGTTTCTAATGGGAATGTTGATAATGAGTTCAAAGTTTCCTCCATTACAATTGATTGGGGAAAGTTACTTGAAAAAACCATCCTAGATGTGGATGAAAAAAGAACCAAAAATAATTTTATGTTTTCACTAATAATTTATTTGAGTGTGCACGTAATGAAGACAATCAAGAAACTGTGAAAGTTGAAGAAGAATCCATAAATGAAGTATTAGGACTAGAAATAAAAAAAATCCATAAAGAATTTGATGACATAGGTAGCTGGTTGAAGAATCAACAAAAAATATTGACAAGAAAACCAACAATGAAGATGATGATGATGAACATCAGAAGAATTGATGAATCCGAAGTGCGGAGTTTAAAGAAGAAAAATAAAAGAAAATTTTAAATGTTTTTTGAATATTTTTCTAAGCCTAAGTGAGACTGAGACCAATAGGCATTAGTAGGCATTAGTGCAAGGCAATATTTGAAATTTGTAAGCCCATAGAGGAATTGCTAAAGCATGTCAATCAAAAATGGATTTTACATTTAGTGTTTTGGTAAATTTTATAAGTGTTGTAGCATATTATGCCCATAATTAAGGGGGAGCATTTGTAGATAATTCCTCCTTCAGTGAATATTAAATTGACTGATAGCATGGTAGATGGTATTTTAATGCTTCAATAATAACTATGTAACTTGTAAGGACAATAAGATTGCATAAGAAGTCTCTAGAAGGCATGGTATTTCATGTCAAGGATGCATATAGACTTGGCATGTAGGGTATTAAGAAGAGCATGTAAAGAGTTTTCTTGTTGAGGGAGTTGATACATAATAGTTGTTGTGTTAAGTTGTAGCTCAATGTATCTCTATTTATATGTGTTTGTTTTGTTTTTTTTATTTCTCTCCCTCACCCAACATAGAAGAAGAATCTATTTGTAGCCTTGCATCACAACTAATAAAGTTACCTAGCCACAATATTGAGACATTCAAAATTATTATTTATACTTGATTAAAATTAATAATCACATTTTCAAACATGTATCATCCACTTCTCTAACCTCTTTCTTTTCTTTCTTTTAATGGAAAAAAATAAAATATTATAACACATTTAAAACAATAAAACATTTCACTTAAAGTTTTATTTCTTCAACACAACCGCAACTATTCATTAAACTAGATATTCTTGATATGAAATTAAATCCGTTATAATAACAACCTTTTCTTGATAATTAGTTCCTAGGATTTTAATCTATGTCTATGTAGCTTACAAGTTTGAAGTCATCACACCTTCTTCGAAAGAGTACAAATGATCTAAGAGTTTCCTTCACATATTGCATAATTTAATTTATATATTTCTAATAAAAAATGGATGGATTACTTCTAAAATATGACATGCTATTTATAATATAAATTATATTAAGAAAATATTTATCAAATAAATAAATATTCCTAGTAATGATATAATGTCCTATGATAAGTACTCACAACCAAGTTAGCACCAACATCAATAATATCAACAATATTAAACATGGAATCAAAATCCTCCTTTTTCATTGTGTTTTAACAAAGTATGTACATTATTAGTATGAGACACCAATACTCCATCTTTCTTTAATCAGACTTCCATGTATAACTAGTAATCCAAAATTCCTATATTAAACATATACCAAAAGATTTAAAAATTTGTTGTCTACGAGAGTTGACGTTGCAAGCATCAGCAATATCAGTGATCACTATATCAGCTAAAGATAATGCAATGGAAATACCTTAATGACCTATTTTTAACATATAGTGAGATAAAACGTTCATCCATGCAAGAATGCCAAGTTCTAGGACATTTTATTAAGTCTACAAATAATATTTTCTTTAATAATTTAAACAATTTTTTTTTTTTTAATGTAGAAACACAACATTGATATTGATATATATATACCATTTAGATTTGTATTGTTATCCCCGAATTCCACTTCCAATGTTATCTAGTCTCTTAACAATGTGCAACATTAAAGGTATTTATGAAAATTGTTAAATATAAATTAACAATACTTCGTCTCAATTTAGATTGCTTATTTTCCAATACAAAGGTCTTAATATGATAGATGATATGTAATTTTGGCTATCATAATCTTCAAAATGTGCAATAAAATAGTGAGCCCTTAAATAATATGGACTTTAACAATGATAAACTTACAACAAAAAATAAGGTGTAACCAATAAATAAAGAAAGTGAAAACAACCTTTCCAAACAAAAGAAATCAAAGTTTAGTGAGAACCTTTGGTTATTCAAGATGGCATTAAGGATTATGAATGGTTTAACAACCTCAACCATAATCTCTTATTTTGAGATAAATCTTTGATTCTAGAAAAAAAACTATTGTAATAGAAAATTAATAATAATTCTTAACAAATCCTAATTCCATGAAAAAACAAAGAGATTTGAAGAAACTTCAACTTCAATAAATGCATTTTCTTTAATTATATTTTTGGGAGGTAAATCCATATCTTACAACCATGTCTTTAGAAAAAATGACTTTATATATCCCTTTATATCTTGTTTTCAACATCTCCTCTATTAAAATATTAATTCTACTTAGAAGGCCTTAGAATCCTCTTGAGGTGTATCTCTACTTGATTGGATTGAAGACTTTGAATAGATCTATATAGTCACTTATCATCCTGTTTATGCCCTGGAAATCGCAGCATCAATCAGCAAGGGATTCTCCCCAGCAGGCAATCCTAATTAGATCGCTCACCGTTTGGTGTGGGGAATCCGTCCGATTAACGATTCCGGCTACTTTGTAATATTTAAAGATTTGTTGTGTTCTTTACCGGTTGCGGCCTGATCCACCGTTTATGTGTTTTAAATTTATGTATGAGATGCAAGTGTTGTAAACTAATTTAATCTAAATGCAAAATTTAAAGGAATCTTAATCTAAAACTATGATAAGCAAATCTATTCTATCCTTGCGAGGAGCAAAAATAAGAGGATGAGCAGTGTGCTGTAGATACACATAAGGGTCACGTAGATAGTTGTTTGAACCAGTTTAAATGTGAATTACAGCAGAAATGGAGATACATTTAAGATAGCTTAAATGAATTAAAACGATTTCACCACTCATAGTACACAGCATAATACACAGAAAATGAGAAACATTCACAGCAATGGAGTAATCCACAATGAGTTAGAAGGATCTCACAATAAACCAGTGGTAAGAGAGTTGAAATAGTTCCACGCCCTTTTACACAAATCCCAAGCAAATGCCGTGCAGGCTTTCAATAGACAAAAACAAACTCCTGTATCTTTATATCTGGAAAATAGTTCCCATACATAGTGTAGTCTTTTTTTTTGCCTGTCAAAAGTCCTTATTCTCTCCTCCACTCCCCTATTTATAGATTTTACAATGCTTCTCATTTTTCCAAAAACCTAAACCTAAACCTAAGAGGGAACAAAATTTTTGTCCTCTAGTGGTTAATAAGACAAATCCCAAAGCGCAGCTGTCTTTTACAAAATTAAAACAAAACAGAAATAAAGTTCTCTTTTCTTTAAAAAGACAAAATAACAGTTTCTTTCGTTTTAGAATAAATCAAGCCATAGATGGCCCGACTATATCCACTGACTGCGTTGTTTCTGCTATTGCGCCTACTTCCTTAGGAATGTTAGCTGGTGCTGGATTATCCTCTTGTTGGTTCCTCTACTTCGGCTTGCGTGGGTGGTTCGACTGACTAGATATAACCGACCCAATTTCCACTTTCTTAACCAGTCTACCAATAATAGCCTTCTTCCTTTCATGAAAATAAACGAAACCCAGGGTTGCCACTAGGCGCTGCTGCTTGGGGTTGTACGGGGTTAGTGCTAATTCATCAGTAGGAACAACATCAGTATCAGCTATCCCTGGTGGGTCTCTCTTTGGAAGATCTAAGTCCATAGGTCGCAGATCAAATGGACCTTGTTATTTTGCCTTTCTGACTTCTTCTTCTGCTTGCATCCTTGCCAGCTCTGCCAATTCGGTTGCCTCCTTTTCTGCCTGTAGTCTTGCTAATTTTGCCTTTTCAGCTGCATTGGCCTCTTGTTTCTGCTTGGCTCCTTCTTTTATTTCTATGTCTGAGTCTGACTCCACGAACTTAGCTTTGCCCTGGGCAGATTTCCTAAGCATGTCAAAAACTGCAACGAGCAAGGTATCACAAATAAGGGATCCGGTGAATTTCAAAAAAAAACTATTAAATGCGATACCCCCTCCCAAACATGTTGTTTCACATAAAGTTGAAAGTTAAAAAAAAACAATTAGCAGCATATTCATGGAAATAACTAGAATGTGCGTTTTCACAAAACCAAGAGTTCATTGAAAAAATTGCAACGCAAACATTATTTCACTGTCGTTAGTTAATGAAAGCAAACATATGGCTATGTGAAATACTAATGGTGCGGGCCAAAGAGAAATCCTTCAATATGTCCAAGGGTGACCCAATGGTGAATGGCGAGCTATGTTCTCCCAACGCAATGGTGAAATGATCTCCCAAATCCCGTTCAATGTGTTTGTATAGGGGAAGCATTAATGTCTTCACGGACAATAGGCTAGCGAGTTGGTGAGCACGGGGTTCAAGCCGAATGGCACTTAACTCCGCATAGAGTGATATTAATGGCTTCACCAATTTTGTATCTTTGCATGTCCCCAAAAAGATCGGAAGCACTATAGCAGCGATCACAATGCTAAGCTTCTGCGCAAATAGCGGTGATTTTGTTCCAAAAATCCATGGTGATGGGTTGTATCGGAGATAAAGCTCCGTCGGGGTTTCTGGGGCTAGAAATGGTGCAAGAAGTGGCGTGCTTAAACTTAAAACCGTGACTTGGAAGCTACATCGAACAATGAGGCACAGTGATGGAAGTGACGCTTTTAGGGATAAGTATTTCACATCGGTGGGGTTTTAGACATAACGCTTGCGCCTATATAAAAAAAATGCGCTAATTTGGACCAAACAAAAAGGAGCAGAAGAGATTTCGCGTCGGCAGATTTAGAGTTAAATTCTGCGCCATGGCCGGTTGGGCTATGGATAAAACTTGCACCTAAAAGGCGTCCCAAATAGATCTATGACCTGCACCAATGTCGGCCAAATTAGTCTTAGGACTTGCGCCATGAGAGGCCAATTTAGGATTTAATTTGCGCCGTAGGCGGCCATAATAGACCTTGGAAACCCCCCCAAAAGCGTGCAGATCAAAGTTGACTCAAGCGCCAAAAGCGAAAAAAATGGAGTAAAAACTTGCGCTAAAGAGGCAAAGTTAGGTTTGCGATTTGCGTAGAAGACAACAGTCTTATGATTGAAACTTGCGCCAAAGGCGGGAGATTTATGGTTAAAACTTGCGCTGAAGGTGGAAGACTTATGTTTAAAATTTGCGCTGAAGGCGGAAGGTGACTTTGCCTTAGAAAAATTTTTAGAAAACTTCTTTGGGAAACAAGTGTTAAAGTTTTGCCAAGTTAGAGCAGAATAAGCTTCAAAAGAAAGAGAAAGAAAAATCAATACAAAAGTGTAGGAGGAGGGGCCCCAATATTTTTCAAAATTTTGGGAGGATGTTGCAGCAACAACAATTGGCGAATCGATGGCAAACACAGATCTATGAAAAACTCTCTCTCGTCCATAGGAAATTTTAAAAGCTGCTCACCTTATGTGCAACAGTCAGCTTGAGCGTTCGAATTTCTGCAAAGGAAGTGATCACTTTATCCATTGGTCATTAGGAAAGGGGAGCTTCGATAAAGACATCCTTAAAACTCTCCAAGGGCCAAAATATGGGGTTCATTTTTGAAGATCCATCTTTCAGACAACCATTGTCATCGGACTCCACAGGATTGTAACAACATCTCATAGACAATATTCTCTTGTTCCTCATTCCCATGTTGCTTGCATCCTTTTGGATGTTCTTTACTTAGTTACTTTTGTCGTGTGAGTATTCCAGAAAAATTTCTTCAAGACTTAGCCATTTTCCTGAGTTCTTCAATCCATTGATGTCCTTTTGTGTGAGCAGGATATTTTCTTGGTTTCTCGTGCTCACAAAATCTCCGCTAGGAATTTTGGTGTGGCTACTTAAATTAAAAGTCTTTATTCTTCTCAGCCATGCTTTAATGGAAGCGATATTTTCTGGAAAACAGACTCTTGATTATAATCTCTTTTGGCTTTAGATTTGGAGCATGGAGTCATTTTAATACCCTGTGCCTTTGAGATGTGCTTCCTTTTCATGGGTCTAACTACAACGATCTTCTTGAGACGCTTATAAATGTGAGGGTGGATGGAGCTCGAGGATAGTGATAAGGTAATCATTGATTTCAGCTATTAAATAGGGGTTAATGCAACCAACAGAACAGGATCCCTTCATTCGAAAAAAAATGACCAGCAAAAGCTAAAATGCATAGATAAACATTATTTTGAGGGTACATTTCCAGCTTCATGAGTTGTGAGATTTCTTGAGAGATCTATCTTCACAAAAGACCAAATTGTAGGGCTATAGGAAAATTCTATACAAAGGAAAGGGGAAAGGGAAAACTCAAATAATCAGAAAAAGAGAACAACTTGGCTGAAACAAACAGAAAACAAGGGACTAAAGTAAAAAGTAAAAAGAAAAAGAACAAAGCCTTTATTTATGTACAAAGGTTCTCTTAGAGACCTTAAGCAACATACTATTTCAAAGCCAGGCCATTGAGGGGAAGATTAACTTCCTCTCCCTGAAGGATTCTTAACTTATACATTGATGGGCTAAGCTTTTTAGAAATTTGGTAAGGGCCAACCCATAAGTGTCGAAATTTTTTTTGCATTCCCTTACCATCATGTTGATGATCCCATTTCAGAACTAAATCTCCTACTTCGAAACTTCTTTTTCCAAATTTCTTCCTATCAAACTATCTCTTGACTATTTCTTGATGATGATGGAATTGATCTTTGGCCTTTTGCCGTGACTCTTCGAGTTTTAGTAGGGTATCAATTCTTGATTGAAGAACTTGACTACTGGAACCTGGGGAGGCTTGGGACAGCTGCAAGGATGGGAGTAATACATTCGGGGGAAGGATGGCTTCCTTACCGTAAACCAAGGTAAACGACGATGCACCTAAGGCATTCTTGGGGGTAACCCTGTCTGCCCATAGAGCATTTGGAAGGGCTAGGTGCCAGCTTCTCTGATTTTCAATTACAATTTTCTTAAGAATTTGGATGAGGTTTTTATTGGTCAACTCAGCTAATCCATTTCCCTGGGGATAGTAATTTGTTGAATAGTGCAGTTTGATCCCTTTCTCATAAACAAATTCTTTGATCTTAAAAGATGAAAAATAAGTTTCATTATCAAAGACTAGGGAAATTGGAACCCCAAACCTGGTTATGATGCTTTCTTCCAGGAACTTGATAACTACATCTTTGTTGACTGCGCGCAGCGGAATGGCTTCATCCCATCTCGTAAAATAATCAGTAGCTGTCAAGATGTACCGGTGTTGTAGTGAGGAATTCAGGTTTATCTCTCCGATAACATCTATGCCCCATTGCTCGAATAGTTCAGAAATGATAACCAGCTACAACGGTCCCGCTGCTTTTGGCAATTTCCCAACACTTCTTTGGAAAACATCACAGTTCCTTGCATATGCATGAGCATCCCTGAAAAGAGTGGGCCAATAATAGACAGCTCTGAGAATTTTATGAGCTGTGGTATCCCCTGAATAATGTCCCCCAGCAGGGCCATCGTGTAATTCTTCGACTACCTTCCTTGCATCTTTTTTCTCCAAACATCTGAGAAAAATCCCATCATCCAAGTAAACTACTACACACTGACCACCCAATCCTCTGAAGGAAATGTCCATGGCCTGCTGAAAAGTTGCTCCTACATTTATCAAACCAAATGGCATCATACAATAAGGAAAGGTACCCCACTTAGTATGAAAAGTGGTTTTGAGACGGTCTTCCTCTGCTACTAGTACTTGATTGTATCCTGAAAAACCATCTAGTAGAGAGAAAAGCTCTGATCCTAACACCATCTGCAAAATTTGTTCCATTGGGGGAACAGGAAAGTTATCTTTATCGAAAGCTTTATTTAGATTCCAGAAGTCCACACACAGTCTGATTTCTCCTGATTTTTTGCATATGGGAACTAGATTGGCAACCCAATCAGAATGTCTGACTTTAAAAATGATCTTTGCATCTAGCAATTTCTTTAATTCCTTTTGAATTAGAGGCTCGAGAGTCGGATGCATTCTTCTTGGCTGTTGCTGAAAAGGTTTGACACCTTCTTTCATTGGTATTACATGCTGAATGATACAAGTATCATATGTTTTCAGATTGTCGTAAGTCCATGCGAAGACATCCTTATACTGCTTGAAAAGTTTGTAAACTTTTCTCTTTCTCCAGGCGAGCAACACTTATCGAGATTAACATATTTTGGCTCTGCCTCTGTTCCCATATTAATCAATTCATGCGTCATAGAGGAGCTATGAGTTTTAGCATTCACTGGTCTCTTGAACTTGCTCTATAAATCAAACAAAGCTTTGAGAGTCCTCACTCCTTCAGGCATAAAATTTCCTTTAACAGTGTGTTTTCTTTGAAGGTCCGAGTCATGATTCTCTTCGTCTATTATGGCTTCATGGAAGGAACCTTCCTTTCTCAATAAGCTGATGATCTGATAATCATCATCAAATACTGTGAGATTCGTAATGTTATTTGGAACAGATGGCCTAGAAATCAATTCAATAGAGCATTTATTATTTGTAGGAACTAATCTGGAAGTGGAAGTAGCTAATAAATCAGTTGCAGCATTTTGCAATCTAGGAATGGAATTTATATCGAAAGCATGAAAACACAAAATCATATTCCAAATCTCAGATTGGTATCCTTTTAAATGAGGAGAAAGGCAGTGAATTGTATCTCTCACCTGCCTAACGACTATTTTAGAATCACCAAAGACTTTCAAATATTTGACACTTAAAGAAATAGCCCTCTTTAACCCAGGGACTAGAGCTTCATACTCAGCAGTATTGTTAGTACATTCAAATTCTAAACTATAAGATAAAAAGTGTTTATTCTTATTGGGGTCAATCAAAACACAACCGGCTCCTGATCCTTCTTAGGTTTTGGATCCATCAAAGTAAAGAATCCAAAACACATTTTCTTCTTTAGCTAAACTAGCATCATTAACAACTACGTCAATGACTAATTCTAGTATGTTACAATCAATATCATCAGTCTGAGAAAAATGAAGGAGATCGAAGTGTTCATATGGATTATGGCTAGTATCTTGTGCTTGATAATTTCCTGGTTCAATCTCTAAGAAATAGTTTCCCAAAACTGAAGACGAGAAAGCAAGAGCTTCGTTCTTTTCTTGCAACTAAGTTACATTTTGTTTCATATGAGGTTCTCTTACTATCTTGATTTGGTTTTGACTGTTGTGATAAGGCATCCATAGATGAGACCAGTCTGTAGCAAAATAGCCATTCAGTTTCATAGACCAGTCCCTACTCAAAATCAGACCGTAAGCCTCTGGGATATCAACCACCATTATATCAATGAATTGACACACCCTAGTGTCTGCTGACAGCCTAATGAGAACATCTTTTATTTCCCCAATTACCTTAACAACAGTCCTATCCAACTGTATAATTTGAGATGGACAAGGGATAGGCTGCCCATTAATCTTTCTGCAAATTGACAGAGGCATGACATTTGAACTGGCACCTGAATCTACGAAATAGTTATGAACATTGTGGTTGAAGATTTCAAAAGTTAGGAGGAAAGGCAGAGTTTGTGATCTGGATTTCCCGCCGATGCTGGCTTCTTTTATCTCAGGGTCGTCTTCTATGTTTTTAGATGAAGGACTAGCTTGTGGGTCAAAAACCTCTAGCAACTTTTTTCTTTGCTGGGGAAAAATGCACATGTCAAATATGGAAATGTTGGCTTTAGTCTTCTTAATGTCTTCAATTATATCGTAACCCATAGCGCATACTTTAGAAATCTTGGGCTGAGTTTATGTTTTGTTTGGAGTAATATTTGGCTGTTTGGATTTTTCAGCAATTGATTCTTTTATAGGTGTCAGAATTACCTTGGGCTGCTGTGGGATAGCCTTGGGCTGCTGTGGGATAACTATTATATGCCGCCTTGAAAATTCCTTTGAGGATTTCACTTTAGGAATATCTAAAGTTTGATCAGGTAACGGACCTTTACTTCTAGTGGAAACATTTATGGATGCTGCTTGAGACTCATCAGCAAGCTCTTCACGAGAATATTCTTGAGTTGGTGCCCAATCCCAGAGAACCATGGTGGTTTCTGGGGTGGTTTCCTCCTACTCAGAAACTTGTTCCTCTTGAGGATCCTTCTGTTCCAGTAATTGCGCATCAAGCATTTGGTTCATCAATAAAATCATTGAATTAATCCACTGCAGACAACTTTTTTTAGAATGTTGTTCTTGATGGAATGTACAGAAATGATCCATACCTACTTCATTTAAATTAAAACAATGGGATTGTTTATAGGCAGAGTTGGCTATTGATTTTCTTCTCTTTTCTTATAATAAGGTTTGAACGGCTTCCTAGAGGTACTGGCTGCTTTATCCTTTTCTAAATCCACAATTTTGTTTTAAAGCTTTTGCATCATTTTGACAATGTTTTCCATATCAGTTGATGGCTCTTCCTTGTTTTTAGTCAATAGAAAAGGCTTCTTAGCAGGTTGTTTTGTTTCCTTATCTAGAGCATGTTTAGCAATGTTGTATGCCTCTTCTTCTACCTTCTTTGCTTCTTCAAAGTTTTCTATTAAGGTAGTTTTGTTTTCTCTTTTAACAAACATGGCTATGGGAGAGTCAAGAGATGTTGTATAGTACTCAACTAATGATTCCTCAGCAGGCCTAGCTACATCGCTGAAATTATTCAGCAGGGTAGTGAATCTTTGGTTAAACTCTTGGACCTTCTCCTTCTTCTCCATTCTCATGGATAGAAATTCTTTCATTAGAGTAGCTACCATTTTCTGGTTTCCATACTTCTTTAAAAAACATTTTTCGAAGTCTTCCCAATCAGATATTGAACTAGCTTGAGGGCTAAAATACCAGGAAGAAGCTTTAGGTCCAAATGTGTAGGGAAACAGTCAGCAAACCACATCTTCGTGTTCTACATTTAGAAGATTCAAGGTTAGATAAAAATTCTTAAGATGATCCTCTGCAGTGATCCCTTTACCTGGGTCATATTTAGGCAAAACTTTCTCAGGGTTCTTAGGCAGATCATGGAAAGGACCTGCCAGATTCAGATCTCATGCTGCTCTCCAAGCCATGATTCTCGGAGTACGCGGTGGAGAGCTACGTGGAATATAAGGTGGAGAATTTTGTGGAGTATGAAACTCTGGAGGACTTTCAAATCCAATTTCTCCCAATGGCTCAGTAATTTCTTCTAACGATAGATCTGCCAAATCTTCTAAGTTTTGAACCAATACCGGGTCTCTGGTATACTATGGTTCTCTCTTAGGAGTTGCTCGTCTAGGAAGTAACAGGACTGCGTTCAAACCACCGAGTTGCCTAACATAAGCGTGGGTATGCCTTCTTAAATCTCCTATTTCAACAAAAGGAATAGCATACAGTGTTTCTTGTTGTTCACCTTCAGGATTTGGATTTTCTTGATTTATGGATTCCAGATCTAAATCTTCTGGAATGGCTGTCTCAAATGGATCTTTAGTGGGATTTATTCTAACGAAGGGATCTCTTCTGCCAGCCATGCACTGGTGGCCCTCCTTCTAGCACCAAAAATTGTTGATGCCCCATAAATCGCAGCATCCGAATCAACAAGGGATTCTCCTCGATAGGAAATCCCAATTAGATCACTCACTGTTTAGTGTGGGGAATCTATCCGGTTAACGGTTCCGGCTACAGTGTAAGATTTAAATATTTGTTGTGTTCTTTACCGGTTGTGGCCCAATCCACCGTTTATGTGTTTTAAATTTATGTATGAGATGCAAGTGCTATAAACTAATTTAATCTAAATGCAAAACTGAAACGAATCTTAATCTAAAGCTATGATAAGCAAATCCATTATATCCTCGCGAGGATAAAAAATAAGAGGATGAGCAGCATGCTATAGATACACATAAGGGTCACGCAGATAGCTATTTGAACCATTTTAAATGTGAATTACAGTAGAAATGGAGATAAATTTAAGATATCTCAAATGAATTAAAACGATTTCACTACTCATAGTACATAGCATAATACACAGAAAATGATAAACATTCACAGCAATGGAGTAATCCACAATGAGTTAGAAGGATCTCACAATAAACCAGTGGTAAGAGAGTCGAAATAGTTCCACGGCCCTTTACACAGATCCCAAGCAAATGTTGTGCAGGCTTTCAATAGACAAAAAAAAACTCCTGTATCTTTATATTTGGAAAATAGTTCTCATACATAGCGTAGTCTTTTTTTTTGCCTATCAAAAGTCCTTATTCACTCCTCCACTCCCCTATTTATAGATTTTACAATGCTTCTCATTTTCCCAAAAACCTAAACCTAAACCTAGGAGGGAACAAAAATTTTGTCTTCTAGTGGTTAATAAGACAAAGCCCAAAATGCAGCTGTCTTTTACAAAATTAAAACAAAACAGAAATAAAGTTCTCTTTTCTTTAAAAAGGAAAAATAACAGCTATCTTTCGTTTTAGAATAGATCAAGCCACGGATGGCCCGACTGCATCTGCTGACTGCGATGTTTCTGCTGCTGCACCTACTTCCTTAGGGATGTTAGCTAGTGCTAGATTATCCTCTTGTTGGTTCCTCTACTTCGGCTTGCATGGGTGGTTCGACTGACTGGATATAACCGGCCCAATTTCCACTTTCTTAACCGATCTACCAATAATAGCCTTCTTCCTTTCATGAAAATAAATGGAACCCAGGTTGGCCACTTGGCGATGCTGCTTGGGGTTGTACGGGGTTATTGCTAATTCATCAGTAAGAACAAATCCAGTATCAGCTATCCCTGGTGGTTCTTTCTTTGGAAGATCTAAATCCATGGGTCACGGATCAGATGGACCTTGTTATTTTTCCTTTCTGACTTCTTCTTTTGCTTGCAGCCTTGCCACCTCTGCCAATTCAACTACCTCCTTTTCTGCCTACAGTCTTGCTAATTCTGCCTTTTCATCTGCATTGGCCTCTTGTTTCTGCTTGGCTTCTTGTTTTATTTCTACGTCTGAGTCTGACTCCACGAACTTAGCTTTGCGCCCGGTGGATTTCCTAAGCATGTCAAAACCTGCAACGAGCAAGGTAACACAAATAAGGGATTTAGTTAATTTCAAAAAACAACTATTAAATGCGACACCCCCTCCCAAACACTTTGTTGCACATAAAGTTGAAAGTTAAAAAAAAAACAATTAGCAGCATATTCATGGAAATAACTAGAATGTGTGTTTTCACAAAACCGAGAGTTCATTGAAAAAATTGCAATGCAAACATTATTTCACTGTCGTCAGTTAATGAAAGCAAACATATGGCTATGTGAAATAATAATGGTGCGGGCCAAAGAGAAATCCTTCAATATGTCCAAGGGAGACCCAATGGCGAATGGCGAGCTATGTTCTCCCAATGCAATGGTGAAATGATCTCCCAAATCCCGTTCAATGCGTTTGTATAGGGAAAGCATTAATGTCTTCACAGACGATAGGCTGGCGAGTTGGTGAGCACGGGGCTCAATTCAAATGGCACTTAACTCCACATAGGGTGATATTAATGGCTTCACCAATTTTGTATCTGCGCATGTCCCCAAAAAGATCGGAAGCACTATAATGGCGATTGCAATGCTAAGCTTCTGTGCAAATAGCGGTGATTTTGTGCCAAAAATCCGTGGTGATGGGTTGTACCAGAGATAAAGCTCCGTCGGGGTTTCTGGGGCTAGAAATGGTGCAACGAGCGGTGTGCTTAAACTTAAAACTGCGACCTGGAAGCTACATCGAACAACGAGGTGCAGTGATGGAAGCGATGCTTTTAGGGATAAGTATTTCACATCGGTGGGGTTTTAGACATAATGCTTGCGCCTATATAAAAAAAATGCGCTAATTTGGACCAAACAAAAAGGAGCAGAAGAGCTTTCATGTCGGCAGATTTAGAGTTAAATTCTGCGCGATGGCTGGCTGGGTTATGGATAAAGCTTGCGCCTAAAAGGCATCTCAAATAGATCTATGACCTGCGCCAATGTCGGTCGAATTAGTATTAGGACTTGCACACAAGAGGCCAATTTAGGATTTAATATTGCGCCGCAGGCGGCCATAATAGACCTTGGAAACCCACCCAAAAGCGTGCAGATCAAAGTTAACTCAAGCGTCGAAAGTGGCGACAATGGAGTTAAAACTTGCGCCGAAGAGGCAGAGTTAGGTTTGCGATTTGCTCCGAAGACGACAGTCTTATGATCGAAACTTGCACCGAAGGCGGGAGATTTATGGTTAAAACTTGCGCTGAAGGCGAAAGACTTATGGTTAAAACTTGAGCTGAAGGCGGAAGGTGACTTTGCCTTCGAAATTTTTTTAGAAAACTTCTTTGGGAAACAAGTGTTAATGTTTTTCCAAGTTAGAGCAGGATAAGCTTAAAAAGAAAGAGAAAGAAAAATCAATACAAAAGTGTAGGAGGAGGGGCCCCAATATTTTTCAAAATTTTAGGGGGATGTTGCAACAACAACACATCCCCACATGCAAAAAGAATTATTAAATAGTGCATTTAAAAGATCCATGGGAAGGCTATATGGGCAAGTCATTTGAGAATTTCTTGTCATAAAATGATACCTCATAGAAAATATGTGTACCTTAAACACCTAAGTGGAATGGTGTTGCTAAAGGGAAGAAATATTATTTCTACTTAGAAGGCCTTAGAATCCTCTTGAGGTGTATTTATGCTTGATTTGCTTAATTGGATTGAATATTTTGAATAGATCTATATAACCACTTATCATCCCCATAAGTAAAAAAAAGTTATTAAATTGTGCATTTACAATGAGCCATTGGATTGAAGATTTTGAATAGATCTCTATAACCACTTATCATCCCCACAACCAAATTTTTTTATTATTAAATTGTGCATTTACTATGAGCCATGGGAAGGATATATGGGCAAGTCATTTGAGAATTTCTTGTCATAAAATGATACCTCCTAGAAAATATGTATATGTATACCATAAACACTTAAGTGGAATGGTGTTGCTAAAGGGAAGAATAAAAGTAAATGATGGAAATGAAAAGTGTTTTCATTGTGCCAAAGGTATGCCAACTATATTTGGGTAGAGGCTATCTATTACTCAAATGATATTTTAAACATGATTTTTCCACACAAGATTGTGTGGCATAAGATTCTTTCTCATTAATGAAGTGGAATAAAACCATCATTCAAACATCTCATAACCTTTTGATGTATAGTGTAGACTCATATGCTGATTAACAAGAAAATAAATTTATATGAATTTGTTAACATTCATGTTTTTATTATGGTGCGATACTTTCAGGAGTGAAAGGACTATACGTTATTTGATATCGAAATAGGAAAAATTAATACGTAGAGCAAACACACAACATGTTGCTTTATTACTTGCAAATAGTTACATGTATAGTGAATGAACTATTTCAACACACTCCGATAATGGTGGATTTGGAAACATCATTTTTCTAAATAAAAATTCAACATCCTAACCATTTACTATAATCACGGCATTTCGTAGTATCTAACACTCCCCCTTAATGGAGAAATGAGATTCTTACAATACACAATAATAAAAATTCAGGAACTCTAATCTTTGTATGTCTAGTCTTCATCAACTATTGCACTTTCTCTAAAATCTTACGGTTTATGCTCTTTATCATCCACAACTTTGAGCTTCCCACTTGACTCATCTAAGATGCAGCAACTTTTGACCATCAATAAAGAAATTGTAGTGACTAACAATATTGAATACTTAACTATGCCAAAGTACATAGCTCACTGAGTTTGGCAAAGAAGTAGTCAAGTAACTCGATTGATCTATGGAGATACTTCCATCTGTTGAACACATAGCTCGCTGAACCCAATAGGATTTAGGAGAGTACTCTAAATACTGAACATATCCAGAAGTTAGCCATACAAGTGACCTTCACAAACTTAAAAACACACTTAATATTTTTCTTTCTACTTCAAACTCCACACTTAATAATAACAAAAAATTCCACAACTTAATGATTATCTAAATATGCATATAGCTGGAGCATGAGAAACAAAAGAGATGCTACAACAACAAAATGATACCATCCATGGGGTATAAAGTGGCAGCTCTACTTGGAGTAGTAGTTGGGGCTCCATAATCTTGTGATGAACCTGCAATAATTAATTAATGCAAATACACGAGATATCAAAAATAACAGAACTCAGAATCACTTTTATATTGATCACGGGCCACTTCGAGGGGGCAACATCCTTTGAGGAGGCTCAATACAATTAACTTCACGGTGCTTTCATAGGCCTCAACACACACTTATATACTAAGTCTAGGTGCCAATACCATGGGTCAATACTATGTTTCAATACAAACCATGGGCCAAGTCTAGGCACCAATACTATGAGTCAAAACCATGGGCCAATACAAACTATGGATCAACAAAACTATGGGCGACTTACAAAGCATATGCGCCAACAACAATAACACAAACTATGGATCAACAAATACTATGGGACAACTTACAAAGCATATGCATCCAACAACAATATACTAACAAAGTAAAGACATGGGTTCTTAACATCCCCTCTCCCTTACAAAAAGCTTTTTCCTCAAAGCTTTAGATGTGGAAATTCATGCAGAATCTGAAGGAGTGGGTCCCCTGTAGCATCCTCGGGTTGCATCTCGAGCCATTGGCGCCTTTGGAGGTTCAAGGAGGATTGCATGGAAGGTTGTAGATGAAGAAGAACCATATCAACGATGTGAAAAGTGTGCTCAGAATGGTGCTAATTGGCTTGTTGTTTCAATCGAATTCTTGCCATGTGAAAATTGTCTTGCAGAATGAGAAGAAGCTGATCACGGTTTCGAAGAATTGAGTCAATTTCCTGAACTGGGGAGCTGCTGAAGGTGTATGGAAGAAGAATTGGTGGTGCCTGTCCAAGGACTGCTTCATATGGTGTCCTTTGAGATGTCGTACTATACCACTGGAGTGCTTATAGGAAATCCATAGAAATAGTTGTCCAAATCTATGGAGGGATGGGCAAGGGTTCGAGCAGTCCTGAAAGGAGGGTTGTTTCACCCTTGTTGACCTGGAAAGTATCACAGTCAACCACCATCTGTTGAATTGTCCTTTTGAGTCCCTACCAAAAGAAGTTACATTGTTCTTGTTCATATATTTTGAGGAACCCAGAGTGCCCTACTGATAAAGAAGCATGGAGTTCATAGAAGAGATAGCCCCGTTGAACAGATTGCAACCAATTTGGAACAAGCAAAGAAATAGCTGTAAGAGAAACTGGGTCATCAAATGTGTGAGGAGGAGCATCTTGCACCATATTGTCCTTACCCTTCTCGTAAGTGGTCGCATAGTCATAAACCATGAGTTGGATAACCCATTTTAGGTGTGCTGGGGAGGAGACCCGTTGTTCCAGGAAAGTTTCCAGACTCTGGAGATCAGTCTTGATGCAGAGATAATCCCCCAACAGGGATGGCTACCACTTCTGTACTACATGCAAAATAGCCATAATGTCCTGCTAAGATGTAGATGCGAAAAAATGCTTACCGAAAAAGTCTCGTGAAGGCGGCAAGCCCACTGGTGCAACAAAGACACCTGCATATCTATCCAAGGAAGTAGTGGAGACCGTTGGTGGGTGCATCTGAACGGAATGGAGCTGAGCAATGACACCATGTGAATTCTTCTTAAGGATCTTTTCCAAGCGGTGTGAACTGATGATGCAGAGAGACCCTGGTTGTAAGCCCATAAATTTGTGTTGTGTACCATTGACTAAAAACTGCATCCAAAGTTCATCAAAATCCCATAAGATGGGGCTAAGTGTGTGTAACCATTGAATGCCCAAAACTACATCACATCCACCTAAGGACAAGGAAAACATGTCAGAGCACGGGTTATAATCTTCCATAGAGAAATGTACATTATGACACTTCCCCTTGCAAGGTAAGGTGCCCCCATTGGAAACCATGACTTCAAAGTTGGAACAAGGATGGACAAAACAATCATCCTATTTGGCAATCCGAGGGTCAATGAAGTTATGAGTGCTACCAGAATCAATGAGTATGGTAAGAGGGAGCTTCTTGAAGTATCCCCTGACCCGCATTGTTTGTGGGGTGGTGACGCCAGTTACAGCATGGAGAGGGATCTCGGGTGGGTTGTCTTGAGATGGGGTGTCAACAAGCGGGTGCTGAATGTTGACCTGAACATCTACTGTATTTGGAGCTTCTTCACCAAGTTTTGAGGCAGGTGGAGAATCCACATCCAAGAGATAGAGCTTTTGTTGAACACATCTGTGTCCCTGAGTGAATTTCTCATCAAAATTATAACAAAGCCCTTTTTCTCGGCGTGCCTGCATCTCTGTTTGAGACAAATGCTTGATAGGAGTTGGTTGCAGGGCAGACGTGATGGGAGGTCATTGGGAACCCATATTTCTGAAGGGAACAAAGGTGGGTTTGGAGCATTATTGAGCTGCGATCTTGTCCTCTGCCAACTTAGACAACCCTAGGACTTCCATAATTGTGTTGGAACAGAACATTTTGACCTCTGAGCGGATTTCCTCCTTGAGACCACTGATAAAACAACTCCTGTAGAATTCATCAAACAATCCTTCTATGTGATTGGCTAGTTTCTCAAATTCCGTTTGATACTCTCTCACTGTGCCAGTTTGGTGCAGTTTAGTGAGTGCTCCTGTGAAGTCGTCAAAAGCACTAGGACCAAATCGTGGCAAAAGGAGTTGGCAAAAATTTGTCCAATTTGGCTCGGGATGAGCTTTGATGTACCAACGGTACCATTGAAGGGATTCTTGTTCCAAATGAAAGGAGGCAAGTGGAACTTTCTAGACATCAAAAGTATTATGCAGACTGAAATATTGTTATGCTCGGTATATCCATCCAGTCGGATTAGTACCATTGAAGCGAGGAAAATCAAGCTTCGGCCCATGAAAATTGTTGGAAGAAGAGAACCCGGTGGCTGCAAAATATTCTGGCTGTTGGTTATTGTTCATGGCCGAATGCCAATGATGGAGGCTGAGAAATTTTTCATCCAGATCTTGGAGTTTGGTTTGGATGGCTGCAAGTGCTTCCTTCATGGTTTTTTTTTTTTTCTTGGAAATGGATAGAAAAACACAAACAAAATCTTATTTAGTAAAGGAAGATTTGGATTTGGGAAAAACTCGGATGGGTAATTGGGGTTTGACTAGGTTTTGGACACTTTCTGATTGATAGGGAAGCAAAAAATGGGGATTTCAGAAGCATGGTGAAAGAATGAGAAAATTTGGTAGAGAGGGACAAAGAAGCAGAATTAGGAAAGGAACACAGTGGCAAACTTTGACGACATTTGGGTGAAAATTGAAGGAGTTATGGCAAACCCTAAAAATAGACAAATGTGAGATTTCTAGTCTTAGGAAGTGGAATTTGGGATAGGGTCTTCAGGAATGAAATATGCAGAATGGGATTGCAGGGATGTCAGTGAAGTTTCAGGGAAAACAGAGTTGAAACAAGGGAGTTATGGCCGAATTTTTTTATTTTTTATTTTCCAGAAATGGATCGGCAACAACGGCGTGGAATGGATCTGCAAAAAATGGATCTGCAATGACGTGGAAGAGATCGAAAATGGCTGGATCTGAAATGACGACTGGATCTGGAATGACTTTCAGAATAGATCTGAAACGGCTGGATCTGGAGTGGAAGTGATCAGAAACAGTTCAGCTGAAAATAGATATGGACCCCAGGTATGTGCGGCTTCCTATCGGTTCAGGGGATTCACTCGGCCACCAATGTTGTCTGACGGCTTGCGTATTGGGGCAGTACCCCTCACTCCACGGCTTAGGTAAAACTGATAATCGCTTTTCCACAAACAACAACTCTTGGTTTACCTCACGGGTGGGAACTAGTCAATCAAGCAGGGCTCGTTGCCCTTTTCACTGGCAGGTCCTCTCAATGGGCCAGCTACTTTGGGGTTCCTGTGGTACTCCTCAAAATGATTTTTAGGGCTTAAGCCCAAGTAATTCCCACAGTTAAGCGGATAGGGGTTATCCCCATATCCGAACTTGCAACAGATGCGAAAAAAAAATTTGGGAGAAATTCCACCCAACAAGCCCAAGAAAGTGCTCTGATACCAAATGTGATGAGCCTGCAATAATTAATTAATGCAAATACAAGAGATATCAGAAATAACAGAACTTAGAATCACTTTTATATTGATCACGGGCCACTTCAAGGGGGCAACCTCCTTTGAGCAAGCTTAATACAAGTAACTTCACGGTGCCTTCATAGGCCTCAACACATGCTTATATACTAAGTCTAGGCGCCAATACCACAGGTCAATACTATGTGTCAATACAAACCATGGGCTAATACAAACCATGGGCTAAGTCTAGGCGCTAATACTATGAGTCAAAACCATGGGCCAGTACAAACTATGGATCAACAAAACTATGGGCGACTTACAAAGCATATGCGTGAACAACAATAACACAAACTATGGATCAACAAATACTACGGGATGACTTACAAAGCATATGCGTCCAACAACAATATACTAACAAAGTAAAGACATGGGTTCCTAACAAATCTACAGGATTGTTGAACAATTCGTAGGTTGAACTGTGGGTAGTCGTTGCATAAAAGAAGGGGAAAGAAACCATGGCCATTGCTAAAAGCATAGATTTGGTCATAATTGGCATAACAACCATACAATCTAATACTCTTATGATGATTTTCATTGCTTGTTGGATCTGATAATCAGAGACAGGCATCTGTGTGATGACCTAGCCATAACAGGCATTGCTAGAACCACATTTTGCGACCTGAATCGACCTCTTGTCTAACTTTGACTATTATGAAATATCTATAATATGCAATTTTTCAACACTGTTATCGTCTTATGTAAGCCACTTCTGAATCTCTTGAACAAAAGGGTTATCGAATAGCTTATCGAGGCCAAAACCCAAGCTGTCATCGAAAACATTTGATAGACCCCCATGATGAACTTTCGATCTATCATCTTGGATTGACGAATCATCCTCGGGCATGTATTTCATTGCCACTATTGTCAAACTCTGGCACATTGCAGAGGCAGAAGAATTCCTTGACCAACCTACCATAGCACTCAGCAAATGCGATCTCTCCTTTGACTGCAATCCTTCTTTTGTTGGTGAATTAGACGGCAGCTCAGATAACCAATCTGTAGAAGCAGAACTCATACCCGCTGCGTTCTGGAAGCTGGGTGCTTCAGCTAATCAAATAGCCAAGACCGAGGAGGAAAAATCGATGAGAATCTCATCCAAGGCTTTTACGTTCTCCTCTTCTCCTTCCTCATGTACGAAATCCTGACTACCATAATCATCTTCATGTTCATCTTCAAAGAAAAACACATAATCAGGTGTCTTGAAGATTTCCATAGCTAATCTCAAATTGCAATTTCAGCGCACAGTAGACAGGCCGCCAAACTCCTCCAAGACAACACTCTGGCTTTGATACCAAATAGGAAAAATTAATACGCAGAGAAAACACACAACATGTTGGTTTATTACTTGCAAATAGTTACATTTATATTGAATGAACTGTTTCAACAGACTCCAATAATGGTGGATCTGGAATCATCGTTTTTCTAAATAAAAATTCAACATCCTAACCATTTACTGTAATCACGCCATTTCTCCATTATTATCTAACACTCCCCCTTAATGGAGAAATGAGATTCTTACCATACACAATAATAAACATTCTGGAACTCTAATCTTTGTCTGTCTAGTCTTCATCAGCTATTGCACTTACTCTGAAATCTTACAATTTATACTCTTTCTCATCCACATCTTTGACCATCAATAAAGAAATTGTAGTGACTAACAATATTGAATACTTAAGTATGCCAAAGGACATAGCTCGCTGAGTTTGGCAAAGAAGTAGCCAAGTAACTAGATTGATCTATGGAGATACTTCCATTTGTTGAACACATAGCTTGCTAAACCCAATAGGATCTAGGAAAGTACTCTAAATACTGAACATATCAAGAATTTAACCATACAAGTGACCTTCACAAACTTAAAAACACACTTAATATTTTGCTTTCTACTTCAAACTCCACACTTAATAATAACAATAAATTCCACAACTTAATGATTATCTAAATATGCATATAGTTGGAGCATGACAAACACAAGAGATGCTACAACAAAAAAATGACACTACCCATGGGGTATAATGTGGTAGCTCTACTTGGAGTAGTGGGTGGGGCTCCATAATCTACAAGATCATTGAACCATTCATAGGCTGAACTGTGGGTAGTGGCTGCATAAAAGAAGGGGAAAGCAACCAAGGCCATTGCTAAAAGCACAGATTTGGTCATAATTTGCATAACAGCCATACAATCTAATACTGTTATGATGATTTTCATTGCTTGTTGGATCTGATAATCAGAGATGGGCATCTGTGTACTGACCTAGACATAACGGGCATTGCTAGAACCACATTTTGTGACCTGAATCGACCTCTCGTCTGACTTTGACTGTTCTACAATATCTATAATATGCAATTTTTCAACACTGTCATCGTCTTGTGTAAGCCACTTCTGAATCTCTTGAACGAAAGGGTTATTGAGTAGCTTATCGAGGCCAAACCCCAGGCTGTCATCGAAAACATTTGACAAACCCCCACAGTGAAATTTTGATCTGTCATCCTGGATCAACGAATCATAATCAGGAATGTATTTCCCTGTCACTATTGTCAAACTCCGACACATTGCAGAGGCAAAAGGATTCCCTGAACGACCTGCCATAGCACTCAGCAAATCCAATCTCTTCTTTGACTACAATGCTTCTTTTGTTGGTGAATCAGACGACAGATCAGATAACCAATCTGTAGAAGCGAAACTCATACCCGCTACGTTCTGGAAGCTAGGTGCTTCAGCTAATGAAATAGCCAATACTAAGGAGGAAAAATCAATGAGCATCTCATCCAAGGATTTTACGTTCTCCTCATCTCCTTCCTCATGTACGAAACCTTGAATACCATAATCATCTTCATGTTCATCTTCAAAGAAAGACACATAATCAGCTGTCGTGAAGATTGCCATAGCTGATCTCAAATTGCAATTTCAGCGCATAGTAGACAAGCCCCCAAACTCCTCCAAGACAACACTCTAGCTCTGATACCAAATAGGAAACATTAATACGCAGAGAAAACACACAACATATTGTTAGGATATTCCTATACTCCATCATAGTCCCACCAGTATTTTGATCATTTACATTTTCAGTCATGCATGCACGTTTAGGGTTTGCATGCATTCTAGGGTTTGCATGCATCCCAGTCATCAGTCCAGCACCTAGCCCTTAGTTAGCCAGCCCCCATGAGCTTCTCACTATTCAGTCTTAGCCCTCCAGTTGCTTAATGCGCCCTTCTTCCTTGATTTTAGGGAGCAACTCGCCCTTCTTCACCTACCAGTCCAGTTGTCTTCAGTTTACACTCAGTTACACTTAGTTACACTCAATTAAACTCAATTACACTCAGTTACACTCAGTTACACTTAGTTACACTTAGTTATAGTCAGTTACAGTCAGTTACACTCAGTTACACCTACCAGAGTTAGTTTGACTGATGGTTGACAATTACTTGAGCATTGATGACTCTACTAATGATGATGAAGACTTCCAATTGTGCTCTAATGATCATGAAGACACCTAGTTGTGCTCCGATGACACTCTATTGATCTTATGATCACTCTAAGAGGCTAATTCGAATTGCCACCTTAGGCATTTGAATCCTCTCTACCATTGTACTATTTATTTGTCCATACTGTGATTAATTAATTAGTGTGTGTGAAGTATTATTGCTTCTATCTAAGTTCTACTGTACCATATTATTTGGTTGCTCATCATACTGTATAGTTCACTTTTCTTCTATTTTCCTGCTTAATCATAATTACTCTTGTGAGGTACACATCATCTCTTAGATCTGCTATAAGGATTTTCACACATACTGCTTTATTACTTGCAAATAGTTACATTTATAGGGAATGAACTGTTTCAACAGACTCCGATAATGGTGAATCTGGAATCATCAGTTTTCTAAATAAAAATTCAACATCCTAACCATTTACTGTAATCATAGCATTTAGCCATTATTATCTAACAATAGATAAATAAGAGGTTACTTAGAGAGGGATGTTGTATTTGATGAGAAGAGTTGATGTGTTACTTTGTTAAACTCTTCTTCTAGCATTTAAATAATGACCCATTTAAAATTGTGAAAAATTAAGGATCGAAGGACCTATATATTAGGTTCACTAGCACGGGGCCCAATTTGGATGACAACACAATCAACTCATATATCTGACCTAACTTGTAGTTATACCTCTTTCTCAAAGTTTACTAAAAGAAATGGGTGGCATGAATATACCTACGGCTTCTCATGGTAAACTTGCTTTAAGAAATCATTCCACAAGGAATATTAGTCTTCTCCAGTGGGAAACTAAGACAATTGATAAGTTATATAAGTGACTTAACAAAAAGTAGAGGGAATAAATAGAATGGTAACACTTTTTCAGAGGACATGCACTAGAAACATGTGGTTTTGATACATATGTGATTGCACTTGGTTGATGGAAGAATTTTATGGTTAAACCATGCAAATTAATTAAAAATAAGAAATATTGATTCCATAATTTACAAAAACTAAATTCATATAAGCAGGTGAAGAAGGTGTTGTTGGGAGACATAAAGTCCGTTCATATAAAAACGAATCAAATCAACTACATTGAGACGTTTTTTCCAAGGATGAATGATTTTAAGATCTCAACTATGTTTATTAGTCCATGCCATGTTGATAATAGAACTCTAACAATATTAGTCCATGCCATGTAGATAATAGAACTCTAATAATAGGTGTGCCTCCTTTTACATTACATCACACATAAGTCTTTTTATTTTTTCAAATCTTTTACACTATATTTTCCATACGCATAACACTTTCACCAATCAAATGTTTGTTTTTTAATCTAATTTGGCCTCAAATCAAAGCAAGTTTGGTTTTAGGAAAAAACTATGATGTTTCAAGTTAAGAATTTGGGATTTCTCAAACAATTAATGTTAAATGTGCATACACAATCAGCTATTTAGCATTATTCCAGTAGCATTTTATAGTATGAAAGTAGTATTTGACTTAGTATGTGCACAACTATGTGGTTGTTTACGGACAGATGGTTATTGTTGCAACTTGCTTGCGACAACTAGTGCCCACATTTCTTGGGAAGCTATAGCACAGTTGTATCTTCTCTTGCATAGGGATAGTGCTTGTTACTTGCGACAGTTGTTTCTCGGAAAGCTGTAACACATGTCTAAAAGTAGCCCCACATGCTCCAAGCGCTCAAGACTTAGTTTTTATTGGTTTTTATTTTAATCTCAGTTTGCGGTCTGCAAATTTACTATAGTAACAATTAATTAATTCCATGCTTGGTTCGTGTGGAGACCTAGTTTTCTTTTTTGTTAATTTGTCCCCATGAGTAGTAATTCATCCAATTGAATGGGAATGGGAGTAGCAGTAATTCCTTAAATTAGTGAATGAGGTCTCAATATCGAAAGAACAAACAAAAGTAAGTTCTTTTTAGAACCAAAAATGTATTACGTAGTTCCAGCGGATGTCCCATCTTCTACCTTGAATGATTACTTCCTGAATCCAAGTAGTGTTAAAATATGGTTTACACAGTAAAAAGAGTAAGAAGAGGAGAAACACAATGGGCAATGGCTTGCCTTCTCAATATTAACCACAAGTATATATAGCATTACATCATACCAAAAACCACGGGTAAATACCATGGGATAGTAAATACTATGGGACAACAAGGTTTCCTAGTCATACTTAACTAACTATTGACTTAACTAATTAATGCACCAATAACAGATAGTGGACCGGTGACATTACAATTCTTAACATACCTCCTTAATCTCAACCCGGACAATATTCAACACTATCAATGCGTCAACACTTAGGCATTGTGCTTGTTGGTCTATGTCTCAGCTAGGCATACATTGCAAACAAATAAACTTGAGCTTTACTTTCTTCCTTGATGTGTACTTGGACTGCTTCTTCTTTGTCTTCTTGAACTTGACACTAAGTAGGTGTTCTATAGCATCTTCTTTGTCTTCTACACAATAAATATTGTTATTGCTTTTCATTGGTCCTGGAACATAGTGCAAGTCTTCTTCTTCTTCTTCTGTTTCAACATATTGTATGTTGCTGTCTATTTTACCTACATACTTAGAATATTTATGGTTACCCGCATGAATCTGGTACCCAAAATAATCGCAACAACAGTGCGTGAGTGGAAAAAATAAAACGACACGCACGCACCTCCAAAGGCATGCACGCGTCTCTGCTTCGGCGATGCCGAACGTCCACATGGTTCATCCCATGTGGACAAAAGGGACCCGCACGCACCTTTGACGCGTATGCACAAAATGGCACACACACGTTAGTGGCGCGTGTGCTCCTCTTTTTTTTATAAAAAAAATAGAGCTCACGGGTTTGTAAGTTTCAATAGACCCGTGAGCCGAATCTCCAACCCGCGAGCGCACTGTCAACCTTGCAAACGCGTCCTTGTGCACCCAAGTCATCCTCAACACCAAGCAATCACCCCTACACCACGGTGCCATCCATTTCTCTAGGTAGGTGCTCCTCAAAGCACAAATTTGTGTTTATTTTTATTTTCTATCTGAATTTTAATTTTTAAAAAAATTTACAATCCATTAAAAAACTAAGGAAATTTAATTGCAGGCCATCTATAGACCTAACAAGATGTCAGACACACCTGAACCATCCGATGAAACCAATGAAACCTGACCTCTAGAAAACCCTGAAGATCAATTACACCAAGACTTAAATCAATTGAGGGCACTAAGTAATGAATTGAATAGTACCAAGCAACCCTCGGGTTTCCTTGGCTTTGTCACTTCAAAAAATTATTGAATCAATCAATATTGCACATAGTGAGATAACAAAATTGAGCCAATATAGTGCTCGAATGAGGGAACACTACTCCACTGGGTTGTCCAAAGAGTAGATAAAAGACCTCAACATCACCAAAGCCCAGTTGTATAGCAAGTTCATAGTTCCCTCGATGGGACAACTTCCAGCTGTGACGAGGGCTCGCGTTTGCATGGACTGGTGCATTTACTAGCCATGGAGAGATAACTAGAGAAAGAGGTGGTTCATGGTGTTTGACAGGCCCCCGTACAACAATTTGGAGGTCCCACAATATTTCCTTCGAAAATTGTGGGCTGAGTTTGAGCTAGGGTACCATGTCAACTATTTTGATATCACTGAGTTTTAGGGTGTCGGTCTTGGCTCTGCCCAAGATCAACCTTAGGCGCACCGCAACCCACTTAGAGGACCTCCTACACCTAGGAGAGAGCCAAACCCCCCCTCCTCAGCCACCCGGGTTTGGTAGCGTTCTAGATGAGATTCATGACTCCGTTAGACGTGCCACACATGACTTGCTTAGACATACCAAATTTGTGGCCATGTCTTCCCAGATCCAGGAGGACATCAATGAGACACAGACAGCTGCACAGTCTATGGGTGGTGGCCGAGACATGCCGGGTATAGGTGGAACCTAGGTGCGGCCTTCTAGTTATGCTGGAACAATAACACATAGTTGTTCTCACTATGGTCATTCTTTCCATGGTGATATGCAATAGCATGCCACGAGGAGCTTCATGGATCAAGTTTTATATTGTTTTATTTAATGTTCAAGTATTTGTTGTATTTTATTTGATATCGTAATGTTTAATATATTTAACTTTGAATTACACATTCTTGACTTTATTTGTTTTAATGTTCAGTTATTTGGTGCCGAGTATCCATCCCCTAGGTGGGAGGATGTCAGTTCCTTTGACCTCGACGGAGCCATGGCGGCAGCAAAGGAGATTGCGACACCATCCACACAGGTAACTTCTTTACTTTGAATAATTAGATCCAATTAAGAGTAATTTGTGTTCAGTAATTACAAATTAATTAGCACTGAGTAATTACCATATTATCATCGTATTTTACAGTTGTGTTTATAATATTGTCTAATTTATTTGAGAGCTATAAATTCGTATAATCCCACCCCAAAAAAAACTGAAACCTTATAAAACATGAAAGCTTAAGAAAACTATAAACATTTGTCCATGTTCACTTTAGGCATCCTAGACCTATGATGATTATACAAATGGGAGAGAAATTTCCAAAATCTGTCATTCTTACTTGACCAATGACGAGCCCGCAGCTGGGGTTTTGGTGATGCCCGCAGTGTCCTTCATCCTTAGACTACCATCGAATGCTTGCTTGCTCTTCTTGTGCTTGACCAATGCCATGTGTGTTATTTTGTTGCTTTGACATTTGTCACCACGTCATCCAAGTTATCTTTTCCATGTACTCTCCTTGTCCAAATCATCCTCAAATGACCATAGTATGGGTCATTTGACTCTTGGCTCAATAGGTGTGCCAATTGCTCCAATGCCCATCACTTTGTCCACCAAATCAACCTTTGCTGCCATGACCTTATGCCATGTGTTCTTCAAGCTTAAACTTTGAGAATATATTACCATGGTAATTATCACTTTCCCCCGTATTCTACTAATAGGTTCTTTTAATGGTAAAGGTGGTCAAATCAATTCTATGCTTATGCTAACTTTGGTGCATCAATTGAGTTCACTGAGATGTTGTACTTGTCACTTTCGCATCCACCGAGACCAATAGGAAAACTATTTATTGCTATGAATTTTCACTGCATTGTGCAAAACTCTCGAGAAAAAGAGAGTCATAGTGGCCAAGCTTCTAGAAATTCAAGAACCTAATGTTTTTCATGTCCTTATTGTTAACATTCAAAAAGTGCTCACTACCTCATCTACCCCATTACATGACTCATTTGTCCATATTTCCTACCATATTTGCCTCCAAAACCTTAAAAAGCCTCCAAAAGGCCAAAAACGCCCTCCGTTCCCCCAAAATAAAGTAAATTCCTCCAAAAATAGAAAAAAACCCTCTAAAAAGGGAATAAAAAATACAAAAAAGAGGAAAAAGAAGGAAAAAATGAAGCAAAAACCCTATACAGTTGACCTAAACCATATGGTGCCCAAAACCATGGGTCAGCACTCCACCACTAAAAACTTGTAAATAGGTGATGGAGGCTCCCCATTTTTCATCAACAATCACACCTATCCTTACTCTGCCAAAATCACTCCTGAAACCCTAGCTCACCCTTTTGAGCTATTTTCACATTTGAGTGCCCCTTTGGCCCATTTCCAAAACACTTTGGAGAAGGAGAAGGAACAACACTGGAGCTTGGAAGCAACTCTCTTGGACTGTTGCAAGGGCTTCATCAACCTGTACACCTGAAGTAATTTTTAATACAAAAAAAATAAATATTTTGCCATATTTTCATGTTTTATTATTTATGTCAATGCTCATGCTAGGTTAAATTTCATACTATTTTACTGCTTTTATTTACTATTTATTGAACTGATACTAAGGAGGCCCTTCTCCTTAGTAGGTGCTCATTTGGACAAGCTAGGGTGAAAACTCTAGCTACAGTTTTGGCGACTTCCCTAGTGTTCCTTTGAATTTTTGGTTATAGTTTTAAATGTTTTTAATTTTCTGCAATATTTTTCTGTGTTTTCCTTTCGGCTGTTCCTTACGGCTGCCGTAAACCGCATCTTTTGTCCCCGCAGTTGCGATCCGACCGTGTCTTTCAGACTGTTACATGCGATCCAACCATAGCTCTCAGACTGTTTCCGGCGATCTACCAGTGGTTTTCAGTCTGTTACCTGCGATCTGACCGTGGCTCTTAGCCTATTTCATGCGGTTCGACCGCCGCTATTAACCCTTTTTCCCGCAGTCCGCTTGCAGCTTTCAGCCATTTTCCTGCTTTCCACCTGCGACTTTTGGCCTTTTTCCTGCGGTCTGCCTGCGGCTTTCAACCATTTTCCTGCTATCCTCCTACGCCTTTCGACCTTTTTCCCGTGGTCCGCCTGCAGCTTTCAGCCATTTCCCTACTATCCTCCTGCGACTTTTGGCGTTTTTCCCACGTTCCATCTACATTTTTCAGCCATATTCCTGCAATCTGCCCGCGACTGTCAGCCTGTTTCCTGCGGTCCGACCGTGCATATTTGCCACAGACCCACGGTCTGTTTTCTGCATTTTTTCCCTGTTTGAACCTAGTACTTTGCTGCAATATTTTCTGCACCTGCACAACCATCTGTCCTATCTGCAGCCTTACTTCTCTACAGCCTGTTTCTGCAGTATTATTTCTGTTCCATTTATAGCATCAGCATTTTAATTGAAAAGAGAAAATTTTGCATTTCAAAGTTTAATTTCTGCATTGTTATTTTTAGTTAGAAAGTTGCCCACCCCGTGGCACTTTTACTTGGGTTCATCATCTCACATGCACACACTCTGTCACCTAATTCAAGTGAGCCCTAAAATACTACTTAACACAACCAACATTCTAACCCCACTTGGGGAACACATAAGAATCTTGTAGTTAGGTAGGATCGAGGGGATAGGCATCCAAATAACACCCCTCGGTTGCTTACATTTGAGACATAGTTGTTGTCCATTAGGGAACCAAAATCCCCTAGTACTTTTTAGCACGATCACAACCAGTTTATCAGAGGGCCTCTCGCCTAGGAGGGTTGAAGTAGCCAGACTGGTTCTGGAGGCCTGAGTGGAATACCGCACTCCATTCAGTAACCGAAGGATACCTTTTGTAGTTCTCGGTGTATCACCCGTATGGGGATATAGCGGCGATAGAACCAAACTGCAGATTCACCTTTTATGGACGTGTCATGAATGGGTTATCTTAGTTTCCTTTCTTCTAGGATTGACTACCCGGTGTCCCTCCCGGTAGGGGTATATCTTTAGCCACTTGGCTCTACTATCCATATTGTTTGACTTGGATTTCATCACCTTGCAGAGGATATGTCTAGTTGAGTTAGAATACTATTTAGCTAGGTGTTTGCATGCTCCCTTACCTCCTTTTGGTCTAGCGAGTCCACTATTTTTATTTTCTAGGAAACCTGCTGCTTGTTGGTATTCTGACCATTTCTGTTGATACTCCACTTATTGTAGCACAGCTGTTACAGTAAGTGTTTTGAGTTGGTCGTTGGCCTGAGTGCCATATTTTTTTTGCTCTCCTTCTGCACACTCGATTGCATTAGGGTTTTTGAGCTATTTTTCACTCAACACAACCCTCAAATACTTGACACCATCTGTCAGCATTGAGTCCCTGAGACATTCTCGGCACCTTTGGGGCGAGCCCCCACAACACGATTCACTTGACATCACCCATCATAGACGTAGATCTTCATCACTTGATACCACTCATCATAGATCTCGAGCTTTGTCACTTGACTCCACTCGTCAACGGCATAGAACTTCGTCACCCGATCTAGACGACCCTTATTTTACCTCTGATTCTGAGGCAGAGTCCGAGAACCCCACTTACACTGCACCAACCAGCCCCATGGCTGGCATGACTTCCAACCCTTTCTTTGTAGGGACCATTGGTGGAGCATCCACCACCACACCAGCTACCACACCCGCTTTGGGTATGCCCTCGATGGGGCCCACAGCTACCATTCCGATCACTGTACCCATTCTAGTAGCTAGCATACCCATCCCAACTCCATCAGTGACTCACACTACCCTTGGCGGTGCAGGACCATCCCATACCGCTTTCGTTCCTCCACCTCGGAGCAAAATCCCAAACCCAGCCCCTCCACTCGAGGGCATTGGCCCCAACATTGTCACAACCACGAGTATGTCACATCCTTCTACTAGTTTTCCATTCATGGCTAGTCTCAACCTTCCTGACCTGGCCAGACTGACTAATGATCCCATCAGACACGATCCTACGTGGCCTCACATGCCCACCAAGCTCCCCTCCAACATCCCTAATTTTGAGGGCAAGGCAGGTGAAGACCCCCAGAACCATATTATGTCCTTCCATCTATGGTGTTCCTCCAACTCCATAGTGGACAACTCTGTCCACCTCCGTCTTTTTCAGCGCACCCTCACTAGCTCTGTAGCTAAGTGGTACATCGAGCAGCCTCATGGGACCCATGCCACCTTTACTTCTCTTGCCTCGACTTTCTTGCAGTTCTTTCAGTTACTTGTCCGCTATGATGCGGGAGTTAAGATCCTACTGTCTTGCAGACAAAACATGGCTACCCACATCACCGACCACATTCATGAGTGGGGTCGATGCCGCAGCCTCTGTAAAATCAAGTTAGACAACCATATCTTCTTAGATTGGTTTCTAAAATCTCTCCTTCCTATCATTGCCAAGGATGTAGCATCCGAACGACCCCAGTTCGAAGAAGAGGCCATCCTCAAAGCCCAACAATTTGACCTTATTCATGCCCAGTCTGGTTATTTATATTCCATCATACCTGACGCCCCCCGTCGCAATTCCTCCTGACACGATGCATCGGGGGCATCCCATGCCGCAGATGGCATCATTGGCCGTATAGCCTCACATAACCAACCCTTTTCCATAGCACGCCCTAGCCATGGCCCCGACCTTTCGTGGGATACATCTCAGTCCAGAGCAACCAATTCATATGCTCCCATGGCACATCACAACCATTCCCACGGACCCTCATGTCCACCTCAGTGCTTTGGTCATGCATCCCTTGCTTACGCCCCCCTGGTCACACCTCAGCCATATTACCACCCACAGGCTGCACCAGCTCCTATATCCTCTTAAGCACAACCTGCTTATTACCCACCATAGTCAACCCCTGCAGTAAACCCACAACCCGTTCCGCAGACATATCACCAACCCCCACAAGGTTCAGCACCTGTGCCGCCTCCACCTACTTATTATCCACCGTAGCCTGCTCCCACACCTGCACAACCCCAGAACCCACCTGTTGCCCAAGGGCAAGTGTATGCCCAACAGAATCTGTAGGAGAACCAAAATAACCAGCACCAATAGGGCCAGCAAAACCACGGCAAAGGCCGTAACCGTGGGAACAAACCCCCTCTAGACCAAGGCACTCAACCTCCCAATCCCCCAAACAACAATAACGCAGCACCTGCCAACCAGAACCCTAATTGGCTACCCAAACAAGCCAAAAATCCTAATTTGCAAACAAACTACCCTTTTTCTATTTGCAGGGTCTATGGCCACTACACACATGCTTGCCCACATTTGGAGTGAGCTCGGCAACTCTGGACCGATGATGCCCACCGCCAAGGGCACATGGCTCCTCATGTGTCGCCCAAACCCCCACCACCTTAGAATCAACCCTTGGTGTTACAAAACCCTTTACCAACCCAAGGCGTAGTGAACACTCAGCCGTTGCCTCCCCCTCAAGGAAACACACCACCTCAACAGCAAATCACTTATACCGCTCCTGATCAACCCATGTTAGACTCAGGTACCCATCACTTGTTAATGATGTCATCCACCGATGTCAATCTTCAAACCCGTCGGAACCAATATGGCTCCACCCCTGAAGCCCCTCCCGCCAACAAAAACACTAATGCTCATCCCACTGATCAGCCGTTATGTATACCTCCGGCTCCACTAGATGGCACCTCCAAAGCACCTCGCTTCCCACTTCGTCGCATCAACAATAATCCCAATGCTCGCGCTGCGTCTAATTAAAACATTGTAGATGACTTAGCCCAATCCCCCGCAACCATGTCTGTGTTAGAGGTCTTAAAAAACTGTCCAACACAGCACAAGAATTTTCTTTTAGCCATTGGTTCTATTGACCCAAATGATTCACGAATGATGGCCTTCGATTTGGACCAATCCGAACCACGCTTTCCTTCCACTTTAGCGTTCCAAGTTTCTATCTCCATTCGGAATCTTGTCATCCATCGATGCATTATTGATGAAGGTGCCTCTACATGAGTTATGTCCATATTCATTTGGAAAAAGTTGGGATCCCCTACTCTCCAGCAGTCCACCACTACATTGCGAGCCTATAATGGTCGTTCAGCTCAACCCCAAGGTCTCTTAGCCAATGTCCCCATCCAGTTGGCTGGTAAAACAGTGCTCATTGACATAGAGGTCATCAACGCCCAACTTGATTATAACCTCTTACTTGGCCGCAGCTACATGTATGCCATGCGGGTGGTTGCTTCATCCATTTTTCATACCATGATGTTCCCCCATAACAAACATGTGGTCAAGGTCGATCAACTCACCTATTACGATCCCAATGCCCCCGCTGCACCTAAAAATGTTCTCCCCATGGTTGAACAACCTATTTGTGGTGCAACTACCTCGTTGGTTTCCTCCATGGGACCTGGAGTTTACTCAAATATGCCAATGACCTCAACATTCCAATCCATTCCACCCCCGTCACCAGCGATCGAAATATCTGACTTATGTACCCTTTCTCACAATGCACAAACACCCAACAATCAACTTCCCTTGTTACCCAAACCACCATTGGTACCTAGTCATATTGGTGTTACACCCATCCACACAATCCCCTTCATATTCCCTCCATCGGGAGTAGTAAGCGCCCCAGTTATGGCTACTCTCAGCCTCCCCGGGTTAAACTTCGGACTACTCGTGTAGTATATTTCGCCTCCCGTTCACCCACCGACACCAAATGTTGTCCTACAACCGGTGCAACCCATCGCCACTACAAGTCAACCACCCCCCGGTGTCTCTACTCCTTCGTCATCTACTACTCCACCCCCTCTTATCAAGCACACTAGGGGTAGAGGCCCACAACCATACATTGCTATACCCCCACCCAAAATAGTTAAAAACCCCCCCATATTTTGTGCTCCTCCTAAATGCTCGTTGTGTGATGAGTTAGGCCATCCTACCCATCAATGTCCACAATTACCTGCATTACAAGAGAACATGCAAATGCTTGACAATGACCCAAACATCCTGGTTGTCCAACTTGACCTGACCCCTAAGCCTCGTGATAAATCACTGTGTACCAACCACCCTTGTGCAATATGCGGTATTTACGGCCATTACTCACATCACTGTCCTGATCTCCCAGATTACAGAGCAGCTCTCTATGAGATGAATAATTTGGACCTTGAGACGGCCCCCCCCACAATTGAGGAGATCCACCCTCCATTATCCCCCTCATCCGGCAAGATTAATACCATCTATATGATCTCTTCTACTACCACTCCCTCGTCAACCGATTTGACAACTCAAAGTTTCCACAATGATGAGGAGATTCTAGAGGCTCTCACTGCCTCGGATTACCCTTGGGAAGACATGCACCATCGTTCCTACTTCCTCCCAGAAGAGTCCTCCTCCATCACAGCCACCCAATTTGCGGTTGAGTCCAAAGATTTCTTCCCCACCAAAGTCGACTGGTTTAAGGATCCCATTCCCGCTCCTGATGCCTTTGAGGAAGGTAACATGGCCAACATCTCACCCGTCATCCACATCGATATCTCTGACCCACCCGGTGCTCTTGAAATCATTACATTAGGAGCCTCCTGCAGTGAGTATGAGATCGGAGAGTACAAAAAACTTTTCCAAGACTTTCGTGATGTCTTTTCCTGGTCCTATACCGAAATGCCTTGTCTTGACCCCGCTATTATAGAACACCACATCGACACATGGCCAGATGTACTCCTCATTCGCTATAAACAACGCCCCATTCATCCCCCAAAGCTCCCCGTCGTTAAAGCAAAGATTGAGAAACTTCACAAAGTAGGATTCATTTATCCTATCGCTTATACCACTTGGATTTCTAACACCGTCCATGTTAACAAGAAACAAGGCACCATGAGAGTATGTCCTGACTTCCATGATTTAAACCGAGCCTGTCCCAAAGACAACTTCCCCACGCCATTTATTGACCAACTCATCGATGTGTGTGTGGGGCATGAAGTCCTATCTTTCATGGATGGTTTTGGCGAATATAACCAGATTCAGATCCGCAAAGAAGATCAGAACAAGACTGCCTTTACCACCCCATGGGGCACCTTTGCCTATCGCGTCATGCCTTTCGGCCTTAAAAATGCTGGTGCCACCTTCCAGCGGGCCATGACCTATTGTTTTCACGACTTGGTTCATATCCTGTTAGTCTATCTCGACGACCTTACAGCTCATTCCCGGAAACGATCAGACCACCTTAACGACCTTCGGCAAGCCTTTCTACATTGTCATAAATATCAAATCCACTTGAACCCACTCAAGTGTGTCTTTTGTGTTCTGGCAAGCTGGTTGTTGGGTTTCTGTTAGGAACCTATGTCAACCCTTCTCTTTACTATGTTAGTATATTGTTGTTGGACGCATATGCTTTGTAAGTCGTCCCGTAGTATTTGTTGATCCGTAGTTTATATTAGCCCATAGTATTGACCCATAGTATTGGACGCATATGCTTTGTAAGTCGTCCCATAGTATTATATGTCCCATGGTTTTGACTCATAGTATTGGGCATAGACCTAGTATATAAGTGTGTGTTGAGGTCATTGAAGGCACCGTGAAGTTAATTGTATTGAGCTTGCTCAAAGGAGGTTGCCCCCTCGAAGTGGCCCGTGATCAATATAAAAGCGATTCTGTTCTATTATTTCTGATATCTCGTGTATTTGCATTAATTAATTATTGCAGGTACATCTCATCTGGTATCAGAGCACTTTCCTTGGCACAAGTGGGAAATTTTTTTTCTTTTTTTGGGCGGCGACTTTCAGATCAATTTCTAAAACTTTCTGCACAAAATCAAAAGAAAGTGATTGCATATCTGAATTCCTCTTTCAAAAATACGCAGTTTCAAAAAAAAAATCATCTCATTTGGAGTTCTAAAAGTGGAGATATCGCGGATTTAAAATCAGCAATTTTTCAGAATTTCGGTGACGGCCGCGGAAATTGCGGCGAGAAAATCTTTTGACCGAGTGCCCAGATTTCTATTCTGCTTTCATGGGAAGAAGCAGAGTGGTTGTTCTAGTTCCGGAAACATGCTATAATAGCGATTCTGAGCAATATAGATCCGGTTTTTGAACATTGGGTGGAATTTCTGCCCAAATTTTTTCTGTTGCAGGTTCGGATCTGGGAATAATCCCTATCCGCTTAACTGTGGGAAGTACTTGGGCATAAGCCCTAAAACTCATTGTGAGGAGTACCACAGGAACCCCGAAGTAGCTGGCCCATTGAGAGGACCTGCCAGCGAAAAGGGCAACGACCCCTACCTGATTGACTAGTTCCCACCTGTGAGGTAAACCAAGAGCTGTCGTTTGTGGCGAAGCGGTTATCAGTTTTACCTGAGCCGTGGAGTGAGGGGTACTGCCCCAATACACAAGCCGTCAGACAGCATTGGTGGCCGAGTGAAACCCCTGAACTGTTAGGAAGCCGCACATACCTGGGGTCCATATCTACTTTCAGCTGAACTATTGTCGATCACTGCTGCGCCGTTTCAGATCCATTTTGCAATCCGTTCCAGATCCAGCCGTTCGGCGTTGTTCCAGATTCCTTCCGAGCCGTAGCCGCTCCAGTTTGTTCAAAAAGCAAATCCTGGTTATGGTTGTCACCGGTGCAGGAGCAACAACCATGGAGGAAGCACTTGCAGCCATCCAAGTCAAACTCCAGGATCTGGATGAAAAATTTCTTAGCCTCCATCTTCAGCAGTCAGCCATGAACAATACCAGACAGCCAGAATCTTTTGCAGCCACTGGGTTCTCTTCTTCTAGCAATTTTGGTGGGCCGAAGCTTGATTTTCCTCGCTTCAATGGTACTGATCCAACTGGATGGATATACCGGGCAGAACAATATTTCAGTTTGCATAATACTTTTGATGTCCAGAAAGTTCCACTTGCATCCTTTCATTTCTAACAGGAAGCCCTTCAATGGTACCGTTGGTACATCAAAGCTCATCCCGAGCCAAACTGGACAGATTTTTGCCACCTCATTTTGCCGCGATTTGGTCCTAGTGCTTTTGACGACTTCACAGGAGCACTCACTAAAATTCACCAAACTGGCACAGTGAGAGAGTATCAGATGGAATTTGAGAAACTAGCCAATCACACAGAAGGATTGTCTGATGAATTCTACAGGAGTTGTTTTATTAGTGGTCTCAAGGATGAAATCCGCTCAGAGGTCAAAATGTTTTGTCCCAACACAATGATGGAAGTCCTAGGGTTGGCTAAGCTAGCCGAGGACAAGATCGCAGCTCAACAACGCTCCAAACCCACCTTTGTTCCCTTCAGAAATATGGGTTCCCAACAACCTTCCATCACGCCTGCTCCTCAACCAACTCCTATCAAGCATTTGTCTGAAATAGAAATGCAGGCATGCCGAGAAAAAGGGCTTTGCTATAATTGTGATGAGAAATTCACTCGGGGACATAGATGTGTTCAACAAAAGCTCTATCTCTTTGATGTGGATTCTCTACCTGCCTTAGAACTTGGTGAAGAAGCTACAGATACAGTAGATGATCAGGTCAACATTCAACACCTGTCTGTTGACACCCCATCTCAGGACGACCCACCCGAGATCTCTCTCCATGCTGTAACCGGAGTCACCACCCCAAAAACAATGCGAGTCAGGGGATACTTCAAGAAGCTCCCTCTTACCATCCTCATTGATTCTGGTAGCACTCATAACTTCATTGACCCTCGGATTGCCAAACAAGCTGATTGTTTTGTCCATCCTTGCTCCAACTTTGAAGTCATGGTTGCCAATGGGGGTACCTTACCTTGCAAGGGGAAGTGTCACAATGTGCGTATCTCTATGGAAGATTATAACCTACGCTCTGACATGTTTTCCTTGTCCTTAGGCGGATGTGATGTGGTTTTGGGCGTTCAATGGTTACGCACACTTGGCCCCATTTTATGGAATTTTGCGGAACTTTGGATGCAGTTCAAAGTCAATGGGGCACAACACAAATTTATGGGCTTACAACCAGGGTCTCTCTGCATCATCAGTTCACATCGCCTGGAAAAAATCCTTAAGAAGAATTCACATGGTGTCATCGCTCAGCTCAATTCCATTCAGATGAACCCATCAACAGTCTCCACTAGTTCCTTGGATAGATATGCAGGTATCTTTGCCGAACCAATGCGCTTGCTACCTTCAAGAGACCTTTCCGGAAAGAATGTAGCCACATCTACCTCTCAGCAGGAAATGAAGGCTATTTTGCATGCAGTACAGAAGTGGCAGCCATACCTATTAGGGAATTATTTCTGCATCAAGACTGATCTCCCGAGTCTGGAAATTTTTTTGGAACAATGGGTCTCCTCCCCAACACACCTGCAATGGGTTATCCAACTCATGGGTTGTCCCTATGTGATCACTAACAAGAAGGGTAAGGACAATATGGTGGAAGATGCTCCTTCTCACACAATTGATGACCCAGTTTCTCTTACAGCTCTTTCTCTGCTTGTTCCAAATTGGTTGCAATATGTTCAACAGGGCTATCTCTTCTATGAACTCCATGCTTCTTCATCAACAGGGCACTCTGGGTTCTGCAAAATGTATGACCGGGAACAATGTAACTTCTTTTGGTCGGGACTAAAAATGAAAATTCAACAGATGGTGGCTGACGATGATACTTTCCAAGTCAACAAGGGGGAAACGACACTCCTTTCGGGATTGCTCAAACCTGTGGCCATCCCTACACAGCTTTGGCCAACTATTTCTATGGATTTCCTAGCAGCGCTCTGGTGGTACAATACCACATCTCAAAGGACACCATATGAAGCAGGCTATGGAACAACACCGCATGTTCTTCTTCCATACACCCTTAGCAGCTCTCCAGTTCAGGAAATTGACTCGGTTCTTCGACACCGCGATCAGATTCTTCTCATTCTGCAGGACAATCTTCACATGGCCAGAATTCGCCTGAAACAACAAGCCGATCAGCACCGTTCTGAGCGCATTTTCCACACAGCTGACAGGGTTCTTCTTCATCTACAGCCTTCCAAGCAATCCTCCTTGACACTCCAAAGGCGTCAGTGGCCCAAAATCCAAACTGAGGATGCTACCGAGGAACCACTCCTTCAAATTCTGCAGCAATTTCTCCAACCAAAGCTTTGAGGACAAAGCTTTTTCTAAGGGAGAGGGGATGTTAGGAACCTATGTCAACCCTTCTCTTTACTATGTTAGTATATTGTTGTTGGACGCATATGCTTTGTAAGTCGTCCCGTAGTATTTGTTGATCCGTAGTTTATATTAGCCCATAGTATTGACCCATAGTATTGGACGCATATGCTTTGTAAGTCGTCCCATAGTATTATATGTCCCATGGTTTTGACTCATAGTATTGGGCATAGACCTAGTATATAAGTGTGTGTTGAGGTCATTGAAGGCACCGTGAAGTTAATTGTATTGAGCTTGCTCAAAGGAGGTTGCCCCCTCGAAGTGGCCCGTGATCAATATAAAAGCGATTCTGTTCTATTATTTCTGATATCTCGTGTATTTGCATTAATTAATTATTGCAGGTACATCTCAGTTTCATTGTTTCCCATAAAGGAATCGTTGTTGATCCCTTGAAAGTCTAAGCCATCATAGACCTTCCTACTGCTCGCACGCTTCGGCAGCTCCAAAGTCTGCAGGGAAAATCTAATTTTCTTGAATGCTTCGTTCCTGATTATGCCACCACCGTTCATGGTTTCTTACACCTGCTTCATACCCACATACTCTTTGTTTGGTATGACTAGGCGCAAGCTGCATTCGAAGCCCTTAAGTAATCTCTCATGCAAGCCCCTCTGATCTCCTCTCCGGATTTCTCTCAAGACTTCATCCTTTATGTCTCGGCATCCGATCATGTCGTGTCCGAAGTCCTTGTTCAAGAAGACACTGCTCGCCAGGAGCATGTCATTTATTACGTCAGCCATACCTTGTCTGGACCACCCCCACGTTACCCGTATGAGGAAAGACTAGCCCTTGCTGTGGTCTTTTCCGTCCAAAAATTGTGACATTACATTTTACTCAGTCATACCACAGTTGTCGTCGACTCCAACCCCATGGTCTATCTCTTGAACCGACGCCTCCTGCAAGGTCATGTTGCTAAATGGGTAATTATCCTCCAAGAATATGACCTCACTTTCACAACCCCTAAGAGCACTAAATCCCTCGCACTTGCCCAGCTCATCACCGATCTCCCATCCCTTTTGCCGTCCCCACAAATGTCCGATGAGTTACCCAACAATCACTTGTTCATCATCTCGTCTGATGACCCATGGTACGGTGATATTTTGTTATACCTTCGAACACAGAAGTTTAGACCCAACATAAATCGTGATGGACGTCGTCGTATCCGTCACTAGGCCTCTTGATAGCCTAAGGCCGAATTCATTTTTTCGAGCCCATAATGATGCTTGAGACCATTTCTCGCTCTCACCCCCATATTTTTCGAGTATTTTTTCGAAAACGCCCCCCGTCGCCTCGGTTTGCATGCCACATCGACCGTTCTCCATTTTTGACACTTTTTATATCCTCGGATCCAGTTTTCTGAGCTCGTGATGATGCTTGAGATCATTTCTCGCTCTCACCAGGTACAATTTCAACATTGTGTCTCAACACCTTGGTGCCTCTATTTACGTGCCACATCGGCCACCATCGGATTGTTCCACCTTTTTACATGAGCCATTCACTCCTTTCATACTGCAATTATGTTGTTATTTTTCCACCATTCATTATCCCACAAGGAGGCCCACTAGTGTTCCCCCCTAACCTCGTTCTTGGTCATCATCAATGTTCCTTGATTGAGCACTTCCTGCTTGCCTGACGATTCCTTTTGTTCAGTATAATTTTATCCCTTTTTCGGGCCGGACAAGTCCTTTACGAAAAAGGCACTTAGGGAGTTTCTATTAAGCTCTTTTCTGACTCCTAAAATAATGAAAAGATCGCCGAGAAATCTTGCTTCCTTTCATGCTCATTAAAGTACCTGAAAGGGCGTCTATCTGGTATAAGTTTAACCATTTTCCGGACCTGGTAGACTAATTACGAAAAATGAATACTCTAGTCACACCGGCTAGAAGAGTTCTTCATTGCATCCTTTTATGCTTCTTCGGGCCTTGGAGACTAACACACGAAAAAGCAACCCCCTGGAGTCGTCTTATCGCTTTCAGACTCTCTAAAATTGAAAGCAACCACGAGCATGAACTATCCTGGGCTCATACAAATCCACATGACAATACCATTCCATTATTTTAGAGTCTTCTTATCGCTTTTAGACTCTTTAAAATTGAAAGCAATCACTAGCACGAACTGTCCTTGGCTCGTACAAATCCACACGAGAGTACCATTCCATTATTTTAGAGTCTTCTTATCACTTTCAAACTCCTTAAAATTGAAAGCAATCACGAGCATGAACTCTCTTGGGCTCGTATAAATCCACACGACAGTACCATTTTTAACACACTTCTTCTAGTTCCTTAACCCCTGAAGGAGTTCCCCCCATGCCTCTCGACACCATGATCGATCATCTCGGCAGCACCCCCAATAAGGTCTCCTTTGTTTAGAGTATTCTGTAGTCTCCTGCCATCTTACACCCACTTGAGTATCACTCATCCCAGTCACTATCATTGATCCATTACAGCTATGATCCCTTTCCCACCAGTCAGTTTCATATGCTTCCCGATCATCCCCACCATCATACTCTGAACAAAGGAAGTTTGAATCCACCCACTCTACTTGCCAAGTTAGCCCCCACCCCTAGAGTACGACATTCCTACCATCAATACTCTCACACTTCGGTTCTCCACCTCATTCTCCTATCAAGGAAACATCATTGCCTTACTAGTTGCAAGTCTCCCTCTGTCGACGACAGCCCATCTATTCCAGAGGATAGACCCAGAGGTCCCTGTGCCTTGGACTCATCACCATCTATGGTGAGTGCCTACGGACCATTTCGAGAGGAGTCATCAGTGCCTCTCAGAGTGGTTGTTTCTCACATGCTCGATTTCAACCCCTTGATCGCATCATTGAGAATCACGCAGGGTATATATCTCTTCAGTTATTGGTCGAAGACCCCAGATTTCCCCCGACTCTAGCACATTGGTGAGTCACTTTGGAACGCCCAATTATATGTTCCTGTGGATGTCCAAGTTACGTAGGCGATTGTATTCGGAAGCCATCAAGTTATATGCTTCCTTGAGTACCCAGTTCAGTTCCAGTTCAGTGTACCATTGAGGGTATGACTCCCTGTCACTATGATCTAGCAGATCCTTAGTACCTCTGGTACCACACTCAGCAGCACTGTTGATTTTCCAGTGTATCAGTTCTTCAGCTCAGACATGGTCAGCCCAGCAATATGTCCTAGATTTGTGTCCCCTCTGGACCCTTATGATGTACACAGTGGTTCTCCATGTATCCTTCAGGCCCCCATTTTTGGGCCTCATTATTATTTTTTATATATATCTCTAGATACGAACATGGGTATGCATGCCTCGTCCATATATTGAGATTCTTCCTCATTTGAGGCCATGTATATTTCAGGTCCCCATTTTTCGGGCCCCCTTGTTATTGTTCTATATCTTGATACGAGCATGGGAATGCCCGCCTCATCCACATGTTTAGATTATTCCTCATTCATTATTGAGGTCATGTACTTTCAGTTTTTGCGGTTTGTTCGGGATTGTTGTTCCGGGCTCTAGTTTGTTTCTTCTCCTCTCCACATCCCAAGAAAACCATAAAAGACTTATGATGTCTATCGGCCATACGATGAGCTCCTGCATCAACACATTAGGGGGCAATCTGTTAATACTCAAAAAGTGCTCACTACCTCATCTACCCCATTACATGACTCATTTCTCCATATTTCCTACCATATTTGCCTCCAAAACCTTAAAAACCCATTAAAAAGCCTCCAAAAGGCCCAAAAACCATTAAAAAGCCTCCAGAAGGCCCAAAAACCATTAAAAAGCCTCCAAAAGGCCCAAAACCCCCTCTTTCCCCCCAAAATAAAGTAAATTCCTCCAAAAATAGCAAAAACCCTCTAAAAAGGGAATAAAAAATATAAAAAAGACGAAAAAGAGAGAAAAAAGGAAGCAAAAACCCTATACAGCTGACCTAAACCATATGGTGCCCAAAAGCATGGGTCAGCACTCCACCACTAAAAACCTATAAATAGGTGATGGAGGCTCCCCATTTTTTATCCACAATCACACCTATCCTTACTCTGCCAAAATCACTCCTAAAACCCTAGCTCACCCTTTTGAGTTATTTTCACATTTGCGTGCCCCTTTGGCCCATTTCCAAAACCCTTTGGAGAAGTAGAAAGGAACAACACTGGAGCTTGGAAGCAACCCTCTTGGACTGCTACAAGGGCTTCATCAATCTCTGCACCTGAGGTAATTTTTAATACAAAAAAGAGAAATCTTTTGCTATATTTTCATGTTTTATTATTTATGTCAATGCTCATGCTAGGTTAAATTTCATACTATTTTTTTTCTTTTATTTACTGTTTATTGAACTGCTACTAAGGAGGCCCTTCTCCTTAGTAGGTGCTCATTTGCACAAGCTAGGGTGAAAACCCTAGCTACACTTATTACCCTAGTTTATTATCATGGGATTTCCAATTTATTCTAATACTTGAGACTGGAAGTAATCATACTACTACTCCTAGAACATGCTATTAGGAAAGACATATAAACAACGTAAAAAAACTTATCACATGTATTGTCACTAAAGTTTTTGAAAATTATGTAAGGCCCATAAGGAAGAGCGATAATCTTACAAATATGGTCTATGGGGCTTTGCTATTATCTTGATTCAAATTCAACTTGGTAAAATATTTGGCATCAAGAATACTCATTTAACTCATTTCACTCAAGATTTCTTTGATTTCAATCAAGTGATATCATTCTGACAACATAGCTATTCAATCAAGAACACATAATTACTCATTCAATGCAAAAGAACATGGCACATTCATGCTTGTAAGTAAGTTAATCATGAAAAAAGATTTCTCTTTCTTCCTTTTTCTAACGATCAACACTCTAAAGTGTATTAAATAACATGCACACTAGCTTAACTGCTATTTAGCACCTCTTTGCAAATTTAAACAATGAGATGCCATTTTATTTGATGATGTAAATGTTATGGAAATAAAGGGACTCAAGATCCTCACTCTAGGGATAAAAATACTTTTCCACTAGGTGAATCAAGCTTGTAGGAAACTACAAATCTATAAGAAGACATCAAAACCTAGGAACTCTTCATCAAGAACCCAAACACATTACATAGGTTTCCAATTCAAATTTGTAAATGGACATGAATTCCATTCACTTATTAGACACTGCACATCTCTCTAGGGCCAAAGGAAAAGCTCACCTACTCATGGGGATGACTCTAGAAAAGGAAAAGCTCACCATGTCACTTTCTATGCCCTCTCACCTTATTTAATTTTAATTTCATGCCATGCCACCTTCTATCCTTTTAGAATATTGAATATCATCTAACTTGAATATAAATTTATTGCAGTCATGTTTTTTAAGTACCATCGTTGTCATTCTCATTTGCATTGTGTTTAATATTGTTAATTTTGTTTTTATAAATTATGTCTAAAAATTGTAGTGTTCGCACAGGTGTCCGTAGGCTCCAGTGACCATCCACCACCACTGGGGACCAGCAGTTCACCCCGCGCACAGGTATTGTGTGTATTAAAGCATAAATTTAATTTCAAATACGATGACTTGTCTATGTATATTTATATTTTTGTTTATTAAACTATGAGGTTATAAATGTGTATGCAGGTGCGAGCACCTTGGCTTGCTAGTGTCGTTATTCCTCCCTCCCCGACCTTTTGGCCACCCTATATGCTAGTTGTATCCCCTAAAATACATGCCCCATTCCCCAACCCCTTCCATCCATCCCCCCCCCTCTTATGTAGCACCACAGTTCCATCCAACTCCCCCTTACAGATCATATCTAGCTCCACCTCCGTATTAGTTTCCCATGTTCCCACCCTCCCACATCTAACCATGGCACACCACCAATCCACAGTCACCCATCCCTCTACCGCAACACAGACCTCGCCCCCCCCCACATTCTCTCACCACACTCACTTCCCCTTCCGGGGTGCCCCGATCCATACTATAGCCAGTTGGGGTTTATAGCCGTAAACATCCATCTCCACTTCGCCCACCCCAATCCATCCTGCCACCCCCCCTTCTTCCACTGTTCCCCCCAATGGTGTAGCCACCGTTGATGTGGGTACATCCTCTCCTTTACTGTCCACCCTAGCATCGGAGCAAGCTATCCATCCGACTGCTCCATCCGCCAGCCCCGAAGACCAGTCAATTTTGTTCACGATGAGATTGACTAGTTTATCAAAATCTCGTTCAATTTTAACGGAAATTACTATATGCATCTAGTTTCAGCATTGATCTGATTGTTCTAAATGTTGCAGGGTGGCATTGCCGAGAGACTTGGATCACGGAGGAGGGAGACCCCCTCATCACTTACAGGCTCGCATGCGGTGATTTATCCAAGATTTGAAAACTATTTTTATTTTGAAATTATGTTTTATACTTGTATAATTGCCAGGAAAAGTTGACATATTATTCTTGTCATTTCAGGGCTTGGGGGGACGTCCTCAAAGACGTCGGAAGGATCCATCTTCCTCTAGCACGAAGAAGAGGAAGATTGATTTTGGAGATGCACCTGGGAGCTCTGAGGGTGGGCAAGAGGATTGAGAGACCCTCCTATGTACACTAGCCACGATGTGGCATTTTCGGCACGAGTTGCCATATTTTGTATAGGGCACGAGTTGTCTTTTTTTGTATGGGGCACAAGTTGCCATTATATAGGCGATGGGAATGATGTTCCATTTTTCCAAAAAGTGTATATGATTGGATCACTTTTGCATATTAATAGATGGATCTGCACTTGTCTATATGAGTTTGTCTTTGATTACATTTTTGCATACATGATTTTGTCTTCGATTCGCAACTCTCATCTATGGATCATAGTGTTAATTGAATGTTATTTGAATGGTTATTATTTCACAAATTTGTCTTAAGCAATTACACACAACATATCCTAAATGTTTATGGTTTATTGAATGAATGTTTACAATCATCTAATCATTTACATTCTAGAAGTTACCAAACCTACGCAAGTGGTTTACTGATTTTATTTCCAGCACATCTTTTGATATTTATATGCTCATGGATCATATGGCAAAAAATTTAATTAATTAATTTTGTGAAGATAAGATTTGAGCCATCTTTATTGAAGTGATTCAAATCACTACAACCTAGTTGGACCTTAAAACATTGGGTAACACCCTCTTGCAAAGATTTTACTCTCTCTAAGAGGATATCATTCAATAATCACTTGTAAACTAATAACTATAACCTTGGCATTATTAGATAATATCATTTGTGGATGATTTTGGGAAACAAGCCAACATGTTTTAATGTGAATTTTGATTCTACAACATTATGGTTCATTGTTGATTTAAGTTTTGTGAATATCTTTATTTATCCATGAATGATCTTTCATTTTACACATGAGCAAATATTTATTTCTGAAAGGTTCCTATTGGATTAATTCACTTGCAACTTTTTGAATTAAGCACTCACATGGGACTTTAACTTAATGGAAAACACATCTTAATATTCAAACAAGTTTGAAATCCTAAGACATTTTCTCCAACCTTGATCTAGAAGCCTCCCTTGGCAATCATCTTCGGAAGTCACACTTGTAGCATTAAATGATTAGGAATTTGCCACTTGGGTGTAAAAACAAGATGTAACAGGATGCACTAGCATTTATGGACGAGAGAGATAGCGAGTGCATGCATGCGCCATCCTCCATTAATTTTCAGTTTAGATGTTTTTCCTAAATTAGTAGTTCAGTTCTAATTCTGCATTTTTTGTTTTATTTTGTTTTGCATGCACAGTGAGAGAGTGTAGTTCCCTAGGAACTCATACATGAGGATTACAGTCTAAGTTAAGGGGGGCATATCTATAGGAGGATACATGCTTGCATGCCTCAAATAATCCTAGTACAGGTGCACTTAGTTGGCCCATTTATCCATGCAAATAAGGTGCTCTAGAGTTAGAGTCTTACACTCTTAGGATACCCAAACCCTAGCACTAAACCATCTTCTTCATTCTCACCATCACCATCACCATCATCATCAATGTCTTCATCGTCATCACCACCTTCATCTCTAACTCTAACCCTAATTCAATTTCCTTCTATAACTCTATCGCTAACCCTCACCCAAACCCTAGCACTAAACCATCCTCTTCATCCTCACCATCACCATCACCATCACCATCATCGTCACCATCACCATCACCATCACCATCATCATCATGTCTTCATCATCATCACCATCTTCATCATCATTGTTAACTCTAACTCTAACCCTAATTCAATTTCCTTCTATAACTGTAGCCCTAACCCTCACCCAAACCCTAGCACTAAGCCATCTTCTTCATCCTCACCATCACCATCACCATCATCGTCACTATCACCATCATCATCATGTATTCATCATCATCATTAACTCTAACTCTAACCCTAATTCAATTTCCTTCTATAACTCTAGCCCTAACCCTCACCCAAACCCTAGCACTAAGCCATCTTCTTCATCCTCACCATCACCATCACGATCACCACCACCGTCACCGTCACCGTCACCATCATCATCATGTCTTCATCATCATCATTAACTCTAACTCTAACCCTAATTAAATTTCCTTCCCCCCTCACCCAAACCATAGCACTAAACCATCTTCTTCATCCTCACCATCACCACCACCATCACCGTCACTGTCACCATCATCATCATGTCTTCATCACCATCATTAACTCTAACTCTAACCCTAATTCAATTTCCTTCTATAACTCTAGCCCTAACCTTCACCCAAACCCTAGCACTAATCCATGTTTTTCATCCTCACCATCACCATCACCATCACTATCACCGTCACCATCATCATCATGTCTTCATCATCGTCATTAACTCTAACTCTAACCGTAATTCAATTTCCTTCTATAACTCTAGCCCTAACCCTCACCCAAACCCTAGCACTAAGCCATCTTCTTCATCCTCACCATCACCATCACCATCACCATCACCGTCATCGTCACCATCATCATCATGTATTCATCATCATCATTAACTCTAACTCTAACCCTAATTCAATTACCTTCTATAACTCTAGCCCTAACCCTCACCCAAACCCTAGCACTAAGCCATCTTTTTCATCCTCACCATCACCGTCACCGTCACCATCATCATCATGTCTTCATCATCATCATTAACTCTAACTCTAACCCTAATTCAATTTTCTTCTAGAACTCTAGCCCTAACCCTCACCCAAACCCTAGCACTAAGCCATCTTCTTCATCCTCACCATCACCATCACCATCACCATCACCGTCACCATCACCATCATTATCAACGTCTTCATCATCACCACCATATCCATCATCATCATTTACTCTAACTCTAACCCTAACTTTAACTCTAACTCTAGGTTCCTCATCAACATCTCCATCATCATCATCTTCTCCATCATCATCATCTTCATCACCATCACCATGACCATCACCATCACCATCACCATCATCATCACCATCATCATTATCATAAGTCTTGGCGGATGATTTTGCAGAGTTGACCCCCGTGTGCAAAAATTGCACACTCCCTCACTGAGCAAAACCCTAGTTTCCAAATTGGACGTACAAAATGGCACTAAGGCCATGGGACTGGAGTAGAGGGGCACCCGTGGCACTATCCCGGTGTCCTGAATCCAATGGAGTCAACGGCTCGTCGATCAGAGGCATGGTCATCATTCTATGGCTCGTTCTGTCTCGCATCCAAAAGGCCTTCAAGGACACTTGTTGGATACCTGCCGGGGGCATGGAAGTCCAACCGTGCAGCAAAACTGGGCTTTGGGGAGTCCTGCAGGTGTCTCTACGCAGGTTCTGGCTGGGAACGTAGGCCGTAAATGCCCAGCAGACAATTTTGCAGAGTTGACCCCCGTGGGAAAAAATTGCACACTCCCTCACTGAGAAAAACTCTAGTTTCCAAGCTCGACGTAAAAGATGGCACCGGGACCATGGGACCGGAGGAGAGGGGCACCTCTGGCACTATCTCGACGTCCTGAATCCAACGAAGTTGATGGTTCATTGATCGGAGCCAAGGTCGTCATTCTATGGCTCATTCTGTCTTGCATCCAAAAGGCCTTCAGGGACACCTACTGGATTCCTGTCGGGCGTACAAAAATCCAACCGTGCAGCAAAACCAGGTTCCGGGGAGTCCTGTAGGCGTGTCTAGGTAGGTTCCGGCTAGGAACGCTAGCCGTAAGTGCCCAGTGGACAATTTTCCAAAGTTGACCCCAATGTGAGGGCCATCCAAATTTTCTCAAGTGGACACGTGAACCTATGGGAGGCGACAAAATCCAAGTTCTCTCGCCGGTTTGTGTTCCGTGGCCTCAAGGAAAATCCTCCAAGTCTCCCCGAACGACCTTGGGGTACCCAACTAGAATGCCTGTAGCACCCGAACTGTGGCTTAGTTCACGAATCCGTCGATTCTAGTGGGTCCGGGATGGTGGGTTTCTGCTAGAGGATTCCCCACAATGTCCCCCAAAGACCCCGAAGCGATTCCAATGGACCATCCCCAAAGCTAGGTTTTTTCTCAGTGATGGCTATTCCAGATTCGTTCAACGGGTGCATTTCTCATCCGGAGACCCTCAGGCATGTGTGGCCATCGTGGACCTGTGGGAGGTGACGGACTCCAAGTCCTCTCGTCGGTTTGGGTTCCATGGCCCAGGGGCAAATCCTCCATGTGTCCCTGAACGACCCTGAGGAGCCCGACTAGAATGCCCGTATCACCCGAACCATGGATCGGTTCATGAATCCGTCGAATCCGGTGGATCTGGGACGGAGGGTTCCAACTAGGATCCCCACCACAGCATCCCTCGAAGACCCGGAAGCAGTGCTAATGGGCCATCTCTGAAGCTAGGGTTTTGTTCAGTGATGGCCATTCCAGATTCACTCAAGGGGTGCATTTCTCGTTCGGAGGCCCCCGAGCGTGCCTGGCCACCATGTATATGTCCACAATGGCCATGTGGACCTGTGGGAGGCGATGGAATCCAAGTCCTCTCGTCGGTATGGGTTCTGTGGCCCCGGGGCAAATCCTCCAAGTGTCCCTGAACGACCTTGGGATGCCTGACTAGAATGCCCGTAGCACTTAAACCATGGCTTACTTCATGAATCTGTCGATCCAGGATGATGGGTTTCCGCTAGGGGACTCCCCACAACGTCCCCCGAAGACCCGAAAACGATGCCAATGGGCCATCTTCGGAGCTAGGGTTTTTATCAATGATGGCCATTCCAGATTCATTCAAGGGGTGAATTTCTCGTTCGGAGGCCCCTAGGCATGTGTGGCCACCATGGATAGGTCCACAATGGCCATGTGGACCTATGGGAGGCAACGAAATCCATGTCCTCTCACCGTTTTTGGTTCCGTGGCCACGGGGCAAATCCTCCAAGTGTCCCTAAAGGGCCTCGGGGTGCCCGACTAGAATGCCCATAGCACCCGAACCGTGGCTCAGTTCGCAAATCCATCGATTTCAGTGGGTCCAGGGCAGCGGGTTTCAATTAGGGCTCCCCCCACAGCGTCCCCCGAAGACCCAAAAGCGGTGCCAATGGGCCATCTCTGGAGCTAGGGTTTTGCTCAGTGATGGCCATTCCAAATTCGCTCAAGGGGTGCATTTCTCGTCTGGAGGCCCCCGGGTGTGCATGGCCACCATGGATAGGTCCACAATGTCCACGTGGACCTGTGGGAGGTGACATAATCCAAGTCCTCTCGTCGGTCTGGGTTCTGTGGCCTCGGGAAAATTCCTCCAAGTGTCCTTGAACAGCCCTAGGGTGCCCGACTAGAATTCCTGTAGCACCCGAACTATTGCTCGGTTCGTGAATCCGTCAATTTTGATGGGTCTGTGACGGTGGGTTTCAGCTAGGGGTCACCCCACATCATCCCCCGAAGACCTGGAAGTTGTGACAACGAGCCATCTCCGAAGCTAGGGTTTTGCTCAGTGATGACCGTTCAAGGACACTTCGGGGATTTGCTCTAGGGCCACGGAACCCCAACCAGCAAGTGAACTTGGATTTCGTCGGCTCCCACAGGTCCACATGGCCATTGTGGATCTTTCCACGGTGGCCATGCAAGCTCGGGGACCTCCGGAAGAGAAATGCACCCCTTGAGCGAATCTGGAATGGCCATCACTGAGCAAAATCCTAGCTCCGGAGATGTCCCATTGGCACCACTTTCGGGTCTTCGGGGCACACTATGTGGGGACCCCTAGCTGAAACCCGTCGTCCCGGACCCACTGGAATTGACAGATTCATGAACCGAGCCACGGTTCAAGTGCTACGAGCATTCTAATCGAGCACCCTGGGGCCGTTCAGTGACACTTGGAGGAATTACCCCGGGGCCACGAAACACAGACCGATAAAAGGACTTGGATTCCATCGCATTCCATAGGTCCACGTGGCCATTGTGGACCTGTCCATGGTGGCCACGCCTGCTTGGGGCCTCCGGATGAGAAATGCACCCCTTGAGCGAATCTGGAATGGCCATCACTGAGCAAAACCCTAGCTTTGGAGATGGCCCATTGGCACTACTTATGGGTCTTCAAGGGACACTGTGGGGGGACCCGTAGCTGAAACCTATCATACCAGACCCATAGGAATTGACAGATTCACGAACCGAGCCACGGTTCAGGTGCCACGAGCATTCTAGTCGAGTACCCCGGGGCCGTTTAGGGATACTTGGAGAATTTTCCCCAAGGCCACGGAACCCAAACCGGTGAGAGGAATTAGATTCCATCACCTCGCATAGGTCCACATGGCTATTGTGGACCTATCCACGATGCCCACGCATGCCTGGGGGACTCTGGATGTGAAATGCACCCTTTGAGCGAATCTGGAATGACCACCACTGAGCAAAACCCTAGCTCCGGAGATGGCCCATTGGCATCGCTTCTGGGTCTTTGGGGGACACTGTGAGGGGACCCCTAGCTGAAACCCGTTGCCTCAAACCCACTAGAATTGATGGATTAGCGAACCAAGCCATAGTTTGGGTGCTACGTGCATTCTAGTCGGGCACCCCGGGGCTGTTCAGGGACACTTGGAGGATTTCCCCCGATGCCACAGAACCCAAACCAGCGAGAGGAATTGTATTCCATCACATTCCACAGGTCCATGTGGCCATTATGGACCTGTCCACAATGGCCACGCATGCCCGGGGGCCTCCGAACAAGAAATGCACCCCTTGAGCGAATCTGGATTGGCCATCATTGAGAAAAACCCTAGGTCCGGGGATGGCCCATTGGCACCGCTTCCGGGTCTTCGGGGGATGCTGTGGGGGGTCCCCTAGCTGAAACCCATCATCTCGAACCCACCAGAATAGACGGATTCATGAACCGAGCCATGGTTCGGGTGCTACTGGCATTCTAGTTAGGCACCCTAGGTCCATTCAGGGACACTTAGAGGATTTGCCCCAGGGCCACGAAACCCAAACCGATGGGAGGACTTGGATTCCCGCACCTCCCACAGGTCCACGTGGCCATTGTGGACCTGTCCATGGTGGCCACGCACGCTCGGGGGCCTCGGGACGAGAAATGGACCCCTTGAGCAAATTTGGATGGCCCTCACATTGGGGTCAACTTTGGAAAATCGTCCATCGGGCACTTACGGCTACCATTCCTAGCCAAAACCTGCCTGGACACACCTACAGGACTCCCCACAACCTGGTTTTGCTGCACAATTGGACTTCTATGCCCCCGGCAGGTATCCAATAGGTATCCTTGAAGGCCTTTGGATGCAAGACGGAACGAGCCATAGAATGATGACCATGGCTCCAATCGATGAACCATCAACTCCGTTGGATTTAGGATGCCAGGATAGTGCCAGGGGTTCCCCTCTGCTCCGGTCCTGTGGCCCTAGTGCCATCTTGTACGTCCACCTTGGAAACTAGGGTTTTGCTCAGTGAGGGAGTGTGCAATTTTTTCACACGGGGGTCAACTCTGCAAAATCGTCCGTCAGGCACTTATGGCCAGTGTTCCCAGCCAAACCTTCCTAGACACACCTATAGGACTCCCTGTTTTGTTGCACGGTTGGACTTCCATGCCCCCGGCAGGTATCCAGCAGGTGTCCCTAAAGGCCTTTTGGATGCGAGACAGAATGCGCCATAGAATGATGACCGTGGATCTGATCGATGAACTGTCGACTCCATTGGATTTGGGATGTCGGGGTAGTGCTACGGGTGCCCCTCTCCTCTGGTCCTATGGCCCCTGTGACATCTTGTACATCCATCTTTGAAACTAGGGTTTTGCTCAGTGAGGGAGTGTGCAATTTTTGCACATGGGGGTCAACTCTACAAAATCATCCGGCTGGCACTTAAAGCTAGCGTTCCCAGCCAGAACCTGCCTAGACACACCTGTAGGACTCGCCGAAGCTCGATTTTACTACACGGTTGGACTTCTCTACCCCCAGCAGGTATCCAATAGGTATCCCCAAAGTCATTTTGGATGCGAGACGAAACGAGCCATAGAATGACGACCATGGCTCGGATTGATGAACTATTGAATCCATTGGATTCAGGACACTGGGATAGTGCCAGGGGTGCCTGTTAGCCAAATCTCCTGCGTAGACCCGGGTTAGCTGTATTTTCTAGACCAACAGAACCCTTAGCTCACTGGCCCTTTCGGAAACAGGTCGCAAAAGCAACCTGAAGTCTCATCCAAAGTGATTCTAATGGGTGGCAGAAGACTCAAGTGTCCTCAGCCAGGTTCCGAGGCATCCAGGGTGCTCAAGCCCACCCTTGCTCTCTCCTCAAGGGCTAACTTATCGCATTCTATTACTCCGGCTATACCCCTGTCTTATCGCATCACGCAGGAAGTGCGATAAGTCTTCCCCTCATATGAGCCCGTCTAACGATACCTAAGATATCGCAGGGTGCGATATCTTCCCCCTTTCTGTCCCTGCGGTATGTTATTCTTAGCCGCTTCCTGGATTAATGCGCGGTTTCACCCACCCTTATCTTATTACTGAAGATAGCAATATTATTTAATCTCTAAGCATAACCCTCACTAATGAGCTTGACCCCTGATGTTCTGCAAAGATGTGACTGTATAGAGTATTACTTTGAGCATTGTTCTAATTACAGCCTTCATGCATTACATTCATTCCATACCTGAGCATTGTCCTTTATTAAACAAAGATCTAGTTCGCTAGGATTTAGCTATGATTCTCACAATGGTTACACATCAACCAGAACTAAACTGACGACCATATACATTACTTATAAACTGAAGGAAGCATTCATGTATATTAGAGATAAGTAAATAAGAGCAATAGCTATACAACTACAATTGCGCTACTTAGATAAGCACGTAGAGTAAAACACAGTTCTGTCACAACTCTTTGCAACAGAGGTCTTCTGGGAAACTCCACCTCATTGGGAGCCCTTCTCTATAGACCTCCCTTCTTCTCCTGGTTCTTACAATGCATTCTCTTTCTTTTTCAATCCCAGTGGATTGCACAATCTCTTAATGGGTCGGCCCCTGCCTCCGGGGGATGTTCAGACTCTGTATTACAAAGACTCAACTACCCTCTACTTCTGTCACTATGTGGCCAACCCCTTTTCATATAAAACGACTCCTATATATAGATGGCCCGAAGGTCTCATCGCAGTTACAAAACTGTGGGCCTTATCCCAACAGTGACTCAACCCTAACCACTTACAGTCAACTAGCTGTACTTCCATAGCCGCCTCCTGTCTCGTCGCCGTTTCCTGCAGTCCTTAGTCTTTAATGCATCGGCCCGTTGCTTCTTCTTGGTTCCAGCGACGCTGACTGTGGTCCTTCTTCTTAATGAGGGTAGCTGAACCCTCTCTTCATCTTCGGCGCCTTTATTATGGTGGTTGAGCTCTCCCTTCGGCCTCTTCCTTGTACCACATGCTTTGACTTTTCTGTACATATCGCCGCAATTCCCGTCGGAATTTGCGCTACGGCGATATCTTTGTCTTGTCGCCAAAATTGGTGCTTTCTCCCCAAAAATGGTTATCTTTCCCAAAATTAGCAGCTTCCTAATTGCTGCGGAAGTTCTCTCCAACAACTCCCCTAACACTTACTTGTGCCTCGTCCCCGAGCCACTCGCAACATCAGCCTGCTTCATCTGCCTAAGCTTATCCTTTGCTGCCCGTGAGATTGTTGCGAATTGTGCCTTAAGCGCTTTAATACTTTCATCCATGCCTGTTACTTCTTCCTGCGCTGCGCTTAGCAGTTCAGCTGTTACCAAGGAGTCTTCTGTGCTCTCAATGACTCCTTTACTTGAGGTGAAGCTTTTCACCTTTTTCTCCAGTTCATCAACCAGATGTGCGACTTTGCTTTCGTGCGGACTAACTTCGTTAGATAGGTTGATCTGTTGTTCTCTGTACTTCTGCACTTGCTGTTGAAATTGCATGATTTCTCCTTTCTTCCTTATCTTTGCAAGAGCACTCAAGCCCTTGTACTCTTCTTCAGCTCTTGATATCGCATCTTCAAAGTGCTTAATATGCTGATTGAGCTCGGCTTTCTGTGGGAGCTCCTCGAGCTCCAGCCATGTTTTTGATGCATCCTCTAGGATAGCCTCTGTTGCTTCCACTCGACACTGCATCTGTGTCTGCACAATTCTGAGAGCTTGCACTCTTGCTTCTTGGATTTCCTCTGGAGTAAGCGGCCTATTCACTTCCAGTGCAGCAATCCTTGCTTCATATTCTTCCTCCATCTTTTTCTTCTCTTCATCTAGAGCCTTTGCTCTTTCCGCTATTTTTCTGATCTTTTGAGTTATTTCTAACTCAGGCCTGATATCGCACTGCGGAAGTTCTGCTGTGATATTCTTTAAAACAAGAGAGACATCCTGCTCCCGCTGAACATATTGCGTCAACTGGGCACTCTCTGCCTCATGCTGTGCAATGAGCTGCACATTTTCGTTAGAAAGTAAAACATTATGCTCATATGTGACTTGTTCTCTGTGCCTCAGCTCCGTGCCTATCTGCTGGAAAATTTCGTACAACTGGTCCACAGGTACTTCTGGTAGGTTCACCTCAAGAGGATGAACCATCTATACTTCCATAGGAACAGGGAACTTAATGCTTCCCGGCGGTATACGAACAATGTTCGTGCGGTCCCTTGCAATACTTTCTTCTCTGGTCTGTAAAGGGGGCTGCGAACTTTCTGCTATTGCGGTTGGAGCTGGCTGAATCTGCATGGAAGCAGTCTTCTCAGTTATTGCCTTCAGCTCTCGCAATTTCTTGTCAAGGCTTATGCGCATCAGATCCTGCGATGACTGAATCGCAGCGAATTTATCCCGCATCTTCTCATGTATTCGGCTGGCGATGAGATCATACTCATCCTCTGTCATGACCGGTGCCTGCGGTTCTTCGAAAGTAACCGCCTTTGTTCTCTTCTTCTTTGCTCGCAGCGGAGAAGGGCCTTCAGTACCCTTTCTATTAGAACCTATTGGTTCTTTCACTTTATCTTTGGGATCTATCTCCGGAACATCTTCTGGATCCTCAACTGGAGTATCAACTGGAACTAGGCCAGAGGATAGGTCATCATACATCTGCTTCATTTCCTCATCAAAACAGTTCTTAATGGTGTCTTCAACCTGCTGGATTTCCATGCGATATGGGCCAGGGGCCCATTCCTTATGTTTCCTGAATCCCTTGGGTCTGATATATGTTTTATCCCTGTCGACTTTAAATTCCAGCTTGGACTGATAAAGATCAATGACCGGCGAGTCAACACGCGGAATCGTTGCTACGGACTCAAGCAATAGCATATAATAGTCATGGAATACCATTGCATTATTCTTGTGCTTCTCTGGGTGACTACTCGCCCATAGATTTGAATACCTCGTGCCTCTGCACGCCCCTGGTGCCAGTTGTGGAAACTTCGAATTGGGCGGCTCTTTCCATCCAATAAAAGCCATAAGGATCAGCAGCCACGAAAAGTGGAAGCTGTGAAGCGGATCCTGCTGCGCCTTGAGGAGGAGCTTTCCTGCCAACAGACTAACAGTAAATCGCAAGGCGTCATCCTGTATTGAGTTGACATCGTAGGCGCGACCTCCTCTTTGCAGCTGATACTCCGCAACCTGCTTGGTTGAGAGCCTGGTATCCTTTGTGGCGCCATCGATATTTATCTGGGGGTCGAAGCCAGTCTTCGACAGACCGGTAATGCGGTGAATAAGGTCAACATTAACATCTATCCGGTTACCCAACCATAAGTAACCACCATCCACACATGAGAGTAGCATCCGCACTACAGCATTTACCTCTGAGCCTCGCCGAAAGTGTGGGATGTCCAGGAGATTGAGTAGTCCCGACGGTGTTAAATGGCTTGCATGGTCCATGGGGACGAACTCATCGCGCTCTGTCCTTGGGTTCCTCTGAATCGTCATATAACGATCGCGACGGAAGTGTGGGTAAAGCTTATAATCTCTCAGATTATAATCAGTGAACTTAATAGCATGCATGTTCCCCCACAGGTTACCTTCTTCCGTCACTCGCTTATCCAGTGGTGGGAGTACGAGTTCATATCTAAAGTCTTTCGGAAGGACAATTGCTGGTGCATTTTCCATCCTTGGCGGAAAGTATACGGTAGCGACTGTGACTTCTTCCGGAAGTTCCTGCTCCGGTTCTTCTGACTCTGTCCTACTCGGGGTCTCGCTAGGCTCCATATTAGCTAAGGTTCTTGGTGACTGCCGTGTGGATGGAGAATCAGCAGTAACTTTCTTTCCTTTCTTAGCCACAGCTGAAGTCATAGCACACTCAATTCCACCCCTTTGGAATCTCTGTAACACGTCTTCGAGAGGCTCGTCTGGTGCGAGGAACCTTCCCCTGTGGTACTCTGGACTTCCTATGATTGCTAATCTGATACAAATCAAAGTCTGCAACTGTTTTTGGCTTCCCTGCTAAGAACTCTGCTGAGAATACGCTTGGCTCGTCTCAAATGCGCTCAACTCTTTCGGTAAAAATGACCAAGTAGCCCCGTTCTTTGAATAAGACATGTATTTATCATAAGGCGGGAACTTCAAACGGCAACGGACCAGTAAACTGGACCCGTTGGCGGCATTTAATGCATAGACAAGACATCACCCCGCGCCCATTTATTGAAAACGCCGTTTGAAATTTCGCTGGGAAACTGTGCGCTGGAGTGATGTCGCATCAGATTTTCCAAATCTAGAAGAATCGTCTTACTGCTGCCAAATCTTAGTACAACAGATACTTGTCAGTCGTACACTTAATGCTTGTCAGAAGGCGAAGTGACTAGCCCTCTGAGCAATTCAAAAATTGGTATCGCATCGATCTGTTTTTTGTCTTCTGCGATACGATATCGCAGCGCCTGGAAATGCAAAGTGCAAAAAAACTCGCATCGTATCAAAATTATCGCAACAACCAGAAAAGCTTGCTGCGAATTCTTACCTAAAGTATTTCCCGGTGTAGACTCCTTAGGGTGCGATGCCTCATTTCAACTACACTGGACATCTGCACCATTTGCTTCTTTTCTGGGCTAGGGCTAGGAGGTAGCATGGCCTTCACAATACAGCTTAAGCCTACTGCCATTGATCAAGGTAGGAAGAGACTCCCTACTCATAGTACGAAGCTGGATAGCACCTCCATCTGTTATGTGCTGAATTTGATATGGCCCTAACCAATGAGTCTTGAATTTTCCAGGGAACTTTATAAACTTACTGTCATAAAGGAGTACCAAGTCTCCAAGCTGAAAGGTTTTGTTCTTGATATGCCTATCATGCCAAGCTTTTTCTCGTGCTTTCTGCACTTTCTGATGGAATCCTGCGATAAATCTGTCTTCCTCCAGATTGAGCAGCTGAGCCAATCTCTCCTCTAAAGTATCAGAATCAGCCATCTCTGTAAGTTGAGCAATCCTTAGACTGGGTAAGATGTATTCCATAGGCATAACAGCCTCTTGTCCATATACCAGGCTGAAAGGTGTGTGTCCTGTTAATTTCTTGCACGTGGTCCTGTAAGCCCATAATACAGCATTAACTCTAAGGTCCCAATCATCCCTTTGACTGTTACAGATCTTTGTCAGAGCATGTTCGAGTATCTTATTGAAAGCCTCCACCGTACCATTAGCTTGAGGGTGGTAAGGTGTACTCTTATGGTGCTGGATTTCAAATTCCTCTGTCAAGGCTTCTATGGTGCAATTCAAAAAATGTGTGCCTTGATCACTCATCAAAGTCACTGGGCATCCAAATCTAGTGATGATGTTTTCAAAAATAAATTGTGCTGTTGTAGCAGCATCACAATTCCTGACTGGTTTTGCCTCAGCCCACCTGGTGAGGTATTCTGTTGCTATAATAATATATCTCGCACCAGTTCGTTTTCCTGGGGGGTTAATAGGACCCACAAAGTCTATAGCCCACTTATCGAATGCACGTAGCGTTATCTGTGGTCGCAACGGCATTTCATCTCTTCTGGAGGGCTTTCCTGTCCTCTGGCAGATGTCGCATGATCTGCAAAACTCTTTACTGTCTTTATGTAATGTAGGCCACCATAATCCGGCTGATAGGATTTTCTGAGCAGTAGGCTTCCCTGCGAAATGACCTCCTGCGATGCCCGAATGTGCTTCCTTAAGAATGGTCTGTTTCTCGTGGGGCATAACGCATCTGCGCAAAATTTCATCTGGGCCCAGCTTATAGAGATGTCCTGCAATCAAGGTGAAGTCTGCTGCTTTCACCACTAATTGTTTCTTTTGTTGCTTAGTAAACTCAGACGGTGCCCACCCTGTAGTGAGAAACAGAAGTATGTCTTCATAATATTCGTCTGCGACCTGAATAGAAAACAATTGCGCATCAGGCAAGTTGTCCTCTAAGTTACTTGGTTCTTCGCCTGAGTCTATCCTTGACAGGTGATCAGGTCCTGCATTTAGTCTTCCTGGCTTGACAATGATTTCGAAATCATATTCCTGAAACAACAATAGCCATCTGCATATTCTTCCCCCTAACACCGGCTTATTGACCAAGTACTTTAATGCAGAATGGTCAGTGAACATCTTGAACGGGGCACCCAACAGATAGTGCCGAAATTTCTGTAGAGCATACACCATTGCTAACCCTTCCCTCTTTGTGGTGGTGTAATTCTTCTCAGCTGTCGATAATCTCCTGCTCGAGTATGCGATAGGGTGATCAATACCCCCTTCTCCTGGTTGCGTGAGAATAATGCCTAGTGCGATGCCAGATGCATCCACATGAACATGAAAAGGCTTGTTCCAATCTGGAAATACCAAAATAGGTGCTGTAACCATTTTTTCTTTAAGAGTGTCGAGACTCCTCTGACATTCCTCATTCCACTGAAATCTGATATCCTTCTTCAATAATTTCTCCATTGGTGCGGTAATCTTGGCATAACCTTTAATAAACTTTCTGTAGTACCCGGTATGACCAAGTGTAGTTCTCAGTTGCTTTACTGAGTTAGGTGCTGGTAAATTGACAATGATGGCGATCTTCGCAGGGTCTACCATCAAGCCTTGTCTGCACACAATGTGACCCAACAACGTACCAAAAGGCGCACAAAATATACATTTTTTTAAGTTAAGGGAAATCTGGTGCTGTCTACATTTTTCAAACATTAATCTCAGATTTCCTATGTGCTTCTTTAGTAGTCCAAATACAGTCTAATCATCAAAATAAACTTCTAGAAATCGATGGATGTAGTCCTTAAAGACAGCAACAACTACTCTAGAAAAAATTGCTGGGGCATTCTTAAGACCAAAGGGCATTACCGTATACTGAAAGGAGCCCCATTCTATCACAAATGTGGTCTTGTGCCTGTCGTCTGGATGGATTCTTATCTGGTGATAGCCTGAAAAGCCATCAGTGAATGAATATATTTCTTGTCCTCCAACATTGTCTAAGACTTCATCAGTGAAGGGTGTCGGAAATGGGTCATGCAGCGATGCATCATTCAGTTTGCGCAAGTCGACACAGATCCTGATGTCTCCTTTTGTATTCTTTTCTTGTACTACCATGGGACTAACCCACTCACTTTCTTCAACAGGCTCAATGATGCCTGCTGCTAGCATCTTATCTATTTCATCTTTTACTTTTGCTTTATACCGCGGGTTCAACCTGTATGGACGTTGCTTAACCGGCTTAGCATCCTCCTTAAGCGGTATCCTCATCACTCCTAAGTCACCCACTATTCCCTTCATTTCTGTAAAGTTGGTAGGAAATAGGTCCTGATACTCATGTAGTAGGTCTGTGATTTGGCCAATTGTCTCATCATCCCAATAATCTCCAATAGAGGCAAACTTAGGTTCTGTTTCTGTGCCAATATTGCTCATTTTAATCTTGATTGGTTCTGTTACAGCTGGGATTTCCAGGTGTGGACCTTCAACTTCACGCGTACCTTCGGTTTCTGCGATATTGATACTGCGAGGATCTTCATCCTCATCGCCTGAATCTTGTGCGAAGTTGTAACATTCCAAAGCATGTTCCATCTGAATAGCCCACTCGGGTTGTGAATCCGCTGGTAATGTGCAATCCTCAAATATTTTAGTCTTTATGATCTTCAAGGCCCGATCAATGCTTGGATACTCAGATTCAAAACTGAAAGTAAGCAAAAAGTTTTCAATCATAATAGGCCATGAGATAGTTCCTTTTCTTAGCTCTGTTTCTGTATACCAGTTCCTTGGAACTGTATCCAGTGTGTGGATAAACAAATGAACCCATTCATCTGCTGGAATTTTTAACCAACTCTGTTCACAGATCATAATGTGTGTTCTGGGATCACTTTCTCCTGTGTATTTCTGCTGTGTACAGTCTCTTTCTTTAGAGAATCTGATACGCATCAGTCTCTTACAATCATACCACGATGTGATATGTTCCTTGTGTGTGTACCACCATCTTGCAGGTGTGGCTCTAACTGCGAGATCAAAAACCTCCATCCTCGGCTCTTGAGGAATCTCTTGTTCAAACTGCTGTAAGAAATCATTGACGTCCGCTAATCCATCAAAAGTTGGAATATACCTGTTTTCTGCCCCAATCCATCGCAGTGATTTAGTCATGAATGCGCATCTGCGAGTAGAAACTTCGTGGAGTCTATTTTGCCAATTCTCTAAGCCGACATCTGAATCTGATGTGCATGAGCTATCGCATCGCCAGCTAATATGTCCAACGGCTGTAGGATCAATGTAATCTGTCTGATTAGAAGTCATCTGGTACAAATTTTCCATGTTATGCACCTCCTCTTCCGCTTTGATCGGCTCAATGTAGCGAGGACCCTATAGGGGGTCTAGTGGTGCGATAACCCGGACTTGAGCATCTTCAAATGTCATCTGCCTTTTCTTCAAGTTGATAACAGCCTTGTTATCAAAAGCCCAATCAATACCTAATAGAGCTGGATAGGGTTTGGTATCACCAATAATTTCTATGACCTCAAAATCTGCATGCGTGTGAACTCCATCGATGTCCACGGGGACATGCGATAGGCGACCCATCGGTGATATTCTTTGCTGATTGGCTAGTCTCAGATGGATAGGGGATCTGCTTAGTTTTGGACTACCCATCTGTTCCCATGTCTGCTTAGTCAAGACATTTACTTCTGATCCTAAATCTAGGATAACCTCATCCATTTCAAATAGTCCGATCTGCGCTGTGAGCCTCATCTCTCTTCCTGTCCTTGTATGGCCCATTATATGGTGAATAGTTCGCTGTGTGTTGCTCAAGGAAGGGCTCTGTTGACATTGATCAATAACTTTCTGAAGTTCCTCTACAGCTTTCCCATTTCTCAGAAGTTTCAAACAACTTTGCAGGAAGGACTGTACACTTCCTGTCAATACCTCTTCGTCGCATCTTCCAGATATGCTAGCCTGCGGTATCTGTACATTACTAACATCATGTGGTAGCTTCCGCGGTATACCCTGAGATGGTAATAATAGTGATCTGGAATGTGTCTGTTCAGCAAAGGAGGTCTTAGTTTGCTGAAATGCCTCCTTATTCTTCTGTAGATCAAGTGGGATAGGTTTTTCTGGAGCTTTGCGCACCCACTGCGTTCCTGTCGTTTTTTTCTCATCCTGCGATATGTTACTTGTAGAGAGACCACTGCGAGTTACAATATTAACTCGTGGTTCTGTTTCTTTCTGCTCGGCAGCGATAAACTGGATAGTCTGATTGGTTGCTGGCTTGGCGTCCTTGATCTTAGCTATCAATATGGGACACTCCTCTATTGTATGATCATAAGATTTACAATACTTGCATGTTGTAGTGGGGTTCTGGCAGTCCCTAGCGTAATGTCCTGTACCTCCACAATTATAACAGGTAATAGGTCCACGGCCACGGCCAGATTCATAGCCTCCCCCACGTCCTCGACCTCTGAAATTTCCTCCACGGCCTCCCTGAGCCGGATCAATTTGTGGATGTACTGATGGTACAGATGCTTCTGATTGGACTCTGTAAAGGTCATGCTTTCTTTCTATCATTAACTCATAAGCTCTACAGTTGTTTTCGTCATGTCCAACAGATTTACAAAAATTGCAATATAGGTTCTTTGGTGTCTGCACATATTTCTGAAAGAGTGGACATTCCTGAGGTCTGTGTCCTCTAGTTCTACAAATCTCACACCATGGCCCCTGATTCTGCATCAACGGGTTAGGAGCTCCGCTGGCGAGATAGTCAACAAAGACAGGGCAGTTATCCTTACTGTGTCCCTGCGCTTTACACTTAGTACACCAAATTTCATGCGTAACCTCCTTTCCTTTCTTAATTTCATGCATCTGTAAGGTGAGGTTAGCTAGCTGATTTTGCAGATTAGTGATACCTGTGTTAGTCTCTGCTAGGGGTGAAGCCTCTAGTTTCATTGCCATTTCTAATGCTTCATCTTGTGTATTTAATTTCTGTTGCATTAGTGGAAGTTTGATGTGTGGTAACATTGCTGCGATAAACCACTCTTTATGCTGTTGAGGCACAAGCTCAAAGCTTACTTGATCAATGAGGGTTTTGAATCTCTGGTCAAAATCCCAAACAGTCTCCGTAGGCAATTGCTTAATATCTTTAAGTTCTACTATGCACTGTGACTCGGATTTAGGTTTTTTAAACTCTTTGATCATAGCAGTTCTGACCTGTGCAAGTGTTCTGTTATGTCCAATGGTATACTTCATATACCAAGTTAATGCTCTTTCTCTGAATGTGGTGGCCAGCTGGACAAGCTTGACATTATCATCTTGTATTTGCTTAATGGTCCATATGGCTTCGCATAGGAACCAGTGCTGCTCAGGGTCCTCCGACCCTGTACCTTTGAATGTTGGTAACTTCATATCATCTCCCATTCTGTTTCTAGGTGGTGGGTTCTGGTGTGCTGTATTACTACCACTCGGCGGTGTAGATGTAGAGGGTGTAGCGGTAGTATGCGCTGTATGAGAGCTACTGGACGGGGTTCCTGCGGGATTACTCTAAGTTCCGACTGGTTTTTGAGGAGTCCTAGGGTTCTGAATCTGCTGTCTAGGGTTACCTGAACTGTTTTCTTCAGAAGAAGATGAATCGTTGACTCTATATCTTTTACCACTACGTGTATGTCCAAGATGATCGTAATCACTCTCAGAGTCTACTGACATTACAATATCATACTACTATTCATCTGAGGTGATATCCAGTACTCCTTTTTCATATAGTAATTGCTTAATGGACAGATTTAGAGAATTTAGGTACTTACCGCGATAACCCTTGAAGAAGTACTGTTCTGCTGCGCTGAAACTCTTTCTCTGATCAACCGCGAACTCTGTGATGAAGCCTTCCAGCAAACTCGCAAGCCAGAAATCTACTGCGCGTGAGATGGGATTATCGACACCTGAATCAGCCCTGCTGTCCAGACAACTTCTCGATTCTTCTTGAGACCGCTGTTGTCAGCAAGCTTTGATAACCAATCATATAACTCAATAGCATAGGTTACGAAGAATATCTCATGGGGATCTGTAAAAATGTGCTTCTGTAGCCAAGCCTCAGTGCTCAGTCTAGGATTCTGGTTTTCTTTTACAGCAAACTCTCTTTCTTTTGACTCAACCCACTGGTTAAGTTCTTCCTTGGTAGGATGCCAACAGAACATCAGCTTAATGTGTTCAAACCGGCAACGGAACCATTTGTTAGCCAAATCTCCTGCGTAGACCCGGGTTAGCTATATTTTCTAGACCAACAGAACCCTTAGCTCACTGGCCCTTTCGGCAACAGGTCGCAAAAGCAACCTGAAGTCTCACCCGAAGTGATTCTAATGGGTGGCAGAAGACTCAAGTGTCCTCAGCCAGGTTCCGAGGCGTCCAGGGTGCTCAAGCCCACCCTTGCTCTCTCCTCAAGGGCTAACTTATCGCATTCTATTACTCCGGCTATACCCCTGTCTTATCGCATCACGCAGGAAGTGCGATAAGTCTTCCCCTCATATGAGCCCGTCTAACAATACCTAAGATATCGCAGGGTGCGATATCTTCCCCCTTTCTGTCCCTGCGGTATGTTATTATTAGCCGCTTCCTGGATTAATGCGCGGTTTCACCCACCCTTATCTTATTACTGAAGATAGCAATATTATTTAATCTCTAAGCATAACCCTCACTAATGAGCTTGACCCCTGATGTTCTGCAAAGATGTGACTGTATAGAGTATTACTTTGAGCATTGTTCTAATTACACCCTTCATGCATTACATTCATTCCATACCCGAGCATTGTCCTTTATTAAACAAAGATCTAGTTCGCTAGGATTTAGCTATGATTCTCACAATGGTTACACATCAACCAGAACTAAACTGACGACCATATACATTACTTATAAACTGAAGGAAGCGTTCAGGTATATTAGAGATAAGTAAATAAGAGCAATAGCTATACAACTACAATTGCGCTACTTAGATAAGCACGTAGAGTAAAACACAGTTCTGTCACAACTCTTTGCAACAGAGGTCTTCTGGGAAACTCCACCTCATTGGGAGCCCTTCTCTATAGACCTCCCTTCTTCTCCTGGTTCTTACAATGCATTCTCTTTCTTTTTCAATCCCAGTGGATTGCACAATCTCTTAATGGGTCGGCCCCTGCCTCCGGGGAATGTTCAGACTCTGTATTACAAAGACTCAACTACCCTCTACTTCTGTCACTATGTGGCCAACCCCTTTTCATATAAAATGACTCCTATATATAGATGGCCCGAAGGTCTCATCGCAGTTACCAAACTGTGGGCCTTATCCCAACAGTGACTCAACCCTAACAACTTACAGTCAACTAGCTGTACTTCCATAGCCGCCTCCTGTCTCGTCGCCGCTTCCTGCAGTCCTTAGTCTTTAATGCATCGGCCCGTTGCTTCTTCTTGGTTCCAGCGACGCTGACTGTGGTCCTTCTTCTTAATGAGGGTAGATGAACCCTCTCTTCATCTTCGGCGCCTTTATTATGGTGGTTGAGCTCTCCCTTCGACCTCTTCCTTGTACCACATGCTTTGACTTTTCTGTACATATCGCCGCAATTCCCGTCGGAATTTGCGCTACGGCGATATCTTTGTCTTGTCGCCAAAATTGGTGCTTTCTCCCCAAAAATGGTTATCTTTCCCAAAATTAGCAGCTTCCTAATTGCTGCGGAAGTTCTCTCCAACAGTGCCCCTCTTCTCTAGTCCTATGGCTCTGGTGCCGTCTTGTACATCTAGCTTGGAAACTAGGGTTTTGCTCAGTGAGGGAGTGTGCAATTTTTGTTCACGAGGGTCAACTCCGCAAAATTGTCTGTCGGGCACTTACAGCTAGCGTTCCCAGCTGGAACCTGCCCAGACACACCTGCAGGACTCCCCAGAACCCGGTTTTGTTGCACGGTTGGACTTCTACGCCCCCGGCAGGTATTCAACAGGTGTCCCTGAAGGCCTTTTGGATGCGAGACAGAATGAGCCATATAATGACGACCGTGGTTCGAATCGATGAACCGTCAACTCGACTGGATTCAGGACATCGAGATAGTGCCAAGGGTGCCTCTCTCTTCCAGCCCCGTGGCCCTGGTGCCATCTTGTACGTCCATCTTGGAAACTAGGGTTTTGCTCAGTGAGGGAGTGTGCAATTTTTGCACACGAGGGTCAACTCTGCAAAATCGTCCACCGGGCAGTTACGGCCATCGTTCCCAGCTTGAACCTGCCTAGACACACCTGTAGGACTCCCCGGAGCCCAGTTTTGTTGCACGATTGGACTTCCATGCCCCCGACAGGTATCGAGCAGGTGTCCCTGAAGGCCTTTTGGATTCGAGTGTTAGGAACCCATGTCTTTACATGGTTAGTATATTGTTGTTGGACGCATATGCTTTCTAAGTCATCCCGTAGTATTTGGTGATCCATAGTTTGTGTTATTGTTGTTGGCGCATATGCTTTGTAAGTCGCCCATAGTTTTGTTGATCCATAGTTTGTACTGGCCCATGGTTTTGACTCATAGTATTAGCGCCTAGACTTAGCCCATGGTTTGTATTAGCCCATGGTTTGTATTGACACATAGTATTGACCCATGGTATTGGCGCCTAGACTTAGTATATAAGTGTGTGTTGAGGCCTATGAAGGCACCGTGAAGTTAATTGTATTGAGCTTGCTCAAAGGAGGTTGCCCCCTCTAGGTGGCTCATGATCAATATAAAAGTGATTCTGAGTTTTATTATTTCTGATATCTCATGTATTTGCATTAATTAATTATTGCAGGTTCATCACATCTGGTATCAGAGCACTTTCTTGGGCTCGTTGGGTGGAATTTCTGCCAAATTTTGTTTTTTCGCATCTGTTGCAGCTTCGGATTTGGGAATAATCCCTATTCAGTTAACTATGGGAAGTACTTGGGAATAAGCCCTAAAACTCATTGTGAGGAGTACCATAGGAACCCCAAAGTAACTGGCCCATTGAGAGGACCTGCCAGCGAAAAGGGAAACGACCCCTACCTGATTAACTAGTTCTCACCCGTGAGGTAAACCAAGAGCTGTCGTTTGTGGTAGAGCAGTTAACAGTTTTACCTGAGCCTTCGAGTGAGGGGTACTGCCCCAATACTCAAGCCATCAGACAGCATTGGTGGCCAAGTGAAACACTTGAACTGTTAGGAAGCCATACATACCTGGGGTCCATATCTATTTTCAGCTGAATTGTTGTCGATCACTACTACGCCGTTTCAGATCCAGCCCTTCAGATCCATTCTGAAAGTCATTCCAGATCTAGCCATTTTCAATCCATTTGGCGTTGTTTCAGATCCCTCTGTTTTTTCTCACTTCCGGGCCATTACAGATGTATCTGTTTTAGATCCCTTCCGAGCCGTAGCCGCTCCAGTCTGGTAAAAAAAAATGTATAAAATTCAGTTTTTTCTCCATATTTCCCTTGTTTTCACTCTGTTTCCCTTGAAATATTCAGGGAACCCCTGTCATCCCATTTTGCATATTTCATTCCTGAGGACCCTATCCCAAATTCCACTTCCCAACACCCGAAATCTCACATTTGTCTATTTTTAGGGTTTGCCATAACTTCTTCGATTTTCACCCGATCACCTTCAAATTTTACCACAGAGTTCCTTTTCTAAATTCTGCTTCTTTGTCCCTCTCTGCCAAATTTTCTTATTCTATCACCCCGCTTTTGAAATCCCCCTTTTTTGCTTTCCTGTCCTTTCGACAGTGTCCAAAATCTAGACAAACCCAAATTACCCATCTGATTGTTTCCCCAATCCAAATTTCCCTTTACTAAATCAGCTTATGTTTTTGTTTTTCTACCCATTCCACAAAAAGAAAAAAACCCTAGTTATGGTTGTCACCCGTGCAGGAGCACACACCATGGAGGAAGCACTTGCAGCCATCCAAACCAAACTCCAAGATCTGGATGAAAATTTTCTCATCCTCCATCTTCAGCATTCAGCCATGAACAATACCAGACAACCAGAATCTTTTGTAGCCACTGGGTTCTCTTCTTCCAGCAATTTTCGTGGGCCGAAGCTTGATTTTCCTCGCTTCAATGGTACTGATCCGACTGGATGGATATATCGAGCAGAAAAATATTTTAGTCTACATAATACTTCTGATGCCCAGAAAGTTCCACTTGCATCCTTTCATTTGGAACAGGAAGCCCTTCAATGGTACCGTTGCTACATCAAAGCTCATCCCGAGCCAAACTGGACAGATTTTTTCCAACTCATTTTGCCACGATTTGGTCCTGGTGATTTTGATGATTTCACAGGAGCACTCACTAAATTTCACCAAATTGGCACAGTGAGAGAGTATCAGATAGAATTTGAGAAATTGGCCAATCACACAGAAGGATTGTCTGATGAATTCTACAGGAGTTGTTTTATCAGTGGTCTCAAGGATGAAATCCGCTCAGAGGTCAAAATGTTCTGTCCCAACACGATGATGGAATTCCTAGGGTTGGCTAAGCTGGCGGAGGACAATATTGCAGCTCAACAATGCTCCAAACCCACCTTTGTTCCCTTCAGAAATATGGGTTTCCAACGACCTCCCATCATGCTTGCTCCTCAACCAACTCCTATTAAGCATTTGTCTAAAATAGAGATGCAGGCACGCCGAGAAAAAGGGCTTTGCTATAATTGTGATGAGAAATTCACTCCAGGACATAGATGTGTTCAACAAAAGCTCTATCTCTTGGATGTCGATTCTCCGCCTGCCTCAGAACTTGGTGAAGAAGCTACATATATAGTAGATGATCAGGTCGACATTCAACACCCACCTGTTGACACCCCATCTCAAGACGACCCACCCGAGATCTCTCTCCATGGTGTAACTGGCGTCACTACCCCACAAACAATGCGGGTCAGGGGATACTTCAAGAAGCTCCCTCTTACCATACTCATTGATTATGGTAGCACTCATAACTTCATTGACTCTCAGATTGCCAAATAGGATGATTGTTTTGTCCATCCTTGCTCCAACTTTGAAGTCATGGTTGCCAATGGGGGCACCTTACCTTGCAAGGGGAAGTGTCACAATGTGCGTATCTCTATGGAAGATTATAGCCTACGCTCTGAAATGTTTGCCTTGTCCTTAGGCGGATGTGATGTGGTTTTGGGTGTTCAATGGTTACGCACACTTGGCCCCATCTTATGGGATTTTGCTGAACTTTGGATGCAGTTTTCAGCCAATGGGACACAACACAAAATTATGGGTTTACAACTAGGGTCTCTCTACATCATCTATTCACATCGCCTGGAAAAGATCCTTAAGAAGAATTCACATGGTGTCATTGCTCATCTCCATTCCCCTTAGATGCACCCACCAATGGTCTCCACTACTTCCTTGGATAGATATGCAGGTGTCTTTGTTGCACCCGTGGGCTTGCCGCCTTCACGAGACCTTTCTGGTAAGCATTTAGCCGCATCTACATATCAGCAGGACATGATGGCAATTTTGCATACAATACATAAGTGGTAGCCATCCTTATTGGGGAATTATTTCTGCATCAAGACTGATCTCCAGAGTCTGGAAACTTTCCTGGAACAATGGGTCTCCTTCCCAACACACCTAAAATGGGTTATCCAACTCATGGGTTATGACTATGCGACCACTTACTAGAAGGGTAAGGACAATATGGTGGAAGATGCTCCTCCTTGCACATTTGATAACTCAGTTTCTCTTACAACGATTTCTTTGCTTGTTCCAAATTGGTTGCAATCTGTTCAACGGGGCTATCTCTTCTATGAACTCCATGCTTCTTCATTAGTAGGGCACTCTGGGTTCCTCAAAATGTATGACTAGGAACAATGTAACTTCTTTTGGCAGGGACTCAAAAGGACAATTCAACGGATGGTGGTTGACTATGATACTTTCCAGGTCAACAAGGGTGAAATGACCCTCCTTTCAAGACTGCTCAAACCCTTTCCCATCCCTCCACAGATTTCGACAACTATTTCTATGGATTTCCTAGAAGCGCTCCAATGGTATAGTACCACATCTCAAAGGACACCATATGAAGCAGTCTTTGGACAGGCACCACTAGTTCTTCTTCCATACACCTTCAACAGCTCCCCAGTTCAGGCAATTGAGTCAATTCTTCGAAACCGTGATCAACTTCTTCTCATTCTGTAGGACAATTTTCACATGGCAAGAATTCGACTGAAACAACAAGCCGATCATCACCATTCTGAGCGCACTTTTCACAACGATGATATGGTTCTTCTTCGTCTACAGCCTTCCACACAATCCTCCCTGAAGCTCCAAAGGCGCCAGTGGCTCGGAATGCAACCCGAGGATGCTATAGGGGACCCACTCCTTCAGATTCTGCATCAATTTCCACATCTAAAGCTTTGAGGACAAAGCTTTTTCTAAGGGAGAGGGGATGTTAGGAACCCATGTCTTTACTTTGTTAGTATATTGTTGTTGGATGCATATGCTTTGTAAGTCATCCCACAGTATTTGTTAATCCATAGTTTGTGTTATTGTTGTTGGCGCATATGCTTTGTAAGTCGCCCATAGTTTTGTTGATCCATAGTTTGTACTGGCCCATGGTTTTGACTCATAGTATTAGCGCCTAGACTTAGCCCATGGTTTGTATTTACACATAATATTGACCCATGGTATTGGCACCTAGACTTAGTATATAAGTGTGTGTTGAGGCCTATGAAGGCACCGTGAAGTTAATTGTATTGAGCGTGCTCAAAGGAGGTTGCCCCCTTGAAGTGGCCTGTGATCAATATAAAAGTGATTATGAGTTCTATTATTTCTGATATCTCGTGTATTTGCATTAATTAATTATTGCAGGTTCATCATAGCGAGATGGAATGAGCCATAGAATGATGACCATGGCTCCAATCAACGAACCGTCGACTATGTTGGATTCAAGACACCGGGATAGTGCTAGGGGTGCCCCTCTCCTCTAGTCTCGTCGTCCCAATGCCATCTTGTACGTCCAGCTTGGAAACTAGGGTTAGAGTTAGAGTTAGTGATGATGATGAATATGGTGGTGATGATGAAGACGTTGATGGTGATGGTGATGGTGATGGTGATGGTGACAGTGACAGTGATGGTGATGGTGATGGTGATGGTGATGATGAAGAAGATGATTTAGTGATAGGGTTTGGGTGAGGGTTGGGGCTAAAGTTATAGAAGGAAATTGAATTAGGGTTAGAGTTAGAGTTAATGATGATGATGAAGATGGTGGTGATGATGAAGACATTGATGGTGATGGTGATGGTAACAGTGATGGTGATTGTGATGGTGATGGTGACGGTGATGGTGAAGAAGATGGCTTAGTGCTAGGGTTTGGGTGAGGGTTGGGGAAAGAGTTATAGAAGGAAATTGAATTAGGGATAGATTTAGAGTTAATGATGATGATGAAGATGGTGGCGATGATGAAGACGTTGATGATGGTGGTGATGGTGATGCTAATGATGAAGAAGATGATGATGATGGAGATGTTGATGAGGAGCCTAGAGATGATGTTGGTGATGATGATGACAAGTCCCTCTAAGTGGTTATCTATAGGAATAAAGCATCAATATCCAACCATAAATGAGCATGTTTTAAAATATATTAGTGGAAACCCTAGGTTGATGACACGATGCTTGGATAACGGCAAAAACTCAAAATATACTATATTTGGGTGAGCATTGAGCATGGGGAACCAAATCTACGAAAAATGTTGGGGATATAAGAGTTTTTTGGGTTATAAGAGCATGGGTAACCAAAACCCTAAACCAACATAATCATCATAATATAAGAGTTTTTTGGGTTGGGGATATACCTCAAGGTACCCAAAGCATGAAAAAGGTTTCGGTTGACACAAAACTAAAGAGAGAGACTCTAAAGAGATATTTGATCGATAAGGAATTTCACAGTTCCCCAATGCTTTTCTCAAGTATAGATCTCAAAAATACCACCCTTGAAACTTTATGATAACTCCCTACCCCAAGTGGAAGACCCTTCTATCCATACATTGATTCCTAGAAGGTTTCATCTACCAAGTTAAATTTTCAAGATCATTGTAATAGATTATGTACTTCAAAAAATTTCCAAAAACCTAGGTAATTCTAATCTTGAGAACCTATCAAAACCGCTATCTTCAAATGCTACAAACATAAATAGATATATTTAAGAAAATACTAACTCAATTTACTCAAATTTGATCCAAATCACATCACCATTTTATTCAACATAAAAGAGAAGCATGGAACAATTTAATACATATACGAAAAATAAAAAACATAGGCAAAGACATGTATGTATGTATGTATCAACAAAAAATGCATGTACCAACAAAATAACATAAAACTACACATACCTCGATGTAGAACATAACATTCTTTGATGCAATTCTTTCTCTTATGTAAAGTTGACTGGCTTCATTCAATATATCCATCTGGATCCTCTCTGTTGCTAATTGTCTCCATCAATCTCTCGTGCTCTGAATGAGGCAAGTAGTAACGTACCTTGGTTAAGCTCTTGCTTGACATTGTCTGAAGATGGATGTTTGTGCCAATGATCAAGTTTGTGAAGTGATACACCACTGAACCTGGTCTGTAATCCATGAATACATGCCCACTAGTCTTTCATGACTTCCCATCTAGTGTAAGATATCCCCCCTTAACCACCATCGAGCCAGTAGGAAATTCAATTCCTTCATCGTTGATTAATGATCCATAGAGGGTTTGCTTACCTTGGATGCACTATGCCAACCAATAATCCACACCCCATTCATTGTCTTTTGGTGCAACAAATAAGTATATGTGTCCTGGTTGTACAAGATCTGAGATATGGTCATAGTCTATAGAAATCACTGACTGACCCTCCTCTAACTGGGTTGTTTCAACAACTGCACAGTGTTCTACTACAAGTGACACATGATCCCATTCATCAACCCAGTCCATGCATTCGCATTCATCCCATTAGCCACTGTTGAAAGGGTTGCAAAAGCATGCAAGTTTTTGCATCCATATTTCAAATAAGTGGTTGTTTGAGCTTCGAACTGAATGAAATCCACATGTTCCTTGTACTGTGCCGCAACTATAGGAACACGATCGATCTATGTCAACCACTAGCCAAAAATTTCTCGCCACATGTCCTGCCACCGATGATGTTTGTTGATCTCTTGCTCATTCTGACATTGTTGTGGAGCATCATTGAACTGTGGACCGTGCATCTCGGATATGAGGTTCCTTGTCAAACCTCATCTCTTCCCTTCATAGTGCGGTCTTGATTCATGCACCGGCCCCATCGTGCTGGCCTTTGCCGTGCTTGGTCTCAACATAGTTCCAGATATGCGGCACATTATAAGTCTTATGCAAAGTACTCATCCATTGGAATACTTGGGCATTTTTTAATTGGCCCGCACAACCTTCCGACCATATCCAATGCTGATCCATCTGTATATCCCTCTCCTTAAACTGATCATAGAAAATTCGAAAACAATGTTGCAAATAATGCAGATCATGGGTTGTATCATCACTTATGTAAAAGTTTGTCTCCTTTAGTATTATACTCTTGTCATTGCTGCTCTCTAGCCCATGCCTATACATAATATGTACCATGATGCTGACTTGGTCTAAATGGTAGTATTGACTCTGGATTTCATTTTGTGGCTGAAGGGTGTAATTTTCTGCAAAATCCACAATTGACACTATGGTTCCAATGGGAAATGTGTCCCTGAATTTTCTGTACTACTCAACTTGCTATCGTGCTACATGCACATGTTGAACATACTACTCGGTTTTCTCGTAGAATTCTGTCAAGAAGTCACATAACGGTACCTTTTACCATGGAAACAAGGGAAATATCACAATGTGGCCTTTGGAAAAATGTATATGCCATAAATTGAACATGTAATATGAAAAATATGCAATATTCATTTGTACCTGTGACTTTACCAATTCAATCTTTTTACTTTTTCTGACACTGTCTAATTGATAGGTCATGTAGTTGAAGCTCTGCATCTCCACACCCATCATGCCAAATTCTGTGTCGTTGCTTTCATGAATGCAACGGTTCAAAAGAGGAAACCTGCTGCACATAGAACATGTCCCATATAGATAGGATTTTTCATAATACTTTTGTCCTTCGAGCCTTGGACACATGATGTTGTGGATAAAGTCTCTTGATGCATTTGGTGGTAGTATGGATTCATTGCAGCCCTGCACAATGTTAGTATGCAAATCACAAAATATATGTTTATATGTGTCATAATAATATTCATATTCTATGTGGTATCTACAACAAGTGTTCCGATCAATGCATATACAAATGTACCATGGTTTGCATTTCTCAAAGGACCTTTGGCCCAAGTTCAATTGTGTGTGCTCGTTCCTGAATCTCTCATAGAGTTCAGTCTATGTGGTGTCAAGGAAGTGTTTAACATGGGGCTCACGTTCAGTAGAACCTTTTCTTAGTTTTATCACGTCTCTTTGGTTTGATCAAGGTCTAGTATGATCATGCCAAAAATTTTGTACTAACTCCTTAACAACATCAATTAGCTTCCTATCTGCACGAGGCAACCTACCAACAAAATCCCAACAATCGTTTCCACTCGGAGTGTCAAGATTTTCTCTTATAACAAAATACTTTTTAATACTTTTTCTATTTAATTTGAGTATGTGAGAAGTGTGTGATAGTAGGCGATGTTGCCTTGTTGACTTGCTTACAATTGATTCCGCTAAAACACGATGAGCCGCACAAAGATCTTTTGTACAAGACTTCTTCCCAATCACATTAAATGCAGATTGGAGATTTCTAACAATATGAATGTTGGCCTCTGAACTTTTAACCATATTTATGCCCAAAATTCTCCTAACAACAGCTAAAGAACATGAATTTAACAAACATAGCAATAATTGAAATTTACTTGCATCACCTTTGGATTCAACATATTCTTTGACAATTTTGTTGCATTGCCATTCGATAGTGCATTTTGGCAACTTGCCTTCAAGCCCCAACATAGCACTCTCATCCACATGATTATGTCTAGGAGTTCTTCTTCTTGCACTGGACAGTTGAGGTAGGGAGGGTGGACATGATACATGAATACCCGAGCTTGTTTGTTGTGGTGCTTGGTTCATAGATTGGGCCATAGTGGGAGTGTGGTCGACAGGGTTGTGGTCTTCTTGGGGAGATTGCAAATTAAGCAAGGCTTGTATGTCCATATCTACACATGCAGCATGTCCCAAAATTGTTGTGTCATGAGGAACCTCCGAATGACTCGTTGATGGATTGTTGGTTGGAGATTGTGTTGATGTTGGAATTTGAGTTGGTTCAATTGGACGCGACCACTTTACCCCTGGTTCTGAACAAGAGGTTGTCATGTCAACAACTGTGTTAGGATTGGTGGCATGATCCGGGGAAATGATAGGACCATGTCTCAATCTTTCCATTCCCAACCTGGCCTTTTCTCTTAAGTCATTGACCTTTTCAATGGGCAGATTCTTTCTATTTTTATTTTTTTTGGCGTTTCATGGGTTTCCCATCTCCAAAAGTCTCTTTAACAGAACTATTAGGCCTACCCATGCAAAAGAAACAACAAATAAGATATTAGTTCCACTATACAATGAACCTGACACATTCCAACATATCTTACCGCTTTACAAATTAACATATACAACTACAGACTATGTTGGTTTATTTGTGTTCGAATAAACATCATTATCCCTTACAATTCCAATCAATATAGATGATGTTTGGTCAAGTGTAGAGAGGAGAAACTAGTGTCTTGCCTGGCCATCAATTCATAAAAATTATGGTAGTAACACCCTACAACAGAGATGGCTAGAGATGCCTTGGGAATAGTTTGATAGTTTTTCTACATCAAATAAGGTAACCTTAATTAGTTGCATTTTTTTCTTTCTCCCTTAATGTTATCAATTATAAATTTTGCACCTAGTTTGATTGCTTTGTCTTCCTAGTGGAATGGTATATCCTTCCATTTGAGGCAATGTCCTTTACCATCGTAAACTACTAGGTTATATAACACATTAAGGAGTTGAAGAAACAACAACAAACTATTTCCTTAGATCTATAAGCCTTGAGATGATAGAATGTGATTTTGAGTTTAAAATACCCATGGTTGAATTCAACAATGCATCACAATAGAATGAATGTATACCTTGTTTTGTGCAAAACCTTAAGGAGGATGCAAAGGTTTCTAACAAGGATCATGGCCTTGGGAAGGGGGATTAGGGGGAATATAATTTGACCTTTCAATGTGCAATATATAGGGTGGGGAGGTGTTGGAGAGTGGGGAACTAGGGACTATACCAACAATCATCATGTTGAATAGAGGATGAAGTGGGAAAGTCTTGGTTTTTTGAAAAAAAATCATTATTAAAGGTGAGGGGATATTGTAAGGATGGTAAATATGGATGAATATTATCATATTTGGATTCATAGAGAAAGGAAAGGTGCATATACTTACAGATATGCTCATTCCATACAATGGTATTGAATAAGAGATGAGAGAGTTGAGGTTTTGTGGATGCGTTGAAGTGATATTTTTAGTTATGTTTAGTGAGTGTGTGGTTTTTTTTGCTAGCATAATATGAGGTGAAAAGAACAAAATTAACTTGGTAACTAGTTACACAATGAGGAGGTTGCATACTTCATCTTGTCTAGTGCTCATATGAGTTTTTTTAGATGTGAACTTGGGAAATCTTCTTGTCAAATTCATTGTTGTCTATGCATGGATATTGTTGTGGGAATATGATAAAAAAAAAAAGCATGGGCTCATCTCAAATCTTGTGAATGAAAAGACTCATTTACAATTCACCATACCTCTATAGAAATGATCTCCACTTGCAATGGAAATTGGTAGCTTGAATGAATCCACTAGATTCCAAGACCACTGAAGATGTTTGATAGATTCTAAGGGTGATTTTGTGTCCAATAGATCAAAGAGTGTCCAAAATATCAATGAGTGTGAGCCAATGAGCAACCTGTGAGAGCTTGAAACCCGCAGAAGAAGTGAAACCCGTGTTTTGGTAGAATTCCTGGGAAACAGAGAACTCTATTTTTTTTAACTAGTAACAAGGCTATGCACACATGTTAAAATGCCTGCACGCGTGTTTTTCATGTGTACACATGAGGAGCGTGCACGTGCCCCTATATAATGTTTAAACCATTTATTCCCCATCGTTTACACCATTTAATGCCAAACCTTCCCTCACTTCGAAAATATTTGCATAAATTGGACTCGGTGATGAAGTTTGAAGGGTGGGTCTTAATTTTTATTGGAAGGGCTTACTCTTTGACACGTTTGATAATTTATGGTTGTCTATGCGCCTTGACCCAATTGACATTGTAAGGTGAGGATGTGCATGCATAATAATCCTTATTTATGACTATGCAGTGAGGATATAAATGGAAGAGGATGTAAAGATGTGTTATTTTTATACGTATTTTGATGGCGAGTGTCGAAGAGAAATGTGGTGATAAACCACAATTCCTGAGCCAAAAATTGTTTTTTAAAATTTTATTAATAAGCATCGTGGTACTTTGGTCCAATTGTTTTTTCTAACTCATTGTTTCTCCATATTATGTGCCTACTACCACCTCTCTATATCAATGCATAAAATCAACCTCTCCTTGGTTTGTGGTTATAGTTGCATGCCATTGAGTGTTATTTAGAGTTTCCGTGAGTCTATGACATTCATGCAATAAATGAAGTCTTGTAGAGGAGGATTCATCAAAGAGGTAATTTGAATTTCATTCTGACAAAACACATATTTTGTAAAGATCAAATGCCATGAATGCATCCTCATCCTACCATGCAAGACCGTG